>CM033281.1:3657500-4257217 GCA_019343175.1 Oedothorax gibbosus
ATGGTTTCACTCGGTTTGTAATATTTGGAAACATACCTGTATTCAATATGCTAAAACTCCTCTAATAAATGTTCATGGAAAGCTATAATTTTTTTAATATATATGAGATTATATTGAATAGAATTAGAATAGTGAAAATATATGATAAATGTTTAATGAAATAAAAAGTTTCAAGTTTAAAAAATATTTCATTTCTTTTTACGTTTTTGTACACGAGTCTCCTCAAAAAATGAATTTATTTTTTGGGTTTTTTTTTGCTATATATTTTCATTGCTGTGGCAAATTGTTAAGTATATTTTCAGATATTCTAGCATGTACAACACCAAGAAAATTCATAAAACTATATAAGTAATAAGAGTAGTATATAAGTAATCTAAGAGTAGTTTTGTATTAAATGTCCTTTATATGTGGATACGATTCGAGGGTGGGTTTGTCTCGAAGGCATATAATAGAAAAATAATATAAGATACTTGATCTTACCAAAGTTGGACTCAATAAGAGATATCAATACGTCGTTAATATGTAATAGCACAAATAAATACTGCCATTGATTTATGGGAAATTTAATATTTTGGTAAGGCTTTCTA
This sequence comes from Oedothorax gibbosus, assembly GCA_019343175.1. NCBI lineage: Eukaryota > Metazoa > Arthropoda > Arachnida > Araneae > Linyphiidae > Oedothorax > Oedothorax gibbosus. The sequence goes on from CM033281.1 coordinate 3,658,088, forward strand.
TTGTTATATGCCTTACGGTAGCAGCTATAATCGAATTGTATTTAATATCTTCTCTTAGATATTACATTTATTAGAAATCTCTAACAAAAATATATATTTCTGCAATGTCAAATTGTCAAAACATGCTTAGAATGACACAGTCGGAAATATAGCTTTTTATGTAACAGTAAAATTGTTTCAATAATACTTGAATGGTTATATATTCTTAAAGAATTAAGTTGCTTCAATCAGCGCATGTAAAACTATTAATTTTGCTCACACACAAGGAAAAATCTTTAACCACCCTAGTGGAAATAAACTTTGTCCCTATCTAAAACTGCATTTTACTGTTATAAGGTTTTTACTATCGCAAGGATGTGAAAGACATCAGTCGAAAAAAACTTCTGTACGCTGCCGTGCTTGAAAACTATTAAAATTATTTTTAGAACGTGAAAATCATTTTTTTTAATTGTCTAGTAAAACCTAGATGCTTGTATGTAAAATTTTGTGTACTTAAAATACACTAAAACTAAATATATTGTTCTAGATGTAACCAATCAGTGCAGTGTGAACAATGGTGGTTGCCAGCACATTTGTGAAGAACATCATGGAAGGACTCGCTGTCGTTGCCGTCAAGGGTATCGAATCAATTATGACGGACGTACATGCGATGGTAAGGAAACTGTTACAACTGTAAATATCTTAAGGGGGTATGGGTGCGCTGGACCACGGGTCTCCAAACTCAAGTGCCTCAGTCTTAATCCAATGGCGAAAAAAATATTTTCTCTTCCACATTTCTCCGGCTGTATTGAATATTTTTACAAACGTTTTTTTTTTTAAATAATAAATGTAGATAACTTACAGGTCTCTATCTTCCACCTTTTGGAAAATGCTTCGAATATTTTGTGTAAAATTATTTATTGAAAATTAAAAAAAAATATTCGAACCAATTTCAAAAAGTGGCAAGGTCGGGACCTGTAAGTCAGCTACATTTATCACATAAAAAAATCCGCTTGTAAATATATGCAATACAGCCGGGAAAATGTGGCAGAGAAAATATTTTTTTCGCCATAGGATTAACACTGATGCGCTTTGCTTTGGAGACCCCCAGTTCAGCGCGCCCATTCCCCCTTAATTCTGTTATTTTAGGGTGCGTTACCGATGTTAGATACTCAAAAGTGTGCGTATTTAAAAATTAAATTCTTACCTATTTTTCAAACAAGACACTTTTGAGGTTGCAGCATGGAACTTTGTAAATAGTCTACGGGGACGATTTAATGACTTCACTCTCTTCCGGAAATGACGTGTCCAGTCCAGAACGAAGTTAATGTTACCGATCTGGCATATTTTGCTTCGTATTGTGTATTTCGGGGATAGTTTTATAAAAATGAGGCACAATATTGATGAAAGACCTTAAGTAAAGAAGTTTATGTTCCACATTTTATTTGTTATGGCAATGTAAAATGAACAAGATAACTTTGCAAAATATGCATTGCTAGTTGTGACACGTTTCCGATGTCCTCTTTGAAAAAATTCAAAACCTTTCCCAGCAAAAAATGAACTCAAAATGTGAAGATTTTATTAGGTTTTAAAGCTAAAAAATCGTTATACTAAGAAAAATTGTTTAAGAAACTACTTTTTTTAAAATAAATATTAAAAAGTCGGTCGAAACCAAATGTTGGAATATTGATCCATTAAGCCTATTAACTGGTAGAAAAAGTAGAGTAGTAGTACTAAGACTAGCGAAGGGGGCAATTTTAGTTAGTAAAAGTCTAAATTTATTGTGTTGTGCAAGAATATTAAATCCAAAGTTACTATAACAACGAAGAATAGTTAACAGAAACTATCAAGTTCTTAATGTAATATAATTTATCAGAGACTAAAACTATAAAGTAGGGAAAAAATATAGGAAATAAAATTTAATAAAATTGCTTACATTCATGGACAAAAAGTAACCCTATCTTGGATTCCGGATAACAGTTTAGTTATCTCTTACCTGATTACTCTCAATAATATTTGGTTATTAAGGTAAAATGGATCGGATGCTGAGCAACTTGGAAATCGCAATAACTTTCAACTTTAGTTGTTCCCGTTATAAAGCAAATAACTGGTAACTAGTTCTGTACTTCCGATTTTTGGTTTAAAATATCGCATTCCCCATATAATGTCTTTATTGTAAAAATTTTTGAACAGCATACTTAGAAAACAGTTTTAACAAAAATACTGTAAGAGATAGAATTACCTATGAACTTTTAAATATTTAACTTCGCTGTTTATTAAACTTGTGTAATCTTGACTGTAAAATATTATTGCATAAAAAATACTTAGACATATTTTAATGAAAACGTTGTAGATAATTTAAATAATAAGTGTGCATGTATTATAAAATATACATGGGGTAAATATCAAAACGTACAAGCATTTGCTTTCTTTAGGAAATAAAATTCGACTTTTTTGCACGTGTATCTAAATGGTGAAAATTAAAATAATTAGCAATAATTTAAATATAAAATAATTCTGAAAGCCTAATAATAAAATGAAACTGAATGTGCTCTGCAAAAACTATGCCAGATGTCAAAGAATTTGGAAAATAATGTATACAAACACAGAAAGAGCCTGTAAAAAACAAATATTTTCATAAATCCTACTTATTTATTCGTTTATAATAACTTAACTATTTCCATTAAAATTTATTCGATAAAAATAGGCTACCTGTGAATAATGGCATCTAAAAATGAAATATATTCTAGATTCATTCCTCGAATGAATTTGCGAGTGATGCAGCAACGCGACAACGATTCAAACATTACAAATTCTCTACTCTGACTGCCTATAAAATACCAATTCTGAAACGTTTTCTCTTTTATTCTTTAAGGGGGTCCGGTACCGAATTAAAAAAAATACTATTTTTCTTTTAATATTTTATAAAATAGTTCGAACTATTCTGAAAATAATGGTGCCTTTTGTTTTTTTTTCTACGACGAATAGAATCGTGTTAATACTGGTGCAACTGAATCTAGTTACATCAACACAATTTGCAGTTCCAAAACTTTAAACGCGTTTTTGAAGCTGTTATTATTTTCAAGGATATCCTAACTTTAAATTGATATATCTTATCAACCATTCATTGTAGGCCTTAGATATTTAGACACTATATAATGCATTTTATTGTAAACATTTTTTCTTCACAGAATTTTAAAAAAAGTATTTGTTTGGAATATTTGATTTTTTATCCTAACGACTATGTAAAAAATTTCAAAAATTGAAAAATTTGATTTTGATATTTCTTTAAAATTTTTCTATTTGATTTATCAAAATTCCGTGAAGACAATCTTTTCTATGTACTATTGTGTATCACATAAAGTGTTTACTTTGACAATCACATTACTTAGTGACTTATATAAAAAATTGTAAACATCATTTTTTTTCAAATTTTTGTTTGTTTTTTAATTTTTTTGAAAAATATTTTTTTTTAATTTTAAAAATAAAAACATTGGAGAGGCATGTTAAATACGTAGTCTATCAGTTAAAAAAATTGGGATAAATCCATGCATAAATAAAAAATGCACGTGAATATGCCTTGCTGAACAGCGAATTTTGTAATGTTTTTATTCATTGAAAACAAAAACTATAATGTTAATTCTTAAAAACTTTCAAGAATTAACATTCAAAATTGCAGTACGCTCTTATCTATCAAGAAAAAGTCCCTTGTGAACTTTGATTCAAATATTTCATGCTATTATTTTGTTTACGTTCAGTTATAAAACGTTAATGTAAAATATTTTTTTCTTAAAATGTATTCTGATAATTTTACTGTTATCTCGCAATGAAACTAGTTAAAAAAAAACCCAAAAATTAGTATTTTTTATGTATTAAATATACCCAGGATTTTTCCTATGTCTCTCTACAAATATAGAGTCCAGTATAGTTTTAAGTTAAATTCCTTTAATAGGTTCTTTTTTAATTATTAGAAGTTGATTTGTGTACCAATGTGTTGTCACATTATTTCAACACACTTAAAACTACAATATTCATACAATTAATGCATGAGTAAGCTAATTACATAACTTAATACAAATCAATCTCCGACATCAAATTAACAATGTCGTTACAATAATTACCCACTAGCCAGTGCCCCACAACGGAAATTTGCAATTCCGCAACAGTTATGCTTTAAGTGAGTTCCATCCAATTACGCTAAATACGACAAAGACCCCTCAAATCTCCGACCTTTCTATATGACATTAAAGGCACGTTTATTTCTAAGCGCCTTATTGACCGTAAACATCTTCTTCGCTTGAATAAACACTAAAGGTAATGAGACATTTTTCATACATTATGAGCCGTATTCAACCATTTGGAAAACCTCTTACCTGCCTTGGGTAAAAAAAAAAAAATAACGGAACCAAAACTAATGAGGGACTAAAAATAGTTCGCAATCCCTGATGTGAACGTAATTATAAAGCGTCTCCTTTCCAGAGACTTGAATGCAATTATATTCCGCTGTAATTACTGCCACGAATGTCATAAACAACGAGTATCGCTCACTGGGGTTGACAGCTTGAGTTATAGAAGAAAAATCTATTTTTTAACGAGAAACTTTGTTTTTTAAATGGATGTTCTTTGTTTTTTTTAAGTGGATAATGGATGTTCTGGCTTTTTTTTTTGTCGGTGTTAATTTCAAACCTCTGTATCTAAATGAAACATTTTTACAAAAAGCAACAACTATGGAAAATGTTTTTTTCCTTTAAAAAAAATGTTTTTTTTATTTCTACCTTTTTAAGTCGGGATGAATTATATTTATGACATTGTAAAATTATTTTATTTGAGGTGTCTTCCCTACCTTACGGGGTCTAATTTTTTAATACATACTTTAAAATTCACCGATTTTACTGGTAATGATGGCTAATAATGATGAATTAAATATTTAACAGATAAACATATCATTAAAAATTTATATTTTTTAAACATATTTGTCTTAAATATAAGCGTTACACAAAACACATTAAGTAAAAAAAAACTAATTAATTTGTCCCTTAAATATTTGGCATACTTATTTATTAAACTTTCTTACTTGCTTTGAAATGAGATCAAAGCACAGATCATATTATTTTAGAAATTACATCAAAGTTATGTTTATTGAAAAATTTAAAAAATGAGGAAATTTTATAGTTAAAATTTCCATATTTTACTTAGATCACATTTTGAAACGCTTATGAACTTGTATTGAATTCACTACAGTAAGTTTATCTCGAAATCAGTTGTCAGCATCGCAGAGAAGTAGAATTATTTGCTCCGATGATCCTAGTGATTCTACTTTTTTCCTACATCCTTTGGCAAAATTAGCGCACTTTGCTATATGTGTTGCTCCAAACTTTTACGTTAATTAAATCCCAATTCTTAAAAAGAGACAGTTACGTATATTAATAATATTTGCTGTCACGTATATTAGTAATATTTGTGTGCTTGGTCAGCGACCCGCTTATAAACCTTCGTCAAGTAAGACAGACACAACAGACAACACACACACATAAGTGGATCCATCTAATTTTTAGAGACAGAGGCCAACTAGAAGATCCCCAGAATTGGCTTGTCACCCCCAGAGGTATTGATTTGGTATGGGAACTTAGAGACTTTCGGACCCAACAGATTTAACGAGCACGTACTCCGCATATACTCGGTAGGTCTTCAGTGGTACCGGGACTCGATCACAGGACCTCCCGAGACCGAGACGCTGACCACTAGCTCACTACGGCCCCTGTCACAAGTGTTGATATTGCTCCTTTTAAACACTTGACTAGCAGAAATAATGTAATATCTTTCCTAACAAGAAGTATCAAAATTATTTTATTAAATATTCTGAGCTTTTCCATATTCAAGCTTCTTACATTTCAAGTTCTTTGAACCCAAGAAGCGAATATGAAAAAAATGGTAGATACTATTCAGTATTTTTCTAAAACTAAACAATATAAGTTTTTTTTAAGTTAAATTATAATAAAAAGTATAGTTACAAAACATGTATAATTATAATAACACAATTTGATAAAAATAAAAATTTCTTTTAAAAAATTAAATCGACGGTGTCTGATGATAGCAGTGTCAACGTTTAACAGGGAATTAGAGCATTTGTTTCTGCTTTAAATCGACTGCATATAGCCCTAAATTGTAAAACAAATCCATTTTCCGTTTTTATGTAATTAATTAAAAATTTACAAAAAAATTTAACTCTGTATTCAGTTTCTTGATAGTTTTTTCTGTAACGAAAATCTAATTTAATGAAAATTCGAATTGGCTGTAATTTCCTATTGGATCTTCAAAGACGTTTAAAGAAGTAGTGACGATGTTAAACACTGCTGTTGTGGAAATTTACAGCTGCACAATTTTCGAACTTCAAACTCGCCTAACATTGCTTGATTGAAAACCGCTGGTAAAACCAAAAGTCCGTTTTTTGCTTCCGTCGCATCTGAAAGATCCAATTGTCTTCATATGTTCACTGAGATCATCCGGCGTCGTAAGTACGGGAAGAATTACCGCAACCCTTGCGTGTAAAACGAGCATTTAATGTCTGTACATCTTTTTTATTTTTAGCTCTCGATTCCTGTAGCCGCGATAATGGAGGATGCTCCCAAAGATGTGATATGGTATCCGGTAGGACCACATGCAGCTGTCTACCAGGATATCAACTAACACATGATGGAAAAACATGCATAGGTAGGTGATAGTAAATAATACAGGGTGTCCGTAAAAGAATGTCCTAGTTTTAATGGTATATTACAGGAGTTTATTTTATACTAAATATAACAAATCATACATGATATTGAAGGAAAACTAACCTAGTTTTTCCTATAAGTGCTCAATGTAAGCTCCCTTTAGTGATATGGCACACATCCAAACGAAAAGGCAATTCTTCCCATACTGTCTGCAGCAAGTCCGGAGTAATGGAAGCAACAGCCTGTGCAATTCTACCTTTCAAGGTTGGTAAATCGTGGGGTAGGGGTGGAACGTAGACCCGATGTTTTACGAAGCTCCAAAGGAAGAAATCACAAGGCGTGATGTCAGGTCGCCAATTTGAAACTCGGACATTCTTTTACGAATACCCTGTATTATTAAATATAATTCACTCTCCTCTATGCATAGACTCCTGTTTTTCAATAACAATAAAATTAGTGGTTAGAGACGGGATATAATGTGTGGTGATCTCTGTTTTATCCAATACTACACAGTTGAAATATGGGAATATATAATTCTTTTTAGATATTATATCCTTAAACCTCTGAGGAATAAGCAAATTACTGAAGTGTAAAATTGTTTTCCTTGCAATTAGATGCTTAACTTCCCTTAAATTAAAATTTTTACCTGAAAATTTAATTTAAAATTATATTTATGTAGTAGATGGTTTTAAATGGCTCCTTCAAATTTTAAAATTTAATAAAATTATTAAATTTATAATTTTTTTTTAAATTATGTGTTTGCTGGAAAACCTGACAGCCAGGTGACGGGTTTATACGTCTGTATCAATCAGAGGATTAAAACTTGATGATATAATACTCTCAAATTGTAGAGATTTTGCCCCATTTTCTGGGTAATGTGCATTTAAAGCCACTCTAAAAATATTTATTTACAAAAGTGTTCGTATAGTTGTACCAAACTCCATTGCATCCATACATATTTAAAATACTACGTTTTAACACCCTGGAAGAAAATATATTCGTATAGAAAAAACAAAGTTGATATTCATAAATAAAACGGGATAAAAAGTGACAGCTCAATCTCTCGTTAAGTCGGTTTTAGTAAAGGTGTCACTAGTAATGGTTATTTGCATAAGTTTCTATTCTCGTAAGAAATTGCCACTGTTTTATTTTTTGCGTGTATTTGAAATATTGTTACGGTAGAGGTATTGTCTCATAATTTATACCGTCGAAGGGGTTAACTTTGGTCCTGGAGGGTAACTTTGGACCAAGCTTTCAAGCTAGTTAACTTCTTATTAAATACACTTTTTAAAAATGTGCTTGCCTTTTTCAATTAGTGGCAACTCTGCCTTTCAAACGTACGAATAGTTACAATATTACGAATAGTTCAAAATAACGAATTTGAGATACACAGAAAAATATTTTGTTGAAAGAACAAAATTTTGTTGGCGCTATATTGACCAAAAAATTTTGTTGAAACAACAAATTTTTGTTCTTTCAACAAAATATTTTTTTGAAAGAACAAAAAATTTGTTGTTTCAACAAATTTTTGGTCAATATAGCGCCAACAAAAATTTTGTTCTTTCAACAAAATATTTTTTCTGTGTAATTTCGTTGAATATCTAAAGGGTTAAGCGAAAATGATTTTTTAAAGAATCGTGCATTATAAACATAGTTACTCACAAAAAGAAAATTACTCTTGTTAAAAAATTTAGAGAAATAGACTAAACAGTCATTAAGCCCGAAATTAAAAGCATCTTTCCAAAACCTCACGGTAGAAAATTATACAGCTCTCTGCAAGTTCTCCTGAAACACAGCCCCGGTGATCGAAATTGTTTTTAAATGCCACTATACAATTTAAGTACGGGGGCTGGGGAGCCCGGTCGGTTAGGCATTAGCCTAGCATGCAGAAGGTCCCAGGTTCGGGTCCGGGCATCGCCAAAATAACTGCCGACCTATAAACGGCCCGTGTAGCCAAAATGTCTGACGAATAATACCCCGTGTGGAGGGAGTGCACGTTAAATATCCTTCAAAGTCCTAACGCTGCTTACGATGTCGCCCTTAACGGTTGCGTTGGATGCCTACTCGGGTGTCGGCTCGTCACTTGACTGTGGTTCTAAAATACGACGCCCGTCGCCAATAGCCCTCGTGTAGCTCTAGTGCGATGATAATCTAAACTAAACAAACTAAATACGAAACATTTTATTTAATCTTTGTCTAATGTAGTGTGTTACACTTTCCTGCTTGTGTTAAGCTGAAAATTGTTATACTAGCCCATAATTCTCTGTACATATTTTTGTTTTTAGCTCTTGATTCCTGTAGCCGCGATAATGGAGGATGCTCGCAAAGGTGTGATATGGTATCCGGTAGAACCACATGCAGTTGTCTATCAGGATATCAATTAACACATGATGGCAAAACATGCATTGGTAAGTGATAATAAATATTATTGAATATAATTCAATCTCCTCTCCTCTATGCATAGACTCGTGTTTATCAATAACAATAAACTAAGTGGTTAGAGATGGGATATAATGTATGGTGATCAATGTTTTACAGTTAAAATATGGGAATATATATTTTTCAAATTCTTTTTAGGTACTATATTCTGAAATAAAACAAGACGTTTTGATTTGGGATGTTGATAATATAGTACTCTCAAATAGTAGAAAATTTATATCAATTTCTGTATAAAAAGTGCAAATAAATCCACTCTAAAAACTTTTTTTACATGAGTGTACGTATAATTGTAACAAACTCCGTTGCAGCCATACATATTTAAAATACTACCTTTTAACACCTTGGAAGAAAATGTATTGGTATAGAAAAAAACAAAGTAGGTATTCATAAATAAAACGGGATAAAAAGTGACAGCTCAATCTCGTTAAGTCGTTTTTAATAAAAGGTGTCACTAGTAATGCTTATTTGCATAAGTTTCTATTCTTGTAAGAAATTGCCAACTGTTTTATCTTTTGCGTGTATTTAAAATACTGTTACGGTAACTTCTAGCTAGTTAGCTTCCTATTAAATACACTTTTTAAAAATGTGCTTGCCTTTTTCAATTAGTGACAGCTCTGCCTTGACCCATGAGTATAATATTTCATGGACCTTTTCACATTACCTGGACAAATTATTAGACGCACTGCAAGATTTCATGTAAAATATTAATTTCCGGTTAATATTGTACCGTTTTATTATTTTAAATGGATTTGTTTTTTATTTTTATATTATCCAATCAATTACCGATTTTTTTGACATAAATAAAACAGCATCTATTTAGAAAAGCATAAGTTTATTAAGTTTTAAAGAAAAGTGAACTTAATGTTAGTAAAAGTCAATATTTAGTTGAGCCACCTTTAGCCGCTATTAAAGCTTTAATTCTGCGCGGCATGCTATCAATGCAAGACTGTACTGTCTCCTGCATTTGAGGATGATGATTCCACACCACACATAAATAATCTTATAATAAATAATTAATATAAATTAATCTTAATCCTAATTAATCATAATTATCTTAAAATAAATACAAATATGTAGTCTACAACAATTCTTTTAAATAAAAATCAATAATATTGTAGTTTAAATATACCATTATTGCATAAAAACTTTTAAGAAACATAAAATTACTAAAAAAAATACAGTGCGTCTAATAATTTGTTCAGGGACTGTAATACTCAAAAAGAAAATCAGTACTAGGGTTTTTATGCTTAGGACAAAGTTACCCCACTCGATGGTAGTAAAAATCGGCTACAATATTCACTATAATAACAAAAAGTAAAGCCATGGAATTACATTCTGATTAACTTTAGAGTTTGATAAAAAAAAAACTCTGCTACGTACTTCCCCATAAACATTGGTTATTTTTTTAAAACCACATTAATAATTTATTTTTAAAATTTTTCATTGCATCAACTTCGTCATTTGAGTAATTTCTGAATAAGTCCCCCAAGTGCCTTGTTTAGTCAATGAGTTTGTTATTTTTGCCTAATAATAGAAATCACAAAGCCGGAAAAGATCATTTTGTCACCGAATTTTAAAAAAATTGTTATTTAGTACAATTTTTTGGCTGAATGTTTTTTAAAACAATTTGAATCTAAAACAAAGATGTATGCATAATTATATGAATTTTTTTTACAAATTAACGGAAAATAGTTGCAGTTACTTCGTTCGGGTTTTCGACACTGCATCTACACCATCCAGTTAAAAAAACCAGAAAAAGCAATATATACATCATAGAAACCATCATTATTTTTAAACATGTAACATTTTAATTGAAACTCTCTAATAAATCATTAAATTACTTTCAAATATATGTCACAATGGTGTAAGTCTGCATCTTGATGAAACATTAATTAACGTGCTTCAAATCTTTGAACCATCTTCCCAATCAGTAACCACTTTTGTACTGCCACTCCTATCAGTTCGCTGGAATCTAGTTAAGTTCTATCGCGAAATTCTTGCGCTCTACTGACTGATAATTAGTTTCCCTCTTAATTAAATCTAATTGTTCAACGGAAGTGCTGATTAATTTGGACTTTTGATGTCTACATAAAGTTTCTACCATCATTTTGTGTGAGTAGTTGTTTAGTAATAGTTCTTGTCCCACTAATCCTCGTATGATTAAATACTTTTTTTAAATGGCAACAGTTAAAATATTGAATAAAAATGGAATTTGCATGTTATTTCAATTCAGATTAACAGTTCATTTCAGATTAACTTTTTAGTTATTTAAATTTTAAATAAACTTTTTGTTAAAATTTTTTAATGAAATTTGGGATGTAGCCTAGCCTGATTTTTTGCTTCAAAATGACGTATCCTACTTCTTTGTGAGACTTATGGTTCGTTCTGTGAAAGTGGGTGACGGACGGACGGACAGACGGATGGTCTGAACGATTATAATACCTTCCACTTTTTACGTTATAAACGTAATGGATAAAAGCTAAGTGGAAGCTAAGTGTGGAAGCTAAAATGAGGCAATTATTTTAATGTATTTATTAAGTATCGCTTATATAAAGATAAAGTAAGCTAATTAAAAGTATTTTATGCCCAAATGGGATTTTTAAACGGAAATATTGACTTAATATTAACAACTTTTCGTCCGTAATTGTCAATAAAATACTTTAGCGATGATGATTTCATATTAAACTAAACAAATTTATTGTTCAATAACATTTCCGTACATTTTTCAGATTTTATAAAACAATGAGAAAAACTTATTCGATTACAATTACAAAAGTTTTAAAATCTTATTTCGGTCTGAAACTTTGAGTCGTTTCCATTCTAAAGCATTTAAACGGTTTAATGCATAAAACATTCACTATCGTCTATTATAAAATGAAAAGTAACCCGAACTGTTGATTTAATTTTTACTTAACCGAAAGAGTTGGTTTTCAAGAAATTTCATTCCTGGAAAAAGTTAATCTAAAATAAATAACTCCATCAACGGAACTTTTTTATTTTCCAAGAAAAACTTTATCGATAGTTGAAAAAAGCTGACACTTAGAAAGAAGTTTCCCGTTAGAAAGCGCTTACTTCTTAATAAAGGGGGTATTGTTAAGAATTGTTTTCGGAAAAATAGACTTTTGCTTAAGGTAGTTCGACATAATAAAAAAGATTTCAATTTGTTAGTCACACAGACTGAAACAAACAGTAATACTAATTTTAAGATAAATTCGCTTTTTTATACTTATTTCGTTCTTCACCGCTAAGCAAATATTTGTAAGACTTTTTCCAATTATTTTTTACCTATACGGATAAGGTTAATTAAATAATAACAATAAATATTATTTATAAAATTTAATTTTAATTGATTGTTTTTTTAAATTAGAAATTTATGTGTCATCTGAGATCTCTGCTGATAGAAACATACAATCGCAAGTTTGTAACTGTTAGGAGGTTAAATATATTTTTCTCATTAGTCATTTACCGGAGTGTACTTACGTATACTATACGTATAATATATTTTTAAACCTGATGCTTAGGTCAAAAACTTTAACAGTTAAAATACAAAATGCGTTACATATTAGCAAACGAAGGAACGACAGAACCGACTTTAAAAAATATTAACTCACACTTAATTTCTGTAAACTTATGGCACATTTTGCGTTTATTTTTCACGTAAGTGTTGAAATATTTTTTACCCTTAAATTCATGTTTTCAGGACGTATATTTCATATGAATAACTTTCTACAATAGCTTTTAATTAGAAACAAGAAGTTCTTAAAGAACTAAAATAGCTTACTTTCCTATTACTTAAATACTTACTGAAATTCTAATCGGGAAACAACTAGGTTCATAACAGTAAATATCATCAACAATCGCTTCTACACTAGATTTACACACATTAGAAAAAAATTACTAAACACAGCATCCAGCTATAATTGAAACTTCAAAAAGCCAAAATAAACTATTTTCCTTGATATTCTTTCACAGATAACTTAATATTATTTATCATCTGCTCGATTTATTTGTAGTTCGACGAATAAATAAATATTTATTAATAACAAAAATAATGAAACTACTCCAAACTGCATTAAAAAAATATATGTAAATTAAAACTAAGCATAATTTTATGTAAAAAATATGCCTTGCCGCTTTCTTGGTAAACATTTAATAAACAATCAAAGAATCACATTGTGCTACATTTTATGACGTAATTCCAAAATGATTCATGAAAAAATTATTTTGCTTCAAATATTTTTAAATAAAGTTTCCCATGCCATTGTAGCAACAGTGATTTGTATGACTCAAAATTGAATTTCAATGCTAATTCAATGGAAAAATTCGCCGACACATAGTAGATTTATGTCCGTCCGGACGTACAGACATGTGGACAAAAAGTATGAAAGTTGGGTCTCTGAGGTCATAGCTTTCTAACAAAAAAGATTTTTTAAGATCCGAAAAATAGAACCGATTTTGGAAGAGGGGTACGGACAGACATCGACCGCATGTCAATACTTACTTTTTTTAATTCTTTCGAATTAAAAAAAAGAAAAGTAGGCCAAAAATGGGCTGCAAAATCACTACCAGAGAAACAAACTACGTCGGTACTACACAATGCATTTTACATAATATTTAAATTCACAGCACAGTCCAATGGTATTATAGCAATGCAAAGGTAATTTATAGGGATTTTTACAATATTATTAGTTATATTTACGATAAAGGCTACACTTTTAAATGCATTTACTTGAAAAAATCTTTATATTTCTTTTTTAGAGATTGATGCGTGCGGTCGTGATAAAGGCGGATGCTCGCATAGATGCCAAAGTGTTCGCGGAAGAGCCATGTGCAGTTGTCCACCCAACTATCGCCTAGGAAGGGATGAGAGAACATGTGAAGGTATTTAAATGATAAAATTGAAAATAGTTCCTCGAAACAATATTATCTATCTCTGTATTTATCTGATGAAGAATATTGTAAACAGTTTTCCGTTGATCCTACTGTACTAAATATTAATACAAAAATATTTTAGATGATTTATGAAACGGGCTTAAATTGTTTGATTATTTCGTATTTTTTAAAAATAAGTTTAGCATGAATATATATGTTAACATTTAAAACAAATTTCAACCAACATCGATAAACCTAAATAATCAAACCATTTAGGGCAGTTACATTTAAGACATGAAAGTAAATCGTTAAAAAATCAATACAGCTGAAGCAACGAAGCACTGAATATAGTTTCCCCCATTGTGACGTTAAAGTGAAAAGTCCTCAGGTGATGAGTCAATTGTTGGTCACATTTTGGGTATAAATTTTTGTATTTAAAAATATTTTAAAACATGCTTCCAATCATTTTTATTTTTAAGCTAACAAAATTTAGTTAGATTAATTGTTTTATTTTTTTACCCAACTACCCCTTCAGAAATATGTCACACTTAAACGTGATGGTATTTACTGCATTTTATAAATTCCGATTTTAAAGCACTTAAAATTGCGTGTTTAATTATTTAGTCAAAAAAATTGCGTTTTCTTTACATTTGTTTAATGTGTTTCCAATAACAGAAGATGACCCCTGTGCCAGGGATAAAGGTGGTTGCGCACATATTTGCCGAAATATGAATGGTCGAGCTCTTTGCGGTTGCATGCCTGGATTTCAGCTGGGAAGAGATGGCAGATCATGTGAAGGTAAGCCTCCAATTTATTTGATACGTTACCTTTTTATGTATATATTACATTATATCTAAAATTATATTTATTTTGATTATTATGAGGCTATAAAAACAATATTTAATCAGAACGGTGTTTTATGTAGAATGTTAGGAATGTATGTAGAAGTTATTCATGTATTTTCAATTTATAAAAAATAGGAAATTTCGTTGGTGTTTAATGTTAACTATAAACTGGTAGATTGTTTCCCACTGCTTTCTTAAACACTCTAAAACTGTATTGCTTCTAAATAACCTGATTTTGTACCATCACTCAGTATTTAGGTTTGTTTTTATGTATTTTTTTGCTAAGATCTTGAATATATTTTTCTAAACAAAACTTTTCATTTGCAACAAGTTTTTGTCCAATTATACGAAACTTTTTTGAAAAGTTACGCACTTTTCATTATTTTCCAATTAATTGTCTAAATGAAAAATATTTCATGCAGAACAAAATTATTTTTATTATGTCAATTCCAAATATTCCAAATACCACTTGACCACGTAATGTTTTATCTCAAGAGTTAATTAGCAATTATATTGTATTTCAAATAGCAAAGCCCTTAACGAAATATATTTTGAAATCTTTTATTTTTCAACCAACTGTTTTATGTACTGACATTTTCTGATGCTTTATAATGAGAAAAAGTTTTTAATTAATACTTCATTCGACTTATAATTAATTTTTTATCAAGCTGTCCAGGATTTTCATCTAGTTATTAAGGTATCTATACTTTTATTTTTTTTTTTAATTCAAAAGAAAAGTTCTTCAAAAAGGGGGGGGGGGGGTATTATATAATGTCTCCAAATGAAAAAAACAGTGTATGCTTCATTAATTTTTGCTCTCGTCTAATTTTAATAACGAACTATTTTTGATTATGGCAAAGTATTTTTTTAAATTTTAGTAAAATAAAATCCATATTTTTTTGACGTAAACTTCCTTTTTGAATCTATGAATGATTTTTGGAACAGCGATATTTTTATTCTTTAATTTAATAGTCTAAGAATATAACGCTGCTCTAAGAATATATGTCTAAGAATATTTGACACATTTTTTTTTTCATTTTCTTGGAGTCGAAAGACAAGACTAATCTTCAAAACTTCATTAAACTTTCTTGCTTAAAAATTTTAAATCTATACTGTTTTATATAGTTTGAGCTCTTAAGAAAGGCACGTTTTTCTCTCAATCCTTTGCATACTAACAAGTTTTAAGTAAAACTGAAGCAATCAATCTTCTTTAGTTTATCGTAATTAGACGGAAAATTAATTGAAAGAAAATATATTTATTCATTGTCTTAAATTGATGATTTTTGATGGATACGTACTTTTATGGTGTGGTTTAAAATCTGAAAATGGCAGGTTCATAGTACAAAAAAATATAAAATAATGTTATTATTTACTTAATAAAGATGTTTTATAAAATCATTTAATAGTGATTATAATAAATAGCTAAAACTATTTTCGTTAAAAACACCGATTTTTCAGATAAGTAGTTTGATTTGATTAAGTAATAACTTCCCTAATAACTTCCGTAAATACTTAATTATCTAACTATCCACTTAAAATTAATAACTAGTACAATTATCTTAAAATATAAATACAATTCTGATTCGTGAGAAATATTGACAAAAGCTTATTTGTTAAGAATTATGCTATAAGAAAGATTCATACAGGACAATAAAACATGTATTATGCTGCACTGAAGAGCCAAAATAACAGGTATAGGCATACATCTGCGAATAAAGGTGTATAAAATCAATCGAAGTTCGTCGCTATGTTCAGCAGCGTCTATGTGCTGATATCATAACAGGTTATGAAAATTGAAGGGATTTTGAAAGTATGGAGGGTTGAGAAATGGAATTCCATATCCATGCATCTCCGAGGTGGAGATGAAGTTTGGATTTTCACTTACGACAATTTTACGAGTGTGCCATGGATATCGATAATCCAGTATAACATCAAATCTACGACATAGCTTTCACCTTAAAAACATCGTGCAAAGCCGGGTCCATTGGCAACTGATCATTAAATGTGATAAACGTCTATATCGATTCTATGTCGTACAAGTGTCGACTTGCTAACCATTTAATGAATATTCACCGATAGGGCTTCTGGAGCCGTATATATCACGTATCCGCAATATATCATGTTTAATGATTTTCGTCCGTCGTCGATCTGTTTTTGCGTGATCTTTTTTAGGCCGCAGATGTGTCGTAGTTTTAATGTTTTACTGGATTATCGATATTCATGGTACACTCGTGAAATTGCCGTAAGTGAAAATCCAAAATTCATCTTCACCTCGGAGATGCATGGATATGGAATTCCATTTCTCAACCCCCGATACTTTCAAAATCCCTTCAATTTTCATAACCTGTCATGCGATTCGTCGCTATGTTCAGCAGCACATAGACGCTGCTGAACATAGCGACGAACTTCGATTGGTTTTATACACTTTTATTTGCAGATGTATGCCTATACCAGCCAACCAAGTACACCATAAATAATTTAAAATGTCAGACTAAACCAAAGTATGAAATATAGAACAAATGCAATTTGGTCAACTCGAATTCATAGAGAGCCTTTAAATTAAACTGTTTTACTATACTTACGAACGTGGAATAATGAATCTTATTCCTGTTTTAACAATGAATTTATTTAGACTTTAATATCTATGAGTTTTTTTATACCTTAATATGAATTTAAATTAAATATCCCTTCTCATAATATTTATTTACGAAAAACAAAATTCAGTTTAGATAAATAAACATCGCTTTGTTTGTTACGCAGAATTAAAAAAAAAGACGATTTCGATTTTTAAAAAATAGTGTCGAATACAAACTCATTTGTTGATTCAGTTATTTCTTTCCTAGCAACATCTTTTATAAAACTTAAAAGATATTTTATTGCATGATACATAACAAATTGTTATCCAACAAAATCCTTTCTCAAATTTTTTTTTTACACTGCACCGTCTTTACAAATCCCCAGGGCTTAAAAAACATATATGTGTAGTATCTTTTAAACTCGATCTTTTTTAACAAAGGCTTATCTATGAAACATTAACTCCATAGAAAACTCAAAAATCAATGCCTTTGTGCATGGTTTATTTGGTTGAAAAACATTCCCTTTATATAAGAAACACGATTTCTTTTATGTAAGGATCAATCGAATGCAATTAAATTGTAAGAATAGAGTCCTATATGGATATTTCATTGTGTTGGTAACAAAAGTATTAATTACCATTTCATTAATTTTCATTTCTAATTCAAAAAGGTAACTCTTCTGAGAATAGGATACAAAAAGATGATATATTTGCTACTTGAAGAAAGATTTCAAATGCTCTTTATTCAATTTTCTTTTGAAATCTGAGCAAAGATCTATTTTATCTTCGAATGTTTAATAAATGCTTTAAGATAAGAAATTTAATTTTGTATTACTTGAGGCAACACGTTGCAAGTTTCTTGAATTGAATTCAATGTAACTCGACACATTGAGCTGCATAAATTATTTGTACGGAACTTAATCGAATTTACCAAAGTGAAAAATGTGTTATATGCGTTAACATTGTTTTTTTAAATCATAAGTTACATTTTATGAAAAACTATGTGAAAATATATTTTAACCTTAATTTTCAATGTACTTTTAGAACTAAATATTCGCTTTATTTGCCAAATTATTGTGTTTTAAAATAGTTTAAAACTCGCTGACCTAAATGTCATTTTACTTATACGCTTAATATATTTTTTACTTTTTAATTCCTAAACAAATCTAATTTAAGAAACAGCTCAAATGTTAACTATTTTATAATGATCAAACCGAATCACTGATTGAAAGGGGGAAAAATGTCAACATTCTAAACTCAAAATCCTTTCACATTTCAAGGTACCATAACTTTTGAACCTTGATTTTTTTTTTTGTTATTTAAATTATTCTGACGAAAACATGCAATTTCCAAGAAAAGGATTTCTTCAAAAATTATTTGCGATTTCAACAATATATTTCTTGTCAAAGTAGTTAGCATTCGGAGCAATGACAGAATACATCAATCAAGTAAATGATTCTTTTTCGTAAAAATATTTCGTTTCCATTACTATAATGTAAATTGCTTTTTATTTTTGAAACGTAAAAATAAACTAAACGGATAGTTAGGTAATGTTAACTATAAATATATTTAAGGATTCCAAATCCTCTACCATAAAAAAAAGTTAATGTTTGTGACCTCTATAAGTATTTTTGGTTTTTTTCCTAAGAATATGTTGGTATAATGTTATTAAACTCTAAGATTTACATGACAAATAAATAACGTAACTTATACAAATCATTTTATAAATTATGGGGTAGATCGTATTAACTTATTTTTAATAAAAAAAACTTTCTTCGCCGTAGATTGTGGACGTTTTGTATTTTAAACGAAATAAATATTTTATATAAAGCTCACTTTTTTAATATGCGAATTTTTTTGGATTTTCAAAGACTTTTTCTAACAATAACAAAAGAAATTCTTTACAATTTGCTACTTTTTAAACTATAAAATTGTGACTATTTAAAGTGTCATTCTGTTGTCGTTAGATAGTATATTATCTTTTAATAGCTAAAATAAAGCTTTGAACTTACGTTTTGTTCATAAAACGTAATGGGGCACTTAATAAGTTTATCTTCGTGTCATAAAAGATTGATTACTACTTTTAGTTACATTATTATTTTGTTTAGAAATAACAAAATAGAAAATTCTTCTTTAGAAAATTAATACCGCTAATCAATTTATATCAATCAAAAGTAAAGTAACCATGGATTTTCCATACAACCCGTAACTCGTATATTTATACTCGTATAACTATTTATAAAATATAGTATCAGAAAAACGTCTGATTTCCAACTTATGTTATACTTTTATCAAGAATATGACTCCATCAATAGCGGTTTCATCTTAAATCTGAGGTATCTCGACATACTTTCACATAATATCAACCTTAAAATTTTGTTTATATGCGAAAGAAAACCCCATTACCCTAAGGTGCTACTGTAGATCACCAACAAGAAGACTTTTATGTGTCTCCATAAACAAGTACCATTATATTTTGATTCCATTTTATTTTTAAGAAAACTAAATTGGCAATCTGCAAACTGACACTTTAACATGAGAAACTGATGTTAAAAATGCATGCTAACTCAAGTAAAAAAAATTGTATAGTATGAATAATCATGTGTTTGTAAAGCACCTTGAACATCATTAACTTTTTAAATTTACCTTTTTTCTAATATTTAATATCTATAAGATATAAAATAAACTATTTTACCCCCCCCCCCCAAAAAAAAAACCCATCATATACCGATTAATAGTTTAAACCAAAGAACTACATATAATGAATTGATTATTTTACTTGTTATATCATATTGTTGTACATTATATAAATTAAAATGTATAACTAAACGTACTATTGTTATGATGAAACAAAGTTTTATTTTGATCCAACCAAACTCTATGATAAAACATTCTTTAAAGAAACTAAGTATTTATTGATACTAACCGTCCATATATATTTGTATTCTGTTTAAAGTCAGCTACTAATACCTATGTTTTTACATTTTTATGCATTTACAATTGATCGAAACACTTTAAGAAGCTAATTATCTGTTAAACTGCTTATTACTTTTCAAAATGTTTTAGTGTATTTAGATATTCTAATGCGCGAGGTATTCACTCCTCTATAAATACTTAGTCGTTTCCTTCATTAGCAGTAAAACATGGCTACGTAGTCGTAAAGCCTTTCCTGAACTATTTCGGAAATGTGCCACTATTGTCTTTTTAACTCGTTAATAAGCTCGTTAATTCTGAGAAAATTCCTGAACCTTTTTTTCTAACGCCTTTCTACTTTATAATAAGGTAGTATTGATTGAACCCTTGACGAACAAAACGTCGCTGCTCAGAGCTTTTGGTGACATGGCACAGGATCGCAATGTACACGGAAAAGTGACGTCATTGAGTTGACATGTAGGATACTTCAATTTTTTGTTGCGCTTACCATGAGATTTGAACTGCGTAAAACTAAAACGACCTACAACGGTATTTTCAAAATTTGAGGAATTTAAATACTTTGAAAAAAGTTGGGGTTTTGAATACAATTTGCTTTTGCAATATAATTGTATCTCTAAGCTAAATATTAAAGTATTGTATCAATGCTGGGGAGTGTTTGCTTAGGAAGGCTTTTTAAGTTTAAATATATAATTTAGGAGCTTACAGTTATATATAGAAACTTGTAAAGGAATTTTAAGTTTCTGTGATGATAAACTTAAAGGTTTTTTCCACTGTTAAAATGTCTGAATAAGATTGCACAGGAAACCTAGAAGTTTCTAGCTGCTGCCATTATTTGGAGCGTGGATTTGCCAATTTTGAGGTGAAACCATAACTTTGATATACCGCGAATGTGAGAAATCACCGCTCCAAATAGTGGTGAAAGCTAATAAATTCCAGGATTTTGGTGAAATCGTCTACCAAAATTTTTAACTGTGTACAAATAAACGTGTTCTACCGCATTTTATTAAGTTCAAGTTATGTTGGTTTTGATTTTAGTAATTTCGATATTCGATTACCCAGATGGCACCCATCGACATCTTACGTGGGTCGTATTTTACCTACACCAGTACAAAATAGCATGACCTGATGTTTTGGGGGGTTTTCGGTACTGGATCTATTAACTCTTTAACAAGTCGCAATATTGTCACGTAGTTTGCAGGCAGGAAGGAAGGATGCGAACTTTAACTAAGCAACGTTTATTTGAACAGAGCTCATACAACAACAACCCCGATCGGGGAAAGCAGCTTGCTTATATGTGAAACGAAGGCATGGTGGGATATAACTCATTTGCATAAACGTAGGAAGAACTGAAATAGAAATTTACATAAGTTGACAGAATGTGGAAATGATAGTTTAAATACATAACATAAATAAATGACGAATAAAGGTGGAGAAGAACGGAGGACCGAACCCGGCACTTGTCACGACCCGGGCACTCTACCGAGTATGCCAGCTGGACTATACCGTGGCAATATTAATGAATAGCTCAAGTGTATACTGTATCTATAGAGTGACGTTAAAAACACGCCATTAATCATCTTGCTGTCATGGAACTTCATTCACGAACACCAAGTATCATATTGTGCTAGTATTTTAAACACTAGGGCTTTATTAGTGATGTGTATTAATGATGTATAAATGTATTAATCATCTACGCATATAATAAGGATAACATCGTAGAATTTTATACCGACACACAATATTTAAACAAGATGTTACGGAACCACCTACAATGAAGGAATTGTATACATAGATCAGTTATTCTCATCTATTTTACTAAGATCTTCATCACAGGCGATTGCAATCAGGAAAAGTGCTGTTTGTTAATTTTATTAAAAGACGCAAAAAAGTTTGTTTGATGGACACTCTAACACTTAAGACACAGAGTTGCGAACAATTACAAACGCACTATATCATATCCTAAAAGCTTATAAATACCGCAGGAAATAATTTTATGGAACTTTATAAATCACCCTAAGTCATCTAAAGAGTGACACCAGTCGGCTCCTTACTGGTGGCCGGCAATAATGATGCATAGGTCACTTTATTAGAGTGACAATAATGTAACTGGTATTTTTGCAAAAAAATAGTTTTTTTATTGTTTTGTTGCTATTAAACTTGTAATTTTAATGCTCATTTTGGTAACATTTTTTAAGAGTCTGGCACATAATACAGACACTATAAATGTAAAAATAAATGCTAATTTTTTATTCAATTCTATGTAATAGAAAAACTTATCAAAAGAAAAAATAACAGCTGAATCAATATTGAAAATCGGATAACTTTTAGAATGTGAATGTATTGAAAATTTTAAATGCTTCGTGATTATTTGTTAAGTTTCTCTTTTTATTACACATTGAATAATTTTCAAAGATTTTTGACCTCAAGCTTTCGCAAGTTCAAGCAAGTTCGGAAACCTATTTTTCTCCAAAAGCAAATGGTCTTGAATGGCAACAGAAATGTTAACGAGAATATATTTTTTCGATTGGTGAATCTATGTCACGTGAGAACAGAGAACCAATCGGTACACCCATCGCAAGAAGGTTAAAGAAATCTAGAAGGAATTTCGTTTCCCGAAACCTCCCAATTAATTATTTACATGTCTGTCAAAACAAAAGTATCGAGGTCTAGTCTTGATGATGCCTCTCTTGAATGAACAGTTCCTAAAGACGCATCAAAGACGTACTGGAGTACTCCGTGCATTTAAGAGCAACAAGAAATCGGGGGTAAAAATCATTTACCGTGTTTTGGGTTCGTTCCAAAAATGTTCCCAGACTTAGAGTGGTTTTACTTTTCACTCTTTATTTCGCTGGAGTGGTTTGACAATGCTGGAAGGAAAAATATTGGAGGATGTAAAACTGGAAATGGTAATAGAAGCTAAATAAGAAGACCTAAATATAATAACGAACTCTTATGAATAAACATGCGAAACAAAGATTGATAATAAACACTTATGGTGATATGAAAACGTAATGCAAACAATGGTAAAAAACAAATAAAGGGAACATAATAATGTAAAACAACATTCGTGATGGCTGCTTATAGAGGCATCAAAAACATGAAACTGAAAATGAAGTTTATGGGGACATAAAAGTTGCATTTTTTTCTACATATAACTGCCGAAGGTTTTTTTTATGAAGGATACAGTGCACACTCCATTTTTTAGCCTACTTTTCTTTTTTAATTCGAAAGAATTAAAAAATGAAAAAGTAGGTATTGACATGCGGTCGATGTCCGTCTGTCTGTCCGTACCCCTCTTCCAAAATCGGTTCTATCATTCGGATCTTAAAAATTCTTTTTTTGTTAGAAAGCTATGACCTCAGAGACCCAACTTTCATACTTAGTGTCCGCCTGTTTGTACGTCCGGACGGACATAAATATACTATCTGTCTTCGAATTTTCCATTGAATTAGCATTGAAATTCAATTTTGAGTCATTTAAATCACTGTTGCCAAATCAACAATGGCATGAGGAACTTTATATAAAAATATTTAAAGCATAATAATTTTTTCATGAATCAATTTGGAATGACGTCATAAAATGTAGCACAATGTGATTCTTTGATTGTTCATTAATTGTCTACCAAGAAAGTGGCAAGGCATATTTTTTGCATACAATTATGCTTAGTTTTAATTTACATTTCTTATTTTTTTTAATGCAGTTTGGAGTAGTTACGTTACTTTTGTTATTAATAAATATTTAATTATTCTTCGAACTACAAATAAATCGTGCAGACGATAAATAATATTAAGTTAATTTGAGAAATAATATTAAGGAAAATAGTTTATTTTGGCTTTTTGAAGTTTAAATTATAGCTGGATGCTGTGTTTACCGATTTTTTTTCGAATGTGTATAAATCTAGTGTAGAAACGGTTGTTGATGATATTTACTTTTTGGAACCTAGTTGTTTTCCGATTAGAATGTCAGTAAGTACTTAAGTAACAGGAAAGTAGGCTATTTTAGTTCTTTAAGAACTTTTTCTTGTCTTACTTACACATTACAACAATTGACTCATTAACGACGATTGGCAAGAACATTTGCCACGAAAAAAATGACTTTCTGCTTAAGTTTATCTAAATAAACAAAAATAAGACAAATGAGGTCTATTGTAGTGAACAATTTATGCATGACAAATTAACACGAAAAACAAATTAAAAAAAACTTAACGTTATTATTTGGAGTTTGTGTTAATAGTATTCGCAAATGGGATGTGAATTTGTTATTTTATTTTTGGAATGATAGTTTAAAGTTGTGAACAAATTTTGTTTGAACTATTCTGTAACTTTTTTACTCGTTTGAAAAATATTCAAATTACTTAACAATTTTTTTAAAAAAAGCCAAGTTCGTAATTTTAACATTTTTTTTTCTTTTTCTTTTTGTTTTTTACAACATTATTGCGTTTTAAAAAAATATATTTTAAAATACTAGTTTACTATAGTAATTTTACATGAAGAGATTATTTTTAAGGCTTTATGGAGAGTTTTACAAAAGTATATCCTTTTATATATTATCATATTTTAATAAGTGTGAACAACTACATTTTCAAACACCTAACAAGAAATTTTTCTACACAACATTTAAGATGAGACTAACTTATTTCTACAAAAAGTGTCAAATCCTATATTAAAAACATACGCAGCGATCGGACATTTTATTTGAGTGGATTTAGTTTCACCAGAGTCGTCTACAATTTTCCATTGCATTTTACACTACGAAATCAAAAGTTAGTTACTTTCTTGTCAAAACATCGCAAGATTTGTTACTTCTTTTGCCGTAGCACGTACAGGGTTGTCATGCTCTGAAGAGCATTAAGATATTCAATTCGCTCGCGAGAAGAAAACTTCCACTTTTCAGCAGCGATGCGAATTATATCGGGGAGGGATGCATTTTCTTTGCATTACTTGTAATGTAGGATAGCGTATCATCTTTCGGTGTCAAAACAATTTTAAAATATATTTTTCAGTGTGATGTCATTATTTAAGTAGTATGATGCTTTTGTATGTATTTTGAATAGTTTTAGGGAGATAATTGGTTTTATATTGATGATCTGTTTGTATATTCTAATGATAAAGATTTAAATAGTGGTAATGGAAAATGTTTGGTATTAATTTTTAATAGTTAAAGGACTTTAGCAATCATAAAGTTATTAACGCGCAATCATATACCAAAATATGAAAAAAAGTTAAGTGTTAAGTCCTTTCTCAATATAATACGCTTCGATGGCTAAAATTTATAACTTGATTTTGTTAAAGCTTTTATAAATAACTACTTCGTAATTGAAACCATACATACTTAAAAATATTTTAAAACAATCTTTTAAATTGTTCTAAGCATTGAAATAAAATCTTACGATAAAAACGTGTTATTTCATTCAACTTGTTTAAGAACCTTTTTTAATTTGAATCGTATCTTTGAATCGCTCTATATAAAACTATTTTTATGGTATTTATATGTATTATATGCAATATCTTGTAATATGCTACTATATTCTTATTGGGTATATTTATATTTATCTTGCGAAATCAAACATACTTTTTTTATGAAGGAAATAGGAAAAGTGTGCTGGAGCTATTTCCAAACTCTAATTTAGCGAAAAATTCCTGAAGTCCCTGAAAAAATGAATATTTGCATCATTATTATTTTGCCTCAAACATTTATTTAGCAGATCTCAACTATTTCAAAACAAATAATGCTACAGTTTTCCCACAAAACCTTTTACGTCAATAGTTATGCTAGAAAAATACGCAATTTAAAATTTTCCTTTGTCGGAAACCGCTCCAAAAGCAACAAAAACTTTCAGAACCGCAGAATTTCGCATTTCCAACACTACTATAAACCTTCTTAGCATTGAACAGTTTTGTATTTTTCTAAAAACGCTTGCTTTTTCTTTTTACAATGCATTCGTCATTAACCCTGCGGAAGTTATTTGAAGCGACTTCCACGAAGAATAGAAATGACAGGAAAAAGAAGTTTTTTTAGAAATAAGAATTTCGGATCTTTCGATGGGGTCATTCAAATAAAAAGCACGCTATTGCTTTTAGCAACAATTCAGCATTTTTACGACTCAACGAAAAATGTTTGAGTTTAAATTTTTTTTTTGAATTTATAAGATTTGATGTTTTTTAGTAAATTATTTTTATTTGCAAATAAAGTTAGATTGCAGAATGACTTTGTAATTACAAGAAATCAGGGAAAATTATTTTAATAAATTATTTCATTAAATGCTTTAAGTTTTTCGTTTCCTAAATATATTAATCAATAATGAAAATTTATTTGGAAATGCATTATTATACCACGAGTAGTTTTGATTTTATTAGTATAATAATATTTAGTTTGGAACAAACATGATAAAATAAGATTTTTACTTTACAAGTGCAATTTAGAAATCCAATCCCCCGTGTTTAGAATTTAATAAGCGAAATATTTAATGCAAACTTATGGTTCTATGTTCTCATTTATAAATGTGTAACATAAAACGTTTATCTTAACATTCCACTGGTGACGTATAATTGCAAAATTTCATTAAGCCCAGACGTTGCCTTCCAGTTACAATGTGTATAGTTTTGGTGAAAACTGCTTACCGATTTGTAAACAGCACCACTTCAATAAATTGGTTTAGAAGTAGTCGACAGAAAAGATTTCTGTAAAACTTGTTATTTGTTATTCACGTGCTTAAGTTTAGTTGGGATTTTTTCGGTTTACTATAACTAATTTGAATGTAATGAAGTCTGGTTGAGGTTTGTAGTGAGTCGTGAAGTTAAAAATTGACATTGTTTTTATTTATTAGTCAGTATAAATTTTTTTATCGAAATTAGAATTAATATATTCAGTTGGCCAGATTACTTGAAAAATTATTAAAAATATTCGTGGTTTATTCTTTATCGGCCAAATATCTTAGTGATATGAAAAGTATTGAACTAAAAATGCATCTAAGTGCAAAAAAAGGACTTTATACTTACTTTTTCTTAAGGGGGACCAGACCCATAACAATTTTCAAAAATGATATTTCAATGTTTTTAATGTTTCTTAAACTATGCCATCTTAGATTTACAGCAATATCTTCAAATAAAAGTTTCAAGTGCTAGAAGTATTTTTAATATATTTTTTTTTAAAAGTTGTTTAGGTAAAATCCCCTTATGTTTCATAGGTAATAAACCACTATTGTTTACTTTAAACGCTTATATCTCAAAACTTACTTTTTCAATGTGCGTGTACCTTTTTCTCAGAACCTACTATTATAAGTATCAAACTGAAATTTTTTATACGTATTTAAGAAGTTGGTTTCTAAAACTTACTGGAGGGATTTGAGTATAACTATCTTACTTTTTCTTCTTTTTAATATTATTGATGTTTTTTTAGGTCAGAAGTATGTAGTTCCACTTAAAAATTTATAATTTAAAAACTAAACAGAATTTTTTTAAATGCCACCAGTATAGTTGAACATCCATTTCATAACTAGTAAAATTTTTATTTAAAAGTATCAAATAGATTCTGAGAAAAAGAAACATAAAAAAGGTCATTTTATCATGGGCTTCAATGGAGGGCTCCGGCTTCTCTTAAGAGATACACTGGCCATTTTGACTAACCATTTGACCCAACTGAACACGATTCATACAACGCCCTTAAAATAAATATTTTGCAAGATTACTTATTCAAGGTACTGTTATCTACAAAGTATATACTAACTATTAGTATTTACTGGTCCCAACAAAAAAAATACTTGTTCCCATAACTTCGCTCACATTTGATTATTTACCGATGCTTGATTACAGTACAAATCGGTATCAAAACAACACTTACCCAAGCATATCCCATAAATCTCTATCCCCATAGGGACATGTCACTCTTTGAGATTAATAT
The DNA here is from genome assembly GCA_019343175.1 of Oedothorax gibbosus. NCBI lineage: Eukaryota > Metazoa > Arthropoda > Arachnida > Araneae > Linyphiidae > Oedothorax > Oedothorax gibbosus. Next base: position 3,686,341 of record CM033281.1, read on the forward strand.
AATCAAGCTGGTCTTAGAGAAATGATATTTGCCTTGTACATACTCCATAGACAATTGTGTTCCCAGGAGAAATTTGATATTTCTTCCATTGGCCCCGTAAGTAGTAAATAATCTCAAAGGGAGAAGGCAGTTAGTGCCTCTGAATAATTCACTAGCATAGAGACGTTTATGGCAGAAATCACAAAGGTTTTAAAGGTCTTATGGGTTTTAAATGCGAAAATATGGTAGGTTTGTAAGTAACGTATTCGAAATAGTTTAAATGTTTTGATATTATGATGTCTTAAACTTAAATTTCTAGACATTATCAAGTCATTAATGGATTTTTATTCATTTTAGTTTTATATCTACTCATTTTTAAATGTGTGAGAATTTTTCAACACTGAACACTATTTCTTGTTAATATATTTAATTAAAAATGAAATAAAAACATTTGTGCTTTAAGCCATGTGATGGTAAATGCTCAACAACAGTGCGTTTACAGTTGCTGAGCATTTACTTTGATTGCGTTATTTTAGATCTAACTGATGAATGAACTTTTGACACACGTTGCAATTTTTACATTTTTCCTATATAGTACTGGGCTGGGGAGCCCAGTCGGTTAGGCATTCACTGCGAAAGGTCCCAGGTTCGGGTCCGGGCATCGCCAAAATAACTGCCGACCTATAAACGGCCCGTGCAGCCCAAAATGTTCGACGAATAATACCCCGTGTAGAGGGAGTGCACGTTAAATATCATTCAAAGTCCTAACGCTGCGTACGATGTCGCCCTTAACGGTTGCGTTGGGTGCCTACTCAGGTGTCGGCTCGTCACTTGACTGTGGTTCTGAAATACGACGCCCGTCGCCAATAGCCCTCGTGTAGCTCTAGTGCGACGATAATTCAAACTAAACTAAACCTATATAGTACTGCAAAATATGTAAAATGCTTTTGATGACTTGTAACAGGTGTTACAGCACCCATTTTGTGCAAAAATATAGTCTTTAATGCAATTATATGATACAAGCAGAATGTATCCAAATATTAAAAAAAGCGTTTTGAAGCACCCTGATTTTAAAAATTCATAAAAAAAATATTCCATTTGAAGATTAATGTTAGTTCTTATTCAGAATTTTAGCTTTTGTTTAGGTAAACATTTCATTAAAAGGAATAATATTATTAGAGATATTTAAGATCGGGTGCGCCGAAAAGAATTTTAACTTTGGATCCATTCTGATTCTGCGCGCCACATAATTACATCAAAGACTATATTTTTTCGCAAAACCATGTGCCGCACAAATGTTACAAGTCATCATAATCATTTACATATTTCCATATTACGTAATAGCTTATTAGAAAGGCGAAAAAATAAAATAAATAAAAAATTACAAAGTTTGTCAATAATTTTGTACACACCACTCCTGTAAATACTTAAATATATTTCATTTAAAATTATTTTTTTAATAATTTCGGTTCACTCATCTGCCCAAAACGCATTTACAATTTTTTAAAGCAAAACTCAAAGCAACTACCATATCTGTTAAACTTTAATTAGCTTTCCGTAAGCATTTCCCCACTAAAACTACCTCAATAACTAAACACTTTACGGCACTTTTCTGTCCCTGATAACCCAAATCCCACTCCACTTGACATGCTGTTTACTTATTTGCTTAAATCCTTTGCCTAAAATCATTTTATTTGCCTAAATCATCGATGTCATTCCCCTAATAACTTCCGACCGTCGATCAATAACTATCTCACGAAAAGTAGCTTTTAAAACGCTAGTTTCATACATACCGCAAACCTCAACCTCATATCTGACTTGGCTCTTTTTAGTTCACAAACTTGAAGAGATTTGAAAGAACATATGTTACCGTTAAAACCCGAAATCAGCTAGAACTAGAATTAACTATTGGGAACTAGTTTTAACTGAGACCATTAGTTAAAACTAGTTTCAACTAGCTAAAATCAGTCATCCACAGCTAATACTGGTTTTAGCAAAATAGATTGGTTCAAACTAGATTTAACTATAAAAAAACTTATTACTCTATTAGATAAAACTAGAATTAACTGAAAATAATGCGATTTAAAACAATAGGTTTGGTTTAGTTTAGTTATTCGAATTATTGCTGGAAAACAATGAAGGCGTTATGGTTATTGGAAGACTCCTTTTAAGAATGGTAGGATGCGGTTTTTTTAAGGACTACATTTTCGTAATACGATTATAAAATTCCTCTTTTCAAACATTTAATAATGGATTCATATTTAATTAATGAAGCAAAGTGGAATAGATCTTAACTTTTATCTGAAACATGTCAGATAATTCTAGTTTTTGCCAATTACAACTAGTTTCAACCAATGCACTTGGTCAAAACTAATATTAGCTAGGGAGGTCTAGTTTTAGCTAGTGGAAACTAGTTTTAACTAATGGCATCAGTTAAAACTAGTTCTCACTAGTTAATTCTAGTTTCAGCTGATTTCGGGTTTTAACGGTAACATATGTTAGAATAAAATTTTCTGGATGAAAATAGATTAAGTCGACATGCACTTGGATCTTTATTGTTCTGGATGGCAACCAAATAGTCCTTCTCTTGACGTTTAATTGATGATTGGCCTAAAAGTACTGTAATCGATGGAAAACTGTGCTTACCATTAGGTATTCCTTCCACGAAATGTTGGAACGACGGCTCCCGGTCTCCGATCGGCAATTTCGCTTCCTTAAATATACTTGAAGGTCAGTTTTAGACTCTTTTATGATCTCAGGACCGCGATCATAAATCTCTGAATTGGAGCCATTATTGCTTGTAAGAAGTTTTGAAGTTTTTTTGCTTAATTTGAATCATTGCCTGGGGAATTCCGCCGATCCACCCACTTTTCGGGAAAATCTAAAAATAACTGCTTGTAACTGCATAAAAGTTATTCGACTATTGTTTTAACATATGAAAAGGATTTCTCCAAACTTTTAAGTTTTTACATGATTCTTTTTTATATGTAAGTAACATATTCGACAGCAATACCTTCTGAATTTAATCATGAATTTATCTCATTTGTCTATATGATTCCCTATCTAAAATATTACGTTTTCGTGTATTCATGTTTTTGAAAATCAATTCAGTTTCTAAAAATATTTTATTGTAATAAATAACATCTGGATATCTTAATTAAAGTATTGAATAAAGAATAGTTGGAGACTCAAACTTCTTCTGATTACAACAAGAAAACGTTCCCATATACCCCACCATATATAATATATTAAATATTTTTGGAAACTTTAATGTATATATTTCAAGTATGCCAAAACCACTGCTTTCGTAATTTAAAAACAACTGAACCCTTTTCGCAAGGGCAGCTGCTCCCTTGATTAGATTATAATTTTTACTCTGAAAATGATGATATTCCATTACAGCTACTATTTAATATTTTTTTTACATAATGGGCTGAATTTTTACTGTTTTTAGTGAAAAATGAATTTTAGGAACTGTATTTAGAAAATGTTTCTGAATTTAATAAGAAAAATTGTAGCGAAGTAATATTTCATTATTTTGTTCGTAACAAACCGTTTTCAGAAGAAAAAAATCATTTTTAGAATTGAAAATGTATTTTTTAACGAGATTCATAAAAATTAATTCCAAATTAAAGGAACTTTTTTATACAAATATAATGAATTTTATTTTATTTTACGTATTCCTTTGCAGCACATCTTCATAATACGATTTTTTCTGAAGATGCAACTGGTTTTATGAAAAGCTTTGGTTAACATTAATTATTAAAACGGTATTTAAAATAAACGAATAACTTTTAGTTTTTTATGACTTTTAATTTTAAAAAATGTGGATAGATAAATCGTCTATGAAAACTAATATTTTGTTTCAATCATGCATTTTTGTGAAAAGAAACTAGTTTTCTTATCGTTGTTACTTTAAAGTTTTGCTACATAATCCGACAGTAAAAAATTCCTCTTGTATCTAAATAAATTATAGTTTTTTATGACTTTTAATTTAAAAAAATGTGGATAGATAAATCGTCTATGAAAACTAATATTTTGTTTCAATAATGCATTTTTGTGAAAAGAAACTAGTTTTCTTATCGTTGTTACTTTAAAGTTTTGCTACATAATCCGACAGTAAAAAATTCCTCTTGTATCTAAATAAATTATAGTTTTTTATGACTTTTAATTTAAAAAAATGTGGATAGATAAATCGTCTATGAAAACTAATATTTTGTTTCAATAAGCATTTTTGTGAAAGAAACTAGTTTCTTATCGTTGTTACTTTAAAGTTTTGCTACATAATCCGACAGTAAAAAAATTCCTCTTGTATCTAAATAAATTAGTTTTTTATGACTTTTAATTTAAAAAAATGTGGATAGATAAATCGTCTATGAAAACTAATATTTTGTTTCAATAATGCATTTTTGTGAAAAGAAACTAGTTTTCTTATCGTTGTTACTTTAAAGTTTTGCTACATAATCCGACAGTAAAAAATTCCTCTTGTATCTATTGAAATATAAATATGACCCTTATTCGCCATTATTTTGACACATAACATTGTATTTTATTTCAAAAGAAGCTAGGTTGTTTCAAAAAGTATTTTCTCGTACTTTTACAAGCATAAGAATAAATCTTTATTTACTCGTGTAACATAGAAACTCAACAAATCCAAGCATTAAAAAATATCGCAAGACAAAACATTCGCAATGTTTTAAAAAAATATTTTTGTTCCCTTAGACGTTAAAATACTTCTACGTTTAAAAATGCCCTGCAGTTACTTAGTAAAGTGTTCAAGGATTTTCAAACACTAATATTTACAACACTCCATGCACCTTACATTTTAAAAGCTCTTTGAAGACAATTTTTATTACTTGTATCCTTTCAGCGTTACTTAAATTTTTTTTTTAAAAAACTCTTGGTAACAAAAGACACTAAAGTATTTTCTAAAATGGTTTGCTCTTGAAATTTAATTACTTTAAGTTCTTCTTTTCCTTGATTTCTGGAAATAAGTTTCAATATTTGTTTACCAGAATCCATTTACATAAGAAATTAACGTTCATCGTATTTTTAATAATAAGAAAAGTCCATAACTATCCATGGGCTGTACATTAATGTACATGGATTGCACAACGAATAAATATAAGTAATTGGAATGTCTAATTTCAAATTTTATTTAACTAATTTTAGTGCTTAATGTTGATAACTATAAATTTGAGTTTTAAAAATACTATTTTAAACCTATTTAAAGTTTATTCTCGCTAAATATATTATTTTATTCATATTAGTTATTTAACTATATTATCTATTACATTAACGATAGTATTTTCTAACTTGCATTAAAAATAACTATATTTACGTAAAAATTACAATTACATTAACAGAATATCACCTTATTGCATTAACTATATTATCACTGTGAATTTTAATTATTTTATCCTTATTATTCAATAGTTATTGCATTATTTGAAGTTTTTTTTGTACTTTGACATATCTTTTGTACCCTAAAACTCCTTATTCCAAACTTATTCCAAAAATCAACCCAAACTATAAAACCACGCTTCCCCGGTTCTCCCCCACCTGAAGCTCCAAAAAAATGTCTTCAAAGATTTCAAATTAACTTTTAAAGAATCAGTGGAGTAGATGAGTCATCTGGTTTGTGATATTGCTATTAACTATAATATTATCTAACTATTACATTAACTATAATATCAATTATTATTATTATCTTAGCTTTTTTTACTTTATCATGTCTTTCATACCCTAAAACTTATTATTCCAAAATAATACAAAGCTTACGCTTCTCTGGTTAGCCCTCGTGTAGCTCTAGTGCGACGATAATTCAAACTAAACTAAATTAAACTAAACTACGCTTCTCTGGTTCTCCCACCCAACACCCCACCTGAAGCTCCCTAAAAAATATGTCTTCAAAGATTTCAAATTAACTCTCCAAAGAATTAGTGCACTTTTAAACTGCATTAACTATACTACCTATTATATTGACTGTAATATTATCTAATAAATTAACTATATTAACAATTGTTTTATTCCTAGTAATCAATAATTATTGCATTATTTTTAGTGTTTTTACTTTATGATATCTTTCGTACCCTAAAAAAACTTATTTAATCCAAAAAAACGACCCAAAATACAAAACCAACCCCAGTTCTCCCCCACCTGAAGCTCCCCCAAAAAATGTGTCTTCAAAGATTTTAAATTAACTCTCCAAAGAATTAGTGCACTTTTAAACTGCATTAACTATACTACCTATTATATTGACTGTAATATTATCTAATAGATTAACTGCATTAACAATTGTTTTATTCCTAGTAATCAATAAGTATTGCATTACTTTTAGTATTTTTACTTTATGATATCTTTCGTAAAACTTATTTAATCCAAAAAAACGACCCCAAATACAAAACCAACCCCAGTTCTCCCCCACCTGAAGCTCCCCAAAAAAATGTGTCTTCAAAGATTTCAAATTAACTCTCCAAAGAATTAGTGCACTTTTAAACTGCATTAACTATACTACCTATTATATTGACTGTAATATTATCTAATAGATTAACTACATTAACAATTGTTTTATTCCTAGTAATCAATAAGTATTGCATTACTTTTAGTATTTTTACTTTATGATATCTTTCATAAAACTTATTTAATCCAAAAAAACGACCCCAAATACAAAACCAACCCCAGTTCTCCCCCACCTGAAGCTCCCCCAAAAAAATGTGTCTTCAAAGATTTCAAATTAAGTCTCCAAAGAATCAGTGGAGTAGATGAGTCGTCTGGTTTGTGACCTTGCGTTTGGCGGCAGTGGGTCCGGGCGGCGCCACTGCCTCTCTCAGTCCCAATTGCTCTTCCTTATCTCTTGGCGCGAGGATGCTTATTCTCTTTCTCCCGGCGCGAAGAGACTGAAGTTTTGGAGGATGCGCTCAGAGATGGAAGAGACCCACATGGTTTAGTTTTGGAGTCGAGTTTTAGGGATTTTCGTATTTTGCGCAGTTTTGTTACTTGAAAGACACGTTGGGGTAAGTTGACATATGTTTTTTTGTGTTTAAATGAGCTAGTTTTAAGTTTTTGGTGATTCTTATGTTTCAAAAAGTTTTTAAGAGTATGAATTTTGTCGTTGTTATTAGAAATGGTGTTGTAGTATAAATTCTGTAATGTTCAGTTTGTATAATTTGTGGGTTATTTTGAATGTACTGCTGGAAACATTTGAAATTAAGTGGTATTCAATATGAAATAGGTTTTATGTGATTTAACTATTAAACTTGAAATTTGGATTTATATATGCCTGCATTATGGATTTTATATTAGTTATGGCGTAAAACCGGCAAGTCAGTCTGCATCTTAAACCACCCTGATTTCTTTGTTAACTATATAAAATATACGTTTTTACAGTAGAAAAACTATTGTTCTTTTTACCTGTCATCCTTGTGTTGAATAAAATAAATTTTAATAGTGTAATTTATGTAAATAGCTTTTTTGTTCCAAAACAACTTTTATAAGCAATTTATTAACTTAAATAATTATTTTTACTTAATAGAAACATGTCTTTTTTGACAAAAATAACATTGATTGTGAAATAATTTTGAATTTATCATAAATTAATTAATAACATAATTTCAATTAAAGGGCCAATGAATTAAGTTTTTTCTTAATATTTACCGCAAAACCTTACAAAAATAAACGTTTGTAGAAGTTCAGCTAAGGTATAGAATACTTTATAAGCGCAGTAATTTTATTGACTCAATTAAAACAGTGCATTAAAATTTATTAAACTTGTAGCACAATAAAATTTTATTTATTTCTAATTTACTACGTTTTCCTTCACTAATTTCTTGACAAAATATTTTTTATCATCTAAAAGAAAATGTAAAAATCAATACTTCCGATCTTTTTCAATTGAATTTTAAAATGAATTGTTAAGAAAACATTATTTTAATATAAGTAGAAATAGAGTTTTATAGCTATTCATTTTCCAAATTATGATATCTAATGCAATTTCGATTATTTAATTTATCATAAAGTCTAGTCATTGCAATTTAATATTTTTTCTCACGAATTCTCATTTATAAATATATCGGGAACTCGGCGTACACTTTTAAAATACCTTTAAACTTCTAAACTTATTTAATTAGATATTTCGCTTCCATTCTATTTCGAATGTCAATAAAACCTGGTATGTTTTCGTTACCTACTCAGTGCTAAATTTACTATAATTCCGATTACATATATATAGATTTTACAACTCAATTAGTTTCATTCTCAAATGAAATTCATACGAGCATTGAATTTATCAATTCTATTCCAGATCGAGAGCTTCTTTATTTTTCTTTAAACAAAAGTGCATATTTTAAGTGAATAAATAATCAAATAAATGTGTAGCGATTGTATTTTCAATTAAGTGAATGATTGTCATTTTTGATTTATTTGTTTTCTAAATTTTAACTGCTGTATATTTTATTTATAATTTTATTTAATTCGTTATTGAATGTCCTTAATATAAATATAAAAATCTCTCTATTGAAATGGGTTTAAAATTTATACATCAATCGTATCCTAAATATTTACTGAATTGTTATGAATTAGGTGATAATTACAAATTGACCATTGAATCACTTTGCATAAATGAAGTGGTGTACTTTTTCTTTTCGATTTTTTCCAGTCAATAATATTTGGTAAACTATATTAGTATGCAAGTACAGAGTTAATCATTTACTTTTTTTTTTAATTTTTTAATGTGTATTAACAATTTTTATTACTTTTAAGCAACTAATATTTTTATATTTAATGCACTTTGTAATTCTACTGTGATTTGAGGCCAAGGATTTTGTACCTTGGATATCAGTTTATTTTTATAAGATATTATGGTAAATAAGATTAAGAAGTTATAAGATTTTATGGTAAATTTGCATTTGTTATATTTAGCTTTTTTAATAGAAAGAAGCATTTAAAAAAGAGCATTAACAACTATAAATTATTAGGTTTTTGTAGTTTAAAGTAAAAAAATATATGAATAGCTATTTTAATAATAATAATTTAATAGGAAATTTTCTAAAATTTCAGTTATATATGACAAAAAAAATATTCAAAATTTCGCTCTGTGCTCAATGTACGTCACTTGTTCCTACAATTTAAACAAAAACGAAATTAAATACTCTATTTTAAACAAATATATTCTCATTCCTAACTTTCATAAAATTCAGTAAAACATTAAATTTTTTAACTCGTGTTTTAACAATCTTATGATTGAATATTGTTCTACAATACATACAATTCTAATCTACATCTATACAATTCTAATTACATTTATAGATTAAGAATTGAACAAATGCCTTAACGAACATTTATACATAGAATTTTCCAATAACTTTTTTAATTTTTACATAAAACATAACAACCTTACTGTAAAAGTGATAACCTAACAGGTATAATACAGTAAGTTAATAAGCGATAAGTTATCCCATTGTTAGAAATTAATTATCAAAATAGAAAATTAATATCCAAGAGCTAAATTCTACGCAAAAATATTTAATTTTTTAAATCATTAAATCCTTAAATTAATATATTATCTATCAGCAGTCCTTTTTAAGTAAAAAATATGCCATTTAAAAAAAAAGCCTAGTAAGTTATCGATTAAAAAAATCCCAAAATTATTCACAAATAAATTCAGGAAACAGTTATTTTGACGTTACTGTGTATTATCAGGTTTTACAATTGTAACATCATACAAGCTATAAAGTAAAAGGAACCTGTTTAAAGGTGGAAATGCTATATTTTGAAAGTACATGTTTTTCTTTTGGATTTTCTATTTCAAATAAAGTTTAAAACAAGAAGACATTTAATTTCCGATAAATTTCAAGATCAGGAAACAGGCCTAAGAGTATTCTTGAACGAAATATTTTACTTTAATATATGCTCATATTCTTTATCAGGAATTAAAACAAAAAAATATTTATAAAAATCAATAAATACCAATATATTTATGTAATTAAAAAATCAATTGAAATTCATTAAAACTACTTCAAGTTCGTAAGGTATTAAGCATAAAATATTAACAAATATTATATAACAAATACATATATTAACAAAATAGTCTGTATTGTTTTGTCCAATTTCATTGCTGTTTTTAATGTAGTTTATTTAAATATTGGGAAGTTAAATGTCTGTGCAAATCTAAATTTCTAAGGGAATAAGTGGTAGTTTAACTTTAAATGCAACTTTTTTTATTAACTTTTTAAAATAACTATTTATTAACTACTAAAACTACAATCATAGCGTTCTGTCCCTTCCGGTCAAGTGCTGCCTCCCTTGTGCTCCCCAGCTTGGCCATCCAAAACTGTTCCTTTCCTTTATCGCCATCTGACGCCAGGTTAGTTTGGGTCGACCCCTTTCCTCTCTCCATCAGCTGCCCAAGTGAGGGCAATGCGAGTTGGGTCTGATGGGGGCATTCGTAGTACAGTGCCATCTTCTTTATTATTGTGGATGTAGGTTTACTATTTGATTTATCGTATGTTTCATAGTTATTTTTTTCCAGTATATTTTAAATATTTTTCTTGGACATTTTGTTTGAAAAGTATCAAGTTTGTTATCTTGTTGTCTGCTGAGCTTCCAAGTTTCACTACCGTAAAGTAGGACTGCTCTTACTGTAGTATTTAAAATCTTAATCTTAAGTTATTAGTTAAGGCTGCCTGACCTCCAGATTTTATGGAGAGTTTAAAGGTGTATTGTGCTTTTTTGATTATTGAGGCGACATCTTTATCTGTCCCTCCTTCAGTTGATATGTTGGCTCCAAGATATATAAAAGCCTCAACTTTTTCAATTGCTTTTCCCTTAATACATATATTTTCGTCTCTATTGCTGTTGATTTTCATCAGTTTTGTTTTAGTTTCGTTTATGTTTAGCCCAATTTGTTTTACATTTTCTTGTAACTTATTTGTTTTTGTCAACATGTCTTCAAACTTCGATGATAATAGCACAATATCGTCTGCATAGTCAAGATCTTCCAGGTGACTATCGAAATTCCATCGAATTCCAGTTTTAGAGTCTTTTAGGGTTTTCCGCATAATATTATATAAATTAATATATATATATATATATAATTTTAGTATGAGGAAAAAGTTTTCCGCATGTTAAATCATTCATGCGAATACATAATAGAAACTCGAACGATTGCTAATACATTCCACTTCAAAATGCACCGTCCTGATAATAATGACGTTAAAATGCAAATTTTCATCACCATCTATAAATTACTGACAATTCACTCCTGGGAATATAGGCGCCGCATTTTTAATGAAATCCTATTCAGTGGCATATTTCTGCCGAAAGAGAATTATTTAGTAGAAGTATTTCTCCGACAGCGCCTAAATTCATCTAAAAGCTGTGATAGGATGAGATTATTCAAAAATCACGCATTCTTCGTTAAAGTGAAATGCTGTTATTGCCGCATTTTTAGCAGATTTAAATCTGAGCAGCAGTCGCATTTCTACCTGCACCGCTGAAGACATCGTTTAGGTGAATTTAATGTTCGGAAATTTAAGTTCCGTATTTTAAGAGGATCGGGAAATAAAAATGAAATCTCAGTTTGTAGGGTTTGGTATTTCATAAATGGGGAATTTTTGGAATTTGTTTTTAATTGAATTTTGAGCAGTGGTATTTATATCCTTTAAAAAATTTGTATAGGAGGGCATTTGTTTAGAAAATTATCACAATTTTACTTTTTAGTTTAAAAATAAAACATTGCTTAAAAATGTTTTAACGACTAAAAAAATGAGCCAATGAGCAAAATTGTAAGCTTTTTAATATTTTCTGAGATTTTTTCGGAAGTATTTAATGTTTTAAAAAAACTTTTTTTTCATTTTGAAGTTCAGTTGTTTAAAAGGGTCTGTATTGATTTTTAGTCTTCACTAATTTAAATCAACAAGCCTTTTAACAACTTTACGAACATGCCTCCATTGACTTAAACAAAAACGTACTAAACGTACAAACGTTCGTAATAAGTATCTTTATTTACATATATACTACTTACTAGTCATACATACTTTTGCGAGAAATTTTTACTTTGCCATTTTAAACACACATTTATGAATAATTCATTACGAAAATTTCTGTTACTGATGATAATATACACAATTTGCACGTATCCACATAAAACTTAATCATTTCTATAAAAATTCATTTGGAATCTTAAAATTAAATGCATGTTTTTTCGGTGTATGTTTACTCTACTTAAAACTTAACAAACAGCAATACAAATAACGTGCATAATTTATCAACAGTACGACAGCCTAAACCATTATTTTAAGATTCAAATGCAACTCCCCATAATCCCAAATGAGAAAAATTTCAGTTTCTAGAAAAGAAATGTAGAATTTTTGATTCAACATTTCTCGAATTTCGTATCTTAAATTATGTTTGTAATGTTACTTTAAAAAGAGAATAAATCGATAAAGCTAAAATCATATTTGGTAGTTGAATGCATTAAAAAAATTCTTGTAGAAAGGCCAGGATTTTTAAAGCAAAAGCCCTTTATTTGAAATGTTATTATTCTGTAATTGTGTAAAAAATGAAAGGAATAACTAAAAACTCGGATATAAATTAATGTATATTTGAAATAAGTGTAAATATTCAAATATTTAAAAAAAAGTACTGGTGTGTACCCATTAAGATTTCCAGTTGACGTCAGTTTAACATGTCATATTTTGTATTATTTAATATCATTATTAATATTTCCCCTTCCCCTCACTTCTGGACTAACGGTTTACCTAAAACATCTTCTCTAGTTTTAAAATGGTAATAGTAATATATAGTTGAATAAATTACGGGAAAATAAGATTTACTACGCAGAAAAATAGTTTGAAAGTAAAGTTGTAAGAATTTATTGAACCGTTAAAATAGGCGACCTAGTTCTAATTTCGAGAACTGCTCCCTAAATGAACGATTGGTATGTCCCTTCCTATCCCAATGGAAGGAAGCCATGCATGGTACATGTGATACTCTGAATAGCCACATTTATGGGCTCCAAACCTTTGTTGGTCAGATAATAAAGGACACAACGATAGACAATATACGTCCTACTCGCTTACTAACTGACTCATTGTACTATTATCAAATAAACCGAATCTGAGCGTGGAAACGTGATAAAGTACGAGACGGGGAAATGCAAATGGACCCTCATATCGCTCCAAAAGTGATAGAGTGACTCTTCTAGCATGTTAACTGAATGGGAGAAACGCCACTTTAACGCTAACCTGAAAAATAGTCAGCTAACTGGTGCATGGAAGTTACAGCGACTGAAATATGACTTCTATTGAAATGTTAATTACAATTTAGATACCAGTTTAATAGCCCAATCTAAAGTTTTATTCCTGTTGGTCATTATTCCTAGGGAATTGAAATTAGGTTGGTCAGTCGTAAATGCTTATCTGAAGAAAGGACGTTGTTTTCTTTTATTTTATGTCACATGCAATGAGTTAAACACGTTTGGAGCAATGACACATTTGGAGTGGGTCCAACATTTTTGCGTATAAAGAAGGATGTCATCTTACGAGTAAAGATGTGTTTTAGTTTTGTTCCAACATAAAATTTACTTTCAGTCACATAAAAACTAAGCTTTCTTAGATTTCACCAATGGGTCACAGAAATTCCTCGGAAACAGTAAGTCGTAAAAAAGGCGCAAGAATTATTATTTATAAGGGACCTACTTATGAGATATTTAAAACATTTCTAATTGAATTTAATCGAAGTAAATCACTTAAATTTGATTGTCTGTAGTAATAAATAAGATAAAAAATTTTTAATTGTATTTAAAACATGCTGAGATTTTGCGCTACATGAGTTTGGGTTTGTGACACACCAAAAATTATAACTTTACGGAGTATATCTTCTAACATATAAATTTTAAAAGTTTTAAATGCTTATAAATAGAACTTTAGAGTAGTTTTTTTCTACATACACACACGAGTTGTCAACCAGTATATTTTGATTAAATTGTTGTTTTATTTCCAAAAACATATCAATCGTATTTCAACATTTGATGTGTAAAATAAAACATCAATTCATGTTGAAGAATAAACGTGAAATAACTCTACATTCAATAAAAAATGACTTAACAGCTTATATAAGACTGTATAAAATAAAAAAAGGTTAGTTTCACATTTTTATTGCTAACAATTTGTCTGAAGTATGTTTGCACAATATACTTGAAATATATAGTCATATTACTTACACTACATAAATTACTGGCTTCAACCACACAAAGGCCATAGTTAGAACACTGGCCCTTGATACCAAAGTATGTGAGTCTCAGTTTGACATTCATAAATTTAACCTTTCAAAATTAACTTGAATCTGTTTCTCCCGCTTCAATTAGTAAGAGAAAATCCTTCTCGAATAACCTAAATTCAACTCCGATATTGCCAATAAAATATAAGCATTAAATATGTCCCTCTTAACACTTCTTGACTGGTGCTTCATCCTCTTCAGATCCCGGCTTTTCTGTCCAGTCTCAACCCAATCCTCTGAGGACCGCTCTCCGTAACCATCTTTCCGGTAAATCGCTTAACCGTCACTTATCCGCGAAGCAAGAGTCTCCCGATTATCCGATCCTCCGAGGAAATACGAGGCCAATCCAATCGAAAAGCCCCGGCCTCGAGTCGATTGGAGGCCTCTAGTCGGCCCCAATAGGCCTCGAGTAAACGAATCTGGGGAGGCCATAAAAGATCTTTTGTGTCTAGGATTTCGGAGTCCACAAATGGAGGGGAAATGGACGAGGAAACACTGCGGAAAGAAATGAATTTTGATGCGCAGACAAAAATAAAAGGGCTTATTCTCCGTGACAGAGGGGCGTAAGTCTAACAATAATAATTTTTAGAAGAATCTTATCTTTAATCTGGACAAAAAAAAGACTTTTCTTTAAATATCAGCACAAATAAGTCTAGCTTTAATTCAGTACAATAATTTTTTTTGTAGTCTTATTTTTCGTCTGGACACGAAGGCATTCTTTTGATTAAATTGACTGATTAAATTTTTCAAAAAAAAAACTTGTTTTCAGATATTTACTTGTATTTATGATTTTACAGTTTGTAACAGACGTCTAAAAACAAACGTTCAATTTTTACTTTGTGTTTTTTTTTGCACTCAGGAGTTTCCCAAATCATAGTTACCAATGCCAACGCTGTAAATTAAAGTATGTCGTGGTAAAAACTTTAGTCCCGAATTTTGTCAAAAATGTATTGATAGAACCATAATCATATTTTTGTGCAAACAGAATAAAAGCAGGAACAAGTTAAAATATTGTAGACCATGGGTTTTTGTTAAGAAAAACACAAGGTTCATATGAACTATAAGAAGATATGAATTAGATGTTTTTGATTCATTGCATACGTGAAATTGTATGTTTTGAACTAGAAAACACAAAAATTATACAATTTAAAATTATCAATTTTAAACTAGACTCTTTCTTATTAGTTCTTTACTTACTCTATCCAAATAATTTAATACAAATAAAGTACTTTTTATTATTTTAAAATGCTCTCAAAGAGAGCATTTTTGAAATTAGTTTCATTTACAATAAAATTGTTACAACTTAATTTTTGAAACAAGCATGGAAAATGAATCCTGATGTTTTGTACCTATTACTCTTTACTAATGAAGCACACCTTGAATCTTCAACAAACAAAGTCGAACCATCTAATTTTCTTTAATTTTTGTTGGGTTGATTGGATGGCTAAGAAAATAAAACTATAACAGGGTTATTTTTGCGACATTTTTAGTGTTGTTATACATTTTAATACACATACCATCAAGATTATTTTAGTTTTTAAAAAAATCATTGGTTATTTAACTAGATTGAGTTCGGTGATATGTTTTTAAATTACCTCATTTTCCCAAAGATTTTTTTTATTACAAATCAGTGATAGTGTCATCCTAAAGACGAGAAAATATTAAGCCACACGAACTCTAAATGAACTATACAGATAAATTCGAATGTAAATGTACCATCAAACAAATCGAAAACTTCAATTATTATTTTCTCTGGGAAATTGGATAAATTGAGTTAAGCCATTTTTGCTTTCAACTCCAGAGTTTTCGTCGTGGGTGGGAGACAGGAAAGCGAATCGTTGAAAGGCAATTGCTAAGTCTTTAGAAATCACGCAGGCTGTTTAGCTCAGTGGATGGGCAATCAGTTTAGTCTCTTGAATTAAAAAGCCATGATGAGTCCGACTCAGACAACCCAATCTTAAATTTAGATGCTAAAATATTATGGATGTCATCTTAAATTTATGGATGTCATCTTAAATTGAGACGTTAAAATGCTATTAATGTAATCTTAAATTGAGATGTTAAAATATTATTGATGTATGTCGTCGGAAGCAAATTGTGGTTTTCATTAACATAAAGATGGTTTGACTCGTCTGCAATAAGTAATTTAAAATCCAATATTTACTTTGAAAATTTGTAAAGCAATTACATTTTCAACTTAAAGAAATAAATTATGATGCAAAATTTGCGATTCTATCGGAAAAATATGGTTTGAGTAATATTTAAAAAAAAAAAAATTTAAAGTTTTTGAGTTAGTCGTGTCTCTATTAAACCTAAACGAAATGTCGGTTACCGTGTTTTATCTTAAGAAATCTTTAAATATACTATAGTTTCAAAATGTATTTTATTTCAGCAGCTGAAAACTGTTTTTGTTAGGATAAAAGTATTAAATTCCTATTCCTCAACATTCGGCCTACCTCATCCACTCACATTTGATAATAACCAATTTATATTTCCAACTAATCTCAGTCCACAAAGGAAGCTCACATAGTTATTTCGCCAACATAATAACCCTGAGTTCAGTAACGCAATAAACCTTGGAATCACGGGGTCTGTTGTAGTGGCAGAGTACAAACATTTATCTCTCGCCTTTCGATACCAGTAGACACTAATCGTAGGTGTGATCGGTACTTGTAATCAGATCAGGATTACTTCGAGTTCGGGAAAGAGGATCGGATCATTAGTTTATCCCACGCATTTTAGCTTGATTAAAGGGGTTAATTCTCTTTTCTTGACTATCAGGTCACCTCTGGATGGTTTAATATACGTTATGGGTCTAGGGTTGACCCTGAGAGTTATGTACAGTCCCTGGACAAATTATTAGACGCACTGTATTTATTTTAGTACTTTTATGTTTCTTAAAAGTTTTTATGCAAAAATGGTATATTTAAACTACAATATTATTGATTTTAATTTAAAAGAATTGTTGTAAAATACATATTTGTATTTATTTTAAGATAATTATGATTAAGATTAATTTATATTAATTATTTATTATAAGATTATTTATGTGTGCAATCGTCATCCTCAAATGCAGGAGACAGTACAGTCTTGCATTGATAGCATGCCGCGCAGAATTAAAGCTTTGATAGCGGCTAAAGGTGGCTCAACTAAATATTGACTTTTACTAACATTAATTTCACTTTTCTTTAAAACTTAATAAACTTATGCTTTTCTAAATTAATGATGTTTTATGTATGTCAAATAAATCGGTAATTGATTGGATAATATAAAAATAAAAAACAAATCAATTCAAAATAATAAAACGGTACAATATCACCCGGTAATTAATGTTACATGAAATCTTGCAGTGCGTCTAATAATTTGTCCAGGGACTGTATTTGGTTTACTAAATTTTATCAAAGTGTGGATGCGTAATTGAATTGTTCATTTGAAAGAATTTCGAAAACAAAGAATTCAAGGAAAAAATTTGAAAAAACAAAAACAACAAAGATTCAAACATAACATTTTATAATAGAACTTTTTTATTAAAAGTAATTCATTGGTATGATGTTTAACTCATTAACACCCCATTTGTGATTACTATTAACACACAAAATCATTACTGAATAGAAACGTTAATTTTAAGTTTCTTAAATTCTTTTTCGTGTTAATTTATTCTACATAAACTGTTCAGTACTGTGGTTTTATATTTGCGCTATGATTCCATAACAATGCACCGAAAAATAATTGGTATTACAAAGAATATGATTTTTTAAATGTTTAATTTCGAAATGCAAGACGAAACTAATAGAAATTTCAATTTTTTTCAATGCTGTTCTTTGTACTCTTTGTTTTAGTTCTAGGAATGTTTTGATTTGAGTGTTGTTGTAGGTTTATAAATAATATTTTTGCAATCATTGAAAGTCGTATTCTTATTCAGAACATAATATCCTTTAAATCACAATTTTAAATACTTCCACTCCACAAAGTTTCTAAATATTTAATGCTATTCAAATATTAAAATCGTATTTATTTTCATTGTCTTTCAGACATTGATGAATGCAGTACAAATAACCCCTGTACGCATGTGTGCCACAACTTACCTGGTTCCTACAAATGCTCCTGTCATCCCCACTTCCAACTTGGAAATGATGGAAGGTCTTGCTTCCGTAAGGATTTATTTTCATTTAATTACTTAAAAGCCTAAAGCCACTTAACTTGGATAACTCGTAAAGTCCTCAGAGCATAAGCTTAAATTGTAGTTCGAATTCCAAAACGTTATTGCTGTGAAAGGTAACTGGAGGGACTAGTATTTCCATTTGTTGATGCAGGTTTGTTCAACAGGGAAATAGTGGGGATAAATTTTAGGATATTTACTTTTATTATTAAAAGTAATTGAGGAAAGATTTATAGTTTTTCCAAATAATTTTAATGTTTTATTTAACTTATATTCACAAGGTAACAAAAAAAATACACTATATCCTTTTAATTATTTCTACAGCTCATGGAATTGCTAGTTCTAAAGCCACACATGTTCTTTAAATTTGCTTTATTTCAAGTTAGACATATTATTTTACCTGAAATTTTATATTTTAAAACTTATATTGCGACTATTACATTCATTTTCTAAGATATCGTAATAAGAAAGACATTACACAAATCTAATCAATAATATTGAGATATTGTGATTCCAAATGCCTTTTAACAGTTTAAAATCAATCTATCAAGTACAAAACTTCTTGACTATTTTTGCACTATTTTATTGTTTCTTACTAAATTTTTTTAGGCTTGCGTCCAAATTTTCAATTTGATTTATTGCAACTCAAGCCAGTTAAAGATATTTATTATTTCAAGGGTCCAGTTGACAAAACTCGCATTCTCCAAAGTATAAAATATGAGGTCCTATCCATTTCATTGGCGACTTTTGAAAATAGTAAATTCCATTGGACGAAATCGCCAGTGAAGGGGCTGTATCCTATATGAAGAGTACAGGGAAAGAACCGCTTGATTTATTAGGAGTCGTCCCGTAATTGTGTCTGCTTGGCGGACATTGGCGGCAGGAAACCGGTTTCTCTCTCTCTTCTTCGCTTGGTCCAAGCGTCGAAATCGTGCATCGCGTGAATCTCGTGAGGTAAAAAAGTCGGGGTTTAGGTCTTTTCAATTAATTTGCGAATCTTAAAATTTTTCTTAATTGTTTTGGAAAAATTCGTGATTTTCAATCAATCGTACTTTATTTTTAAAGCTTAACATGATGATGAACACAGTCTTTTGCATAAAACGCGGAACTGAATTTCAAAGTTGCAGTGAGAGAAGATGCACAAGAAAGAAACTGGTTTCCTTACACCAGTTTAGGCGATTACTCGCTATCATCGCCAAAGATGCCTGATGAGAAAAGTTTTCTACGAAATTAAGCGGTTTTCCCCTGTACTCTTCATATCTTAGTTAAGCTTTGGGTTTTGTTCATTTGTTTTTCCAGGGATTGAAATGGAAGTAGTGAACTCTTGCGTTGATAAAAACGGTGGTTGCGATCAGAAGTGTCGACATGGTCCAGGGGGAGCAATATGCAGCTGCTATTCTGGATACGAACTTGATGCTGATGGCAAGAACTGCAATGGTAGGTATCAAATGAAGATCTTAGTGGAAGAACGTGCTAAGTGGCATTTTGGAAAAAATTGAGATGTTTGTGTCAATGAATATATTATTCCATCTTTTAAAGGTAACAAGTTGTTCGTTTTTCATAAACTTAACGTTAAGTATATTTTTTACCGTTCGCCAGTACCGTTTTTAGCGGATTTAAGTGAAAACTAAAATTTTGAAAGCTTATTTTCTCGTTTACATCTTTTTGTCACTTAGCAACGATCTTTCACTAAGCTCTTCAAATGTCTTTGTAATATAAAATTAGATTGACTTTATTCTTATGATTGATATTGTCATGGTATGCATTTTCAACTACGTTTACTAGCAATTCGATTTTTTTTTATTTCATATTTTTTTTTGCAATGTAAAGAAAACAGTTCCTTAAAAGTAAAAATAAATTTTTTATAAACATTGAGTATCTTTTTAATCGCGCTATTGTTTGATGCATAAATTAAACTTTCATTATAAGACGAGACAAATCTTATACTTTATTTTATAAATTTAAAATATTTGTCTTTAAAAAGCTATCTTATATTCTTAAACTTTTTAAATTTCCTTAGTACAAAACTTTTTTTTGCATTCGATGATTTTTTTAAAGAACTTATTTAAATTTATTCCTCAGAAAGTTTCCTAACTTTGAAACCATTATTTTATATAATAAACAAATATGTTGCTTCTTATTTTTAATGATACTTATTAAGATACATTCTAATTAGGAACAACAATAAGTATTTTTGAAATCAAAAACGAAAATCCCCACTATCAATTTATTAAAACTTTACTTGTTTTTCAGATGATTTTATCGATTTTCTCAATAAAAAATCTCGTTACAAATCCTAATAACTCGTCACATGATTCATCCATTTACTACAAAAACAAATTACGTTCCCAAGGAAACAATTTGTTCTAGATTCAAAAAAGATTTTTTTAATAAAAATTGATAATAAAAAATCTCTTGTTCTTTATTTAAAAACTCTGGGTTTCCGAAAGCTGTTATGTACTCCACATTTCTATATAGTGCAGGACTTTAATACTACCTTAATGAAACAAACTTACGTAAAGTTTTTTTTTGTAAGTTTTCTGTTATGATACTCATTCATCACCTAGCTCATTAAAATGTCGCGTCTAGAGAATGATTAAGTTTCTTAGATGAAATTCTTTTGTTATGATATTTCGCTTTTGGTTATGTTTGGCGGTTTGGGATAGGAGTAATATATAACTTTTAAAGCGACATTGCTAACTTAAACGAAATGAATGTTTGTTTGAATGGTATAAATATACATATGATATGAAAGTATGACTGATTTAAATGTGTAAAAAAATTCATTTTATTTTCTTTTGAAACATACATTGCGTTTTATTAAACTTTAGATCAAAATTTTGGGCTAGAAGTAGTAAAGTATAAGTATTATGTAAAAATAAATTAAAATCTTATATTCTTTAATACTGAAAATATTGTTTTTCATCTATTTATTTTATAGTTTCATTATTTATACTGTATTTGAATAATTTATATTAAAATTTGTTAGATTAGTTTCTGCTTTATTATTTATTTTATAATTAGATGCATAATAAAATGTGGATTTTGAAAAAATATTACTAACTAAATTCTAATGACAATATTTTGATTTACAAAAAGTAAAAGTAATTAAATTACTGTAAGATTGGAAAATGGATAAATTTTAAATAACTCAAATCCTACTTATTTTTAGATCAAGTTTTAGTTTGCCATATACATAATATTTTAATTCTTTTTAAATTAACCAAGCACGTGAATCTGTTGATGATCATATTATGATATCTTTATTAAGTAAAAAATTAAAATTGGTGCACCTCAAATTTTATCGGTTGTATAACATTCAAAATAACAACATTAATTAAATGTTTGTAGTTTTCATAGTTTTTTCTTATTAACAGACATAGATGAGTGTAAACTTGGCTTATCGCAATGCAAACAGGATTGTAACAATAGTCCCGGAGGCTACTCCTGTGCATGCCGCTTGGGATATTCATTGGACAGGGATGGCATTACTTGCAATGGTAAGCAGATAAGCTGATTTACTATAAAATATCCTTAAGAAAATTTTTAAAAAAGGTTTATAATTATAAAAATAACGAATATGCTTATATAACTGCCTTTTTAACTTTTGTACAGTTTTTATTGTCCCAGTGTTGTTTTGAAAATAATAATTCTTTAGAAACAATTCCACACAAAATTAGTAATTTTTCTGGAAATGTTAAAAATACCCATTTGGAAGAAAAAAATTTACATTGGATGACGCCACTACCCTTTTTACTTCTCTTTTAACGACGTGATGATTGGATTGGTACCTGCCGGATTTGATCCACCAACACTTTGGATCCATTCGTTAAGCCACTTCATAGCAGCGCGTTACGCGTCACGGCCATTGATGCTTATTCACAATGATGATTTATATTGAATGGTCAAAAGGATTTATGTTAAATGTGAATTTACTTATGTTTCTGGAGAAAACGTGAAAATCCAAAAACGCGATGTAATCTTGAAAAAACCAGAAACGTTTTTAATATAAAATATAGCTTTACATAATTATTTACAGTGTAAGTTTGCATACAGCATTCTCGGTAATATCTCTTTCCGATCATTTTCTTATTATAAATTTTTGAAACTAGTAATTAGACAATCCTCCAAGCGTTTTTAACCCTTTCAAGTGATGCCATTTGGCATCATCATGTTTCTGATCATAATTTTTAAAAAAAATAGGGCTGACATCTATTGGGATTAATAAAAAATATTTTCTAATGGAAAAAAGTTTGAAGAATCGAATGATGTGTTTTTGATATCATAAATGGCTATAGACGGTCAGAATTTTTTTTTCTAAAATGATGATGCCAAATTGTCATTGGGACTGAAAGGGTTAAAAAACCCTTTGTAAAGGGCATCCTAAACTATTGTAAATCCGAAATAAACTGAATATTCATTTTAAAGCAGTCCCGAGCTTTTCCAAGATGAATACCATTTCAAAGGGAAACCTCAACAACTGTTAATCCGAAGTAAACAAAATATTGGGTTTGAAGTCCGAAAGTGTGTTTAAACAGGATGCTTTGTTTATTTTATATTTTGCACTGCGATTTTATTCTCACTTTTGAGAATTGTTTTGTGAAATCCGCTTTTAAAATGCTTTGGCGTCTTGCCTAAACGCATTCCTTTCAATGTAAAATAAATGTGAATAGTATAGGATGTTTTCTTTCACTTTCACCGTGATATAGGAAATGTAAGGTTTCGTTTCAGTTCTGTTGGAACGCTGATTCCTTGAATTCGCCCTGTGTTCAGGGAAGTGTCAAATAAAATTTTGGCAGGAAGGAAAAGTGAAGAATTTCCAAGAAAGATCTTTTTGCAGTTTTTTTAGTTTTGCCTTGTTTGTTTATTTATAAAAATTGTATGAGAAGATTTCGGGATAAATAACAGCTGGTAGTTTCTCCAGGATAAAATACAAGAACAAATACTAAAAAGCAATAGTAGTATTGAAATTCAAATAGCTATATCAAAGAAGCTTTTAAAAATTATACTATAATTATTATTGACCAAAACTCTTCCTCTGCATCATGTGCAACAAAAAAAATATTTTTAAAAGATTGTAGGAAAAAATTCTGTTTTCGATGACACAGGACTTTTAACTTTTTTTCTCGCGCAGGATTAAAACAAAACATCTTTCTTCCAAATGAATATTTAAATCAGTGAAACATAAAAATTATCTCACATTCGCTAACTGAATTAGTAATCTATTATTTTTTTCTTTTTTTACATATTGTCCCAAGATTTCCAATTCATTTTTCAAAAATAAGAAACACTTTAAGAAGCATTACGATCCTTTAAAAAAAACTAAGGTTTTGTCAAATTTAGAATACATAATATTTTAAATGCCCTCCAGAATTATGAATGTTAAATGCTTAAATATTCAAAATATTTCATACTTTTAATCAAGACAATAAAATCCGGATAAACAAATGTCTAGTAAATAAGACCAATAACAGAGTTTTTTTCCCCTTTATTAATATTTACTAGCTGAAACAACCAGAACTGATATGGTTATTTAAGTAAAAATTGATATTAAGTAATGTAGTATTTATAAATACTTTTTTAAAAATAATGAAAAAATGAAAAATGATAAAATAATGAAAATTTAAATGTAATGAAAAACCATATACCGCCTTTTACGTCAGAATTCGAAAGAACTTACGAAAGAACTTATTCGAAGAAACTTATAGTGGTCAATGAAAAGAAGAGTTATATTATTACGCGATGGGTTACACGTATTTTAATAGCAGAAGTTGAATATTAAAATACATACAAATTGCATGCGTTTCCCTAAAATATAATATCATTAATTATTAATTCAAAGAACGTTTGATAATGGTCATTAAACTTGTAGGAACGTTTAGATACCATTTTTTTTGTTTAGTTTATTTTGCATAAAAACAATTTGACATCGAACAGAACGTCGCTCTCTTTTGTTTATCAAATTTGAACAAAAGAAATTTCGAGAATTTTTAAGTTTATCCCGTCAACCTCCATTCTCTAAATCAAGGGAAAGTTTGGACTTTGAAAACGTGTATATCTGCAGCCAAAAATGTTTTGACTTTTGTTTCATTATACAGGGTGGCCCAAAAGTAGGCTACCAGTTAGTACAGCAACAGTTATATATTCTAAAGCAGGTCTGGTTGTTGTTCAGTCAGTTGATTGTGCATTTTCTCACAGAACTGTAATTTGCGGTCAGGATCGTCCTCAAGAAGGCCTCGTAACAGTCTTGGGCGGTACGGTTTAAGGTTTAACTGCTCCATCAGGCGTTGTAACGTTTCTCCAGGGATTGTCAGCTCTCAAGACGCTAGTTGTGTGGACTTTTTATGTTCATGAATGTAAAATAATGAATGTAATTCATCTCATTTTCCTGTGTCAATGTTCGTCCAGAATTAGGTACATTGGCAACGGAACTTGTGGTCTCAAACCTGCCTATTATGTGGTAAATCGTTTGACAGAACGGCGCAGACAAATTAAATTCATTTTCCCATATCCTACGCACTGTCTTCGCATTTTTATACTTTCAGTCGGTCTTAAGGATCCACCGTCGGTGCTCCTCGCTCAGATTCCCAGAAATGGTTTGCACTTATGAAAAAAACACAAATTTTCCACCAGCACAAATCCTTTATCGGATAACTGGCAGATGGCGAGATTCGAATTTTCATACTCTGGAGACATTATTTGCTTATTCCTCGAGCATCAAATAAATATTCCGAAGCTATCTCGAAACTAAACCAAACAAAGTCCACGAATCACCACTCTTTGGATCCGATACGCTGTAGTACGACTAAATTATAGCCAACCAACAAAATTAAGCACGGCACGTCAAATACCTGTTCTAAATAACCCAAAGTTCTTGCCAATGGTACGGCATTAACTGTTAGCGTACTTTTGGGCCACCCTGTATAAATCTAAAAATGAAAACTTTTTGTCTTTATGTTTCAGATAACAATGAGTGCCTGATGAAAAACGGTGGCTGTGATCAAACTTGTGAGAATACTCTTGGTTCTTACAAGTGTATCTGCCTGGACGGGTACAAACTTTTAGAAGACAAGAGGACCTGTGACTTAGGTAAATCTTCAAGTTTATAGTAGAATATTTTCTAAATGTATAAAATAGTTTTATATTTGCATTTAGTTTGAAATTTTATGTGTTAAAGCTTCCAAACTGCGTTTAGAATACAAAACGTGGAAGGTATTATCGTTCAGTCCGTCCTTACGCAACCTACACTGCTCAAAACAATTAGGGGAGCACTTTGCGTACTTTTGTTAACCCTTTCAGTTCCAATTTCTTATTTTTTGTTCTAAAAATCTAAAATTTGTGAAATAGATTCATTATGCATCCAGAATGAAATGGTAAAAAACAGGGAAAAATCTTAATTTTTTAACTAAAATTTAAGGGGGAAAAAATCGGAATCTTAACTTTTGAATAAATTATAACAATAATTTTTTCAAATTTTATTTGTTAAAAAAAGTTAACATCAATTTTAAACATCAAAGAATGCAAGCGTGAAGAATTTAGGGTCAATTTATTTCATAAAATGTTTTGGGAGTGAATATTATTTCCCCATGTTTTTATATTTCATTAAATTAAAACAAACATTATTTAATTCTTCAAAAGACATGATTCTTCCATCTAACGATACATAAGTGCGAGCTCAACTTAGTGAGGAAAAGAAATCGCAAGCTGATGATTCCAAATTGAATCATTGGGGGTGAAAGGGTTTAAACCATGTGTTCCCCTAATTGTTTTGAGCAGTGTACTTTAACAGAACTAACCACAAGTCTTACAGACCAGTGAAATACGTCATATACAAGTAAAAAAAATCAAACAAAGGTATAACCCAAATTTTATTAAGCAATTTAAATTAGACGCATATTTAAAATTTAAAAAAGAAAATAATAATATCCATTTAGTTAATGAAAAAATTCCAGAAGGAAATTTCTTTTTTATTCACTATTTTCACTTTTGCCACTTATCATCATACGCACGATAAACTTAGTTTAAAATGAAACAAGACTTGAAAGAATGTTTCATTTTGTGATATATATTATAATGTTATTCCAAACTGATTTATATCATAATAGATTTCCTTTGATGGTCCATTATATATGTATTAAAAAATTACCAGATAAAGTTTTTTTGCATGAATATTCGTGTGTTATTTTTAATTTATTTTTCGGCATTAGTTTATGTATAATTGCTAAAAAACGTCGAAACACAAATTTTTGTTAATTTTTTCAAAAATTCTTAATCCTTATTTGAAAAAATATAAAGAACGATGTTATGACACATTTTGCTTCTATTTTTAGAGCAAGTAATTTTATTAAATTGTTTTATTTGGATGGCAAATTAATTTAGCAAATGATGTAGAAAATTAATTGAATTTGCGAAAGAAATGAATTGAAAATAGTAAATAATGGCAACTAAAAGTTTGAATTGGAACTAAATGCTATGTTTGACGATTTTGTTTCTTCGGTTTATGTATCGTGTGTAGAAGCGGTTCTAAGTGAAATTTTCTATGACAAATCTACTTGCTTTACATTGTGACAATATTTGCAAACATTTTTGATTTTTAGGTTTTAACATATGTTTCATGATAACAGGAAGAGTGTTATTGTGAGTATAAGTCAAAGCAATTAGCATAACTAAATTATATGGTATCAAATTGAATTATTGCTTAGTATTTTTCTAAACAAGGCTTCGATAATACGACTTTATTATTGTTTGTTAAACGCTTTACTTTAAATATTTCTTACTATATAAATTACGAAAATATTAGCAAGGTTGTTTGCCGGAGTTCTGGGTTTCTTCAAAAGAATACCTTATGGACACTGATTAAAATTGCGAATGAAAAGTTAAACGTCTCTTAAGTGATAAACTTTTCATAAATCAAATTATAACATCTTTTCCATAAAACTCTGTACCTTTTAATTTTAACTCCTCTGTTACAAAATTTTCTTTTCTTAGTTATTTTCCCTATTAGTATATTCTAAAACTTTTCTTAATTATTTTTCTTATTTATTTAGGATTTTTTAAGTTTAAAACATTGGCCTGATAGTTTCGAGAGGGGACGTTTTCGATGAAGCTACATTCAGTAAAAGTTGGCATTAATTTAATAATAATCAGTGGAATAAAATAGTTCTTCCTTATAAAACGCAGTATGTAATTTATATTTAATAAATATTTTCACGATGTCCTTTTTTTAAATAATGAAAATAAGCAGGTTTGGACTTTTCTTCGTACCATTATAAGAAAGATATTTGTTGAGACAGTGCGGAATTTGAGAAAAACTATGAATAAGTGTAGCATTGCTTTCAATAGTTTTAATATCCAACTGTTTTACAAAGTTGAATCAACCATGCTTCCCACTTTTTCTTTTTTAAAATTTCCTTTTAGATTCTTTCCTAAATATTAGAAGTTTGAACAAATTGTTTACGCATCGCCTAGTATTTCTGAACTAAGCATTATATATTTTCCTTTAAATCACTGAGTTATATATATTTTCCTCTCGGATTTTTATTACTTTTTCGCTCCGCTTTATCTAACAGTTCCAATTTTTCGTCAAATGCTATTCTCACTTTTAAAGTTACTTTTTATCTATCCCAAGCCAAACTCGAAACTCTTTCCGTTTCATCTTTTTTCGAAACACTCTAGCTAAAAATACCTGATAAAGGCCTTTCAAAGGACCGAAAAAGCACCGTTTCAGGTATATTAATACGATAAAAAAATACATCTAAAAGAAATATTTTCGGATCAAACCCTCCACATAAAATTTTCAATAATAAATCACCCTCAATCGTGACATTTTTATTGCTCATGACGATTTCACTAACCAAGCTACAGAGAGAAGATAAGTATTTTGATATTCATAGCCATGGTGATTCTTTTGAAGGACACCATGTAATCAATCGATATCTTTTCCTCAAAATATCTGAAACATAGATGTGTAAACGGGAGACATCCTCGGAGGTGTGTAGTGCAATCTTTTCAGTGACGGACACTTTGAGTGTCCTCTGGTAAAGATGTCACATTTTCTGCGCCGTTAGCCGCAGCTTTGCGTCGGTTTTCTTTTGAAAAGTTGCTTCGGTTTTTTCTTTTTTCTTGGATCTTTGCTTCAGGTTTTCTTCTTTTTAAGCTGAGTAGGGAGATGTGGCGCACGTAATTCGACGGAATTGCAACAAATTTGCGACGAATTTTTCAGCGACACGAGGTAAAAAATTCAATCATCTTTTTTGTCTTTATATTTTTTTTTAGGACGGCGAAACCTTAGTCGTAGGAGGAAATGAGATACGAGTGTTTTTGAAACGTTTGTTTTATCTATTGTAGGAGACCATGTCTACCTATTATAGGAGAATCAATTATTATTTTAAAGTTTTTATCTGATATGGATTGTTTTAAAGATCATACAATATATATTTATTTGTATTTTACATTTAAAAAAATTATACAATTTATCTAGATAGTTAAATTTTTTAAATATATGACCAAAAAATATGCACCTTCGCTGCTCTTTAGAACATAGCAGATGATATAAGACATATTTTAAAAAATTTAAAATAAGTTATAGATTTTATTTAAGTTAAATTATCAAACATTGAAATAAAATTAAGAAAAAGGGAGCTTTATATTGGTGCCCATATTTTTTTTTAATACTAGTTAATCTACTAACTAACAAAACTGTCATCGTAAAAGCTTTTCTGACACGAACCATGGAATCAAACCTTTATTTTTTATGTATTTTTTAAAATAAGTGTATATAGTTTTACAAAAAAATGTATTTTTATTTCTGTTTTCCTCTTGTGTTTCTCGTAAACTTCCCACCGTAGACGTAAGTAGAATATGATTATGTGGTTCAAATCCCGCTTCGGTAATTTAGTGTATTTATTTTCGTGTATTTAAGTTTTTGTTATCCTTCTTCATTAGCGCGAGTTCGCTTCCTTGACTCAAGAAACGCCGTGTATTTTAGCTAGTTTTAAATTCAAATTATATTAACTCATTAAAATTAAATAATAATGTTATTCGAAATATTATTTCTAGATTTACTATTCAGTTATTATTGTGATAAAAAGTGGAAAGCTCGTTTTAACATAAGTTTTTATTTCCATGAAATAATTCACACTTGAAAGCAAACTAATCAGAAGTGAGAAGATCTTTTAAAGGTCTTATAACGATCTTTTTTTTTATATTTCGGCGTTATGCGTGATTTTAGATTTCGCACTACGTTTATAACACAAATGGCAGAGGCCCAGTGGCTTAGTGGTAGTGCTTTGCATTGCCATGCCACAAGTCCGGGGATCGACTACCGAATTGGGCGAGGTTGACTCATCCTTTCATCCCTTCAGTGGGTCGATAAAATGAGGACCAAGCATGTTTGGGAACTAAGCACTGGGAGTTTCGCGTGAGGTTGACCATCTAACCGGGACATATGCCTAGCACCCCAGAGCCCTTGGTTAAGCAAGCTGAAATGGGTAAGGCAGACCTTGGCCCACTAACGGGCTGCTGTGCCGAGAAGTTTTTTAATTCAATTTTTTTTAACTCATTCAAATTAAATAATAACTTTCTTCAAAATATTATTTCTAGATTTACTATTCAATTATTATTGTGATAAAAAGTGGAAAGATCATTTTAATATAAGTTTTTATTTCATGAAATATTTCATACTTGAAATCAAACTATTCGGAAGTTAGTTAAGATCTTTAAAGGTCTTATAACGATCTTTTTTTATTTTTTGGTTATATGTATGATTTTAGCTTTCGCATTACGTTTACAGCACAAATGCTATACACTCTTAAAACAAACGAGCGGTTTTAACTCAGTCTGAGTTAATTTCCACTCCTTTCCGTGCCGAAAATGTTCTTCTACTATAGGAGTGAATTTCACTCTTTTTCGGAGTGGGTAAAAGAAATAAAAGAAAACAATCTGCGTCCTACTCTCTTAAAAAGAGCGGTTTTAACTCAGTCTGAGTTAATTTTCACTCCTTTCCGGTGCCGAAAATGCACTTCTCCTATAGGAGTGAATTTCACTCTTTTGTTTTAAGAGTGTACGTTAAATCGAATCAAAAAATTATTCTAAGTTAGATTCCAATTTTTATTAAAAAATGGAATTAAACAAACTTAATGCTTATGAAGAAGAAAAAATTATAACAATTTAAATAACATTAGAAGGCCATTTTTTTATTGAATTAAATCGCCCCCATTGCCATTAAACAATCGCTCGAGAAACTTAATTCATTTAAAATATAAATTTGAAGGAAATTTATTGATGTTTAAAAGTTTAATATATATTACAGAATGCTATGTATAGTCCTTTTTTTAGATGCATGGGGGTATTTTTTATTTAAGCGGTTCTGAGTGACAGTTTCTGTTGCAAACCGACCTTTATTTTATGGTAATTTTGATTCGTGTATATCTAAAGGTACAGGAGAAGTCAGCTGCTGTGACAACATTCTGTATAATTTGCAGGGTAAATTTGTTTAATTCTGAAAAAAAGAAAATAGAATTTCGTTAAGAAACTAGGATAAATTAAAGTATTCCTAATTATATACATTTAGGTTTAAAAAAATTAATGCAATAAAGAACGAGTTTAAATCATTAAAATACCTATTTTAATTATTACCCCTATTAATTATACCTATTGAAATCAAATTTGAATAAAGTTGATATCATTCAGTTTGAAAACAAAAATATATAAGTTAATTTAGTTAATAAAAAAGGCAATTTAAATCTATCACACTCATGTTAAGTCCAATTTTTGATGTTTATAAATTTGAGCAAGTTCATAATACCTAAAATTTTCTTTTATGGGCCACAATCAAAGTAAAATGTTAAGATCGAACATGATATTTTTATTGATTACATTTCTTGCAACTCTTTAAAAATATTTTTTTATACATAGTTACAACATTTATTAATTAACATTTTAATACCCACATTTTAAAAAAAATAGTAATTAAAGGCGGATACTTT
Source organism: Oedothorax gibbosus (assembly GCA_019343175.1). Taxonomy (NCBI): domain Eukaryota; kingdom Metazoa; phylum Arthropoda; class Arachnida; order Araneae; family Linyphiidae; genus Oedothorax; species Oedothorax gibbosus. Next base: position 3,717,742 of record CM033281.1, read on the forward strand.
ATAGATGCAAGATTTGAGTTTTTGTCGGTAAACTTTTTTTTGTGGAATAAATTATTCATTTAATCAGAATTTTCCACTAAGAGTGTTTGATAACAGCAAATTGAAGGATAAAAAATAATTGCTCAGGAATAGTTAAGTGCATTTAAAAGGCTTTTTTCCAATAAATATTAACTAAAAAAAGTATTGTAAGTAACTTCGTTTCTTTCCCCGTATTAAAAAATCTCGTATTTTTTGTTTATAACTAAAAGATTAATAAGTACTTCCTATTTCACTAATTGCTAATATATTTTTATCCTGTTGAAATTAGATGCATTTCAATATTTTTTCTGAACTTAATTGAAGTTTCTTTTGGGATGATTTTTTCTTTCTTAAACTTCAAAAAAAGTGATGTTTTCCTACGTTTTTAACAACAAAAAAACTAACACATTTTTTACATTTTACCTGGAGAACATTTTCTTATAAATTCAATAAATTCTGTTAAGTTTATTGCAATAATTAAGGTTAAATGTTCTAGTTAGTGGAAAGTTTATCTATAATACTATTACACGTTTTACATTAATAAACATAAAAGTTAATTTTATCGAAATAGTTACTTATAAGACTGTACTTGTAAAACCTCTAGAGACCCCTTTATAAAGTTTTAAATAATGAATAAGATTGTAATGATATTAATTCTGTTCATTTTGCTGTTCCATGTAGATTTTTAAGAAACCATCGTTTTCTGTTAACGTTATTACAAAATCAAATGTCATTGCAAATTTTTATTTATATAAATTTTATAAATTATATAATAAGTTCTCCAATGATCTGGAGATTTTTAATATATCTTTTAAAATTTTTAAAGCTACATGTGTTCGAATTTTTAACTAATTATTTTTATAGTATTTTTTGGTGTACTTGCGGTTTTATTTTCGTGTTTTATATTTGTCTGTGTTTTTTCTTTTAACCACTGAAATTGGATTTTTATCGTAAAGTCTGTATGTTCTAAATAAATAAAAAAAAAACATAATTCATATTTAAACACATTTTTTAAATAAATGGAGTTTGAAAATTATTTTTTGTGAGGAAATAAAAAAAATTACAATTGTAAATTTTTCAGGGATTATATCTATATTAATGGATGCTGTTATCATAATTGCATTTTGAATTCAGACTTCAAAACAAAGAAAGTTGGTTTAAAAAAAAAAATTTCGACTTTTGTGTGGTATTTTGGAAAAAGTTATGCGTGGTATGAATTATCTATTGTTATATTCGGTTTCAAAACTTAACCATTAACGAACAAAATCAAAATTCCCTATTATAAAAATTATTATAAAAGCCTGCAATAGACAATATTAATAAATTTTAAGGAGGTGGGGGATTTTATAAAAGACATCTGAAATCGTAATTGAATCTAGCGCTAAGCCAATTTGCAAACAAATAAAGCAATTGCTACTGGAAATCAAAGGCTAGAAAGCGATACTCGGTTCTTTTATAAAACCATTTCGTTTTTTTAAACTTTATAACAAAGTATGTATTAACATTTGATATACAAAAAAATATCCTTTTGAATGTATGTCAGGTCTTGGAAGGATTTTTTTAAATCTAAAAAATACTTCGAATTTAATGTTTATCATTTACGTATTTTCTGTAAATAAATTTTGTTAAGGCTGTTTTAATACTTTATTGAATAATTATATGTCAAACAAACTGAAATCTTGTTTCTTTCCACACAGACACATGACAAAGCATTCCTTAGTGAAACGATATTACAAACAACGGTTTTATTCTTTATTAAATATTTATACGGTGTCGCCATCTAACACTTATCACAGTAGACATTATTTGATGGTAAATGTAGAACCCTTGCTTTCGCGAACAATAATTTTATTATCAATAAACCAGATCGTAAAATTGTTAGTATAAAAGCGTTCGTTAAAAAGAGTTCTGCAATTGGTTGTTTTAGGAAAATAATAGGAACAGCTTAATATATTTGATACTTTTTCATACGACGTTATGTAATTTTTTTGAGTATTTCTTAACCATAAAAGTTTCCAAACATTAGATTAACTTTTTTACTCTTTTAAAATATATGAGACTATTTAGACGTGATAACCTTTAATTGACTACCTCTGTTTTATGTTTACTTCAAAATCTTTTCGTTCTGTTCTTATTGACGATGTAATATTGTGATTTCTTTTTCTTTATCCAGTTACAAATATTTCTAAATACTGTGGTAAAATAACTTTTTGTAATATTTCATTAAACTATTTCTATTAGTGTTTATATTTCTTTATTTATTACTATTCACAACATTTATTTAAAATATCAAGGATAACAAAAATGATACTAAAGTACCTATTTAGGTACATTGTATTTTCAAATAAAATATATATGGTCGTTATCAAATTTCTTTTACGTGTTTTCATTCGATTGCCTTTAAAAAAAACATACAATTTCTCGAACTTTGAAATCTACTTTCGCAAAGGTGAGTCTTGAGTTGATGTTTTTATGAAAAAAAGTCATGCCTGAGAGAAAACTTGTGCAGTAAAAAGTTCATATAAAATGCATGGAAATCGAGTGATATCTGAAAATATATATATATAGACACAGATGGAAATAAAAGTAATGCTCTGATTTTCTTTTACTACCTTCAGAAAACGGAATATGTTCGTTGTTCTTGAAATTTTCTTTAAATAACTTTATTATCCAAATTTGGAGAGTTTATAAATGTAACACTTTCTGAATTTAGTCAATGTGATTTCTTTTGGTTTTAATAACTTTAACTAAAGGAATTTTCTTTCATAAATTATATATTCCAGTTTAACCAAAATAAACACATCGTGAAGAAAATAACACGTAAATTAAATATACGTGATCGGAAATATTAATCCAAAAAGTTTTAAGACATTCATGAAACTCTTTATTAAGGTTATTTATAGTAACTTAAAAATTTCAAGATGGCATTTATACTTGTAGGTGTTCTGATTTTACGTAAATTTAAAAAATTTCCGTTGTCGAATCCATTATAACTGTTGTAGCATTGGTTGATGCTTGTTTCATTTCAAAACTACTATATCAAATCTAAAATACTGATCGTCGAGTACAGACGTATTAAAAAAAATAGTTTGCCAGAAGTAACTTTACAATGTTAGTTATTTCTGTAAAACGAGACATTTCAGGCGAGCCGAAAAACGTGTTTGTTAATTTAACACCGGCTGTTCGAACTTTTTCTTGTTACATAATATCGGTCTACATATTATGTAGACTGATATTATGTAACAAGAAAAAGTCCAAACAGTCGGTGTTAAATGAACTAACACGTTTTTCGGCTCTCCTGAAAAGTTGAGAAAATGAGATAGCAAATGTGGGAACTTAAGTGACGATATTCTAGTTTATGTAAGTTGAAATAGGAGTTCTTTGGCATCAGTTATGAAGTCATTCAGTGGTTTTGGAGAGCGTTTGATGTTCGTTTGTTTCTTTTGAAACTAACAGTTAAAAATTTGGCGCTTAGTTTCACCAAAAATATAGTTGCTAATAGCTTCAACGGCTGTGTTATACAATGTTTGACCATATTTTCGGTCTCAGGTTTTTGTTTCTAAAACCTGAAAATTGGTTCAATCGAACGCTTAATATATGGTGAAGCATTTCACCACACAGCCGTTACAGTTACTAGGAACCATTATTATGGTGAAACCAAGCACAAAACTTCCAACAGTGCACATCGATCGTATCCACATTTTTTTATTGAGAAATGTACAAAACGATATCCTCAATCCTTCAAATTATGATTATTTTAGCTTCTCCAAGGCCGGCCATTTTGATTGAAACGCCAAGTAGTCGATCAGATACGCCGCCCCACCAAAACTCTCCTCGACTTCGATATCAAGTTACGCCCCCAACGGTCATACCATTGCTCGATGAAGAGTTCCGGCAGTACTTAGCGCTAGAGGGATTGGACATCACACACTGTAAGTTGTTCGAATGCACAATATTGAAATTCTAATTATTGTTTAATTTTCTTTGCAAGGCTGGATTCCACGGTCGATGTCCGTGGGGACTCGGACAGCTTTTGCTGATTGGTAAGTCCAATGAGGAAATTGCATCCTTCCCGAAAAGGTTCCGGACATGATGCGGACAGCCGAATATCCGACAGGACATAAACCCGACAAGGAAATAATGCCGTCGGGGAACAAGTTCCGACATGGTCACGAACCCGACAAATCAGTAAATTAAGGCCGTTATGCTTAATTAAGGGAAATTTAATTAATAAATTCTGCATTTTTTTTGCTGCCAGGCTTATGGTCGGCGTTTCGGGTGCCGAAATCATGTCCCCGAAATTACGGTCTTATAACCTTTTATGATAATTAGAAGCAGTATTTCCAAATATATATAATAAGTTCAAAATTCTTTAAATTGGCTGATTTCACATGAAATATGCACCTTTAAAATTCCATAAAACTCACGTGACTGAAAAAGGCGTCTGACTTAATTTATTCTTCTCCTGAAGATTGTATTTTTTTTTACCGAAAGTAACGTATCGCTCAGTTTGAAGTCAATTTCTGACTAATTTAATTAATTTTTGAATGGTGTGAATGATAACCATTCGACTTGTTTTTGAAATCACTATTGTTTGCACATAAAGTAAAAAATCATACAACATCCTCATTGGTTGACCCAATTAGTCTTCGTATGTTGTCCGTATCTTCGTGTACAGGCATTGAATGAAGCATTCGGATTTATGAAAGTTTCTACTTTTAAACCAAATACTTATGTTTTTCTACTACTAACTTGAAATAATTTTAAATTACTTTTTTATTGAATTGGATTTCGTCCAATTACTTTTTTCAGTAAATTATAATCTTTTCAAGATCTTTGTTACTATAAATTTTCAGTTACTTTCCCCAATTCCAATACCTCAATAATTTGAAGTAAAATTCATTTTGTGAATTTTATATAGTTTTTTTTACTTGTGGAAAAATATTTTTTTCTAGAATTATCTAGCATTTAAGTCCCTTGTAAAAATGAATACATAATCTTTTCAACTAACTTCCGTGGTCGAAGAATGTTCCATTACATCTTTTTAAAAATGTATTGAAATAAATTACAAAATTCTACAATGTTCAGTCTTTCACAAAGGTTTGACAGTACATTATTGTACGAGGGTCACAATCAGGTGATATTGCTAAAAAAATATGTATTGAAATAAATTACAAAATTCTACAATGTTCAGTCTTTCACAAAGGTTTGACAGTACATTATTGTACGAGGGTCACAATCAGGTGATATTGCTAAAAAAATATGTATTGAAATAAATTACAAAATTCTACAATGTTCAGTCTTTCACAAAGGTTTGACAGTACATTATTGTACGAGGGTCACAATCAGGTGATATTGCTAAAAAAATATGTATTGAAATAAATTACAAAATTCTACAATGTTCACTCTTTCACAAAGGTTTGACAGTACATTATTGTACGAGGGTCACAATCAGGTGATATTGCTAAAAAAATATGTATTGAAATAAATTACAAAATTCTACAATGTTCAGTCTTTCACAAAGGTTTGACAGTACATTAATGTACGAGGGTCACAATCAGGTGATATTGCTAAAAAAATATCACCTTAGCAGATAAAAATTTTATGTAAACTTTATTTTATTATTTCAGAATCAACACTTTGATGCAGGGATTGGAGTAACGCGTTACTTGTAACGCCGTTACTTGTAACAGTTACTTTTTTTAGGTAACGTCGGCTAACGCCGTTACATTTTTCAGAAAGTAACTGTAACTTAGTTACTTTTAGCGGTAACGAAGTAACGAAAAATTGCGTTACTTTTCCGTTACTTTCCGAAGGCTGTCTGATGCTTATTTATAAATTCCACTCCTAAGAGAGAAGGGAACATTTCGCATTCCCGAAATCTGAGCTTTTCTTGGGAGGGAAAAAGCAAACTAGCATTGTCCACTTTGGCTGCTAACGGCAGCCAGAGTTGTGAAATTGTTTCGTTAATAATGATTTTCTTTGAAAAATGGTAAGATGGCTAAATTACAATTTTTCTCATAACTTGAAATTTCAAAAAGTAACTGTGAATCGTTACTTTCCGTACTAAGTAACTGTAACGTGTTACTTTTCATATTAAGTAACTGTAACGGTAACAGAGTTACTTTTTTTATTAAGTAACTGTAACTGTAACAGAGTTACTTTTTTAAAGTAACTTTCCAATCCCTGCTTTGATGCTTATTAAATAATATTACCCTCGTGTAGCTCCAGTTCGATGATAATTCAAATTAACCTTACCGTATTAAAAAAGGAAAAACATGCGAAAAGCAAGCAAATTGTACAAACTAGTTTGCTTTAAAAATAAAGAAAATAAGTTTTCCGGTCCCAATATTTTTTCTACAAATAAAATACTTTAAAAAGGGAATGAAATTCTTGAATATTTTTTCTGGTTCATATTTCTTTATCCGTAGTTTGATTAGAAATTGTATTTTTTTACAATAAAAAATATTTTCCACAAAATATTTTTTAGGTTATTGAGTTTGCAAGGTAGACTTTTTTCCAGTGCTCTCACTCTTTTTGAACACCCAAAGGAATTTTAAAAATATTTTATTGTAAAACACGGTAAAAAAAACATTGTGTATATAAAATACAAAGTTGTGTGTAATACGTTGTGTATAGATCTTGGACAACACGCAGATCTAATAAGTATAAACAAGCAAACAAGAGATAATCCTTAGTAATAATATTAGTGATGGGGTACATCTTCCATATTATAAGTATACTTTAAGAAGTATATATTCCTTATTTTAAATATGCACATTAATTGTGCATATCTCAATATTGATATTTTTAATGAGGAATATCTTCTACACTCTTAAAACAAGAGTGAAATCCACTCCTATAGGGGAAGTGCATTTTCGGCACGGAAAGGAGTGGAAATTAACTCAGACTGAGTTAAAACCGCTCGTTTGTTTTAAGAGTGTAGTAAGTTAAATATATATACGCATCCCACCCGGAGCTCATAGTGTTCCATTCATTGAATTAAATAAGCCCCATTTTTATAGTAAATAATAATACAATATTGTGTTTTTTAAGCATGCGTTCGAGGTACTTTTGGCCCAGGATGTATGTTCAACTGTGATGATTGTCAGAACGGTGGTAGTTGTGACGTCAGGGCTGTGAGCTGTGCTTGCCAGCCGGGATTTACTGGACTCTTATGCAATGAAACTTGCCCCAAGGTATGTCATAGTATTATTATTATCAACGATATTATAAAACAAGAAACATAAAAACTGACTTATTGAACTTACTAGTACGATATTTTTAAATGCTTATAAAATGTAATTTTTACTTTAGAATTATTTTATTCAAAAAGTATTGTTATTAGTTCACTGCATACACTTAAAGACATTGATGACAAATTAATGGAATAAAGGTTTTTTAAATAGATTATTTGTAACTGAGTTTTTTTATGTACTTCATGACAATCTGTCCAAAATAAAATCGATTGTGAGTTAATTAAGTATTGTGTACATGTACGATGCATTGTTGAAATATAAATTACTAGTTTCCATGGTTGTTTTATAAAAAAAATATATATTATAAAAAATTCTATGTCTTATAGGGTTTTCAATCAAATGATACTTAACATACTTTTATTTAAAAGCCCTTCAAACTTTGTCGTAAAACGTTGCTATAGCAACGTATTCTAGAACCACAAAAGAATTAATAAATTTTCAGATAACAACTACATAAAGGTATAAAATGGTTATAAATAAACTGTTTTGAATTAAATCTATAAACTAAGCGAGGTTATAAGAGATATAGCATCTTTCGATTTTCAATACATTTTTCTTTACAATACATATTTGCTGACTCTCCAATACATAAATTACCTGTTAAGAATCGGAATCATTTTCATTGAAAAAATTGAAGGACACATTGAATATATAGAGCTTATGGGTTTTGCTTATAACTTTTATTTACATATGTTTATACTAGCGCAAAACATCAAAAATGTCGACACGTTCTTCTTTAGTTTTGAACTCGACATTAATATTTAAACAATACATAGATACAGAGCTGCTCCATAGACGAAGACACACTATATCTTAGAAAAGTGAATCAGTTCCCGTTGAGTTAACATGACAGAAGCGCCATTTTACGCGTAGAGTGCTATACTTCCTGCATATTTTATTAATAAAATGCAAGGCAAATAATGCTCCCCACCACCTAGGACACATATCATTTTCATATTCTTCATCCTTTTATATGGATCATGCTTACTCGATAGAAACAAATTTCAATGCCTTATTTGTTAAAAACTATTGGCTTAAGTTGATTTGAAGGCAGGGTCGCCCTTGGTAATTTTGCGAATAAACGTGTAAGCTATAAACGTTAACAGCATATGGATAGCTTTCTTACTTGTATTCAATCGGCCTGTTAGCTATTTCAGTCCTCAAATTCGGAACCTGTTTCAAAGGACCAAGCTAACTTGGTAAATAAGCACTAGGAGTTTCACTTTAAACATAACATGTACTCAAATTCCAACAAAAATACTCAGTACACTAAGACACGCGTGCTTGTTAAATCTGTGGAGTTCAATGTCCTGCGCCGCGTAATATGTCGCTAAGGTAGCGTTGGATGCCAGCTCAGGTGTCAGCCTCGTCACGTAACCACGTTATAAAATTCCGAGGCCTGTCGCCAATAACCCTCGTGTAGGTCTAGTGCAAGAATTTTTCTCCCAATTAAGCAATCTTATGTAATGTATCTCTAGTCTCATAAGCTTATAGCAGAAACGTTACTTTTCCACGTTCTACGGTTCGATACATTTTGCTGATTATTCGTTCATGTTCGATATATTTTGAGGATTATTCCGTTCACGTTCGATATATTGTGTTCACGTTCGATATATTGTGTTCACGTTCGATATATTGTGTTCACGTTCGATATATTGTGTTCACGTTCCATATATTGTGTTCACGTTCGATATATTGTGTTCACGTTCGATATATTGTGTTCACGTTCGATATATTGTGTTCACGTTCGATATTTTGTTCACTTTCACGTTCTTTTCCACGTTCCATATATTTTGAATGTTGTGATGTGTTCAGGACACTTATGGAGATGGCTGCACCAAGAAATGCAAGTGCCAGAATGAAGGCGTTTGTGATCCCGTGACTGGGGAGTGCATTTGCCCACCTGGGGTACAAGGCAAGAAGTGTGAAGATGGCTGCCCTGCTGGTAAGTCCTCAGTTTCTTTCGCAACGTTTCTTTATTTTTGAACTTGCTTCCACGCTACATTTATAGCGTCAAAAGAGGAAGATTTGACAAAGATATGGCCGTTTTCTTAAGTCTTCCTATCAGTCCGTCACCCATTTTCTCAGAACGAACCACAAGTCTCAAAAGCAAGTGAGATACGTCATATTGAAGAAAAAGTTAGACATTGATGTATCTTAAATTTAATAACAAATTTAAATTAGAATTATATTTAAAATTCAATTAAAATTTAATCTACATTTAAATAACAAGAAATTCCATTTTTATTCAATACTTCCACTGTTGCCACTTCGTCAAACGCACGAAAAACTATTTGAAATGAAAATAAAAACTTAGGAAGGAATATTTATATGATATAAATCTGTTTGGAATGACGCCATGGTATAAGTCTCAATAGAGTTCTTTTGATGGTTCATTATATGTGTATTAAGAAAGATTCAGAGACAGTTCTAACTTCTTTTGCATAAATAATCTGATCATTTTTAACTAAGGGGAGTCAGTACCACAAAAATAGCAAAATGAGCGAATTTTTTTTATTGGCTTAAATTAATTTTTGAAATCTTCTAAACTTGTTTGCAAAATATCCATTGTGTAACTGCTTTTTTTAAGAAGTTATTTGCATTTTTATGTGGGAAGGTAGTACTAAAAACAAAAACGAAATCGTCAAGTTTAGCCATATTTTCTTAGACAGTCTGCTGACGCTTGTCGATGACCTCACAAAACATTTCATTTGAATGCTTTAGTTTTATTTCAACAAACATTTTTAAGGAGGTTAGAAATAAACAGCCGGAAACGATTAAATTATCCAACAAACCTGTTTATAAATGATTTCAGGAGATTATTAAGCTTTTTTACGATTTCGAAGATAATTATTCGGCGTTTTATCTACTTATTAACTTATTTCTATTCATACTGATTCATTCTTCATTTTATTTTAAATAATTTATGTCAATATGGCAAGAATGCTGAATAAATTGTCCAATATTAAATGAAATTTATATAAAAACTACGTAATAGCTTTTGCTATTTTAAGAAAGTTTTAAGTTTTCTTTTAAGCAATATAGTTAAATTTGTAATAATTTAGTTTTAAATAGATGTATGAAAATTATATTTAAGTTATATGGCTGTATATAATTTTATAGTTTGTATTTACGGAAATTCAAACTTTAAATGCATTTATCTCAGTGTTCAGTTATCCTAGATGCTAAGTTTTTCTAAACGCTTAAAACTTTTAAAATTATTTATTCAGTAATTTACTTTTTTGTCAGTAGATTAAAATATACGTATTTATTAAAAACTATCTTTCCCATTAATTTTTTGAGTTATGGTTATTTTTTTAAAAAATGTTAAAGTGAGAACATCTTCATTTTTAGAAACTTTTCATGGCTTTTTCAAACGATTATTTTATACAAAAAAATTACTAGTTATGCATCAAATTTGGAAGCTAGTTTTTATGTATCGTAGTTTAAAGTATCTAGGAAAAAAAGTTTAGTGTTAAAATATTGGTATTTAAAAAAGTTTTAGCATTTTTAAAAATGTAATTGTTTAAGAAAAAAATTAAATTAAAAAAACTTTTCAAATATTCGAAATTTTTTTAATACATTGTTTTTATGTGTTAATTCACATAATAAACCAAAGAAATTTTTAATCAAAAAGCTATAAATAAAAAAAGTTGATGTGGTACTGAGTCCCCTTAATTATTGATTTATTTAATTTATTCATAATTAAATAATTTATTTATTGTCATTTTAAAATTAATGTATAATTGTAGAAAGACGTCAAAATACAAGTAATAGATTTTTTGTTGAAAACTGTAAATACTACTTCTAAAAAATATAAAGAATATAACGATGTTATAAGTTTTGATTTTATTTTTTTAGCATCAATTTTTCTAATTTTTTTCTTTGAACTCTGAACAAACTAATTTAGCAAACGATTAAAAAAACATTAACTGAATTTGCCAAAGAAAATCAATGAAAGTGTGTAATTATGTTGACTAAAAGCTCTTTATTACAGAAGCGACATGGGACGATCTTTTTTTTTTTTTTTGCTTTAATATTATTGAGACCTTACTTTTTGCTTTATTATTATCGATATCTTATTTGTTGCTTTATTATTATCGAGACATTTTAAAGAATAATTTTAATATTTTCTTACCACAGTGCAATTTTTTGTTCTTAAATTTATTTCAAAAAATTGAATCATCACTCAAGATTAAGTCCTAAGGTAATTGAAGAAAAAGTTACTGTAAATTTATTGTTTTTATGAATCTCTCAATTTTAAAAGCAAAGCTTTAATAAAAAATTTCTCTTAATTAGGCATTAGCAGAGTATTTCTGGGTGGGGGAATCGGAATAACGCGATTAATTTAAATCCAATTTTAATTATAAATTTTGACCTCAAATATCCGAACATTCATAACAAGTCTCTTTAAATCAAGCAGTTGTATATGCCACAATGCCACAAATTAAACTATAAATATTTTTATTTTATCATATTATAAACTGCACTATCATACTTTTTGCTTACCAGCGAGTCAGAATGACATAAGTTAAATTAATGAACGATAAAGAATTCTAGCTTTAGGCAACGAAATGAACTAACGTCTGAAAAGAGCATAGCTACGTCGTGAAATTTAACTCATTTGAAAAAAGTTTTATACAAAACCTATGAAAAACTCTGTTTAGTCATTAGGACTAAATTAGCTTCCAAAGTTTCAGTAATTGCCAACTATTCAGATCGCTTTTAAGTACGTAGTATTAATTTAAGTTGTCAAACGAAGGGCACTTGAAAGTGACGAATAATTTGGGTTAAAACTTCACTAATTAGACACGTCTTTCATCGCAGTTCTATTGAAGGAGAATTTAACTCCACCAAAAGGGAGTTCGGAGTTAAAGTACAATGAGCATTTGAGAAACTCAATGACGATCAAACTTTTCAAGCCCTTTTTGTTATATTGTATAAAAAGTCTAATTATGCCTGAATTAAAATCACTGAATATTTAAACTAGTTTTTAATTGGATTATGGGGTAATATAATTTAGCGTAGATACGTTTCAAATAAATTTTAAAAATATTTTCTTGAAATAAAATTAGTGGAAACGTTAGAAGTGAAATCTATACATATGCTATGCCATACATATACAACTCCGATTCAAAAAATTAGAATAATGTAAAAAAAAGAATGGGTTGAATGTTGCTAAAGCACGAGTTTGCATATTGTGTTAAGAAAAAATACATTAAAAATATCTAATTATCTTTAGAGCATTTATAAATATAACATAGATATTTATTTTTATAAGCAACATTAACATTTGACTATTTATAAAACATTAAAATATTTGACTATTTATAAAATATTAGAATATTTGACTATTTATAAAATATTAGAATATTTGACTATTTATAAAATATTAGAATATTTGACTATTTATAAAATATTAGAATATTTGACTATTTATAAAATATTAGAATAATTCAAAAAATTAGAATATTTGGACAACATGGTTCAAAAAATTAGAATAATCAACTTTTTCCTATTGGTTGAAAGAACAGTTGCGATATCAATATTTAAGGGACTATAAATTGTATTCCGTAATATGGGAAGAAAGAGCGACTTATCTAAGGCTGTTTAATTTCGTATTGTGTAATTGCACAAAGAAGGAAAACACAGCCGTAAGAAAAAAGATGTGACAAATTCTCAAGCAAGTGTGAGCAGAGTTTTTGAGAGAATATTCTAATAATAAGTGTTTTCAAAATAAACACTTTAAAAAAGTGGTCAAAAGCCAGTAACTTCAACAAAAGATGAAAGGCAATTGAAAAAGATTGTGAAGAAACATCGCTTTCGAAGCGTGAGATATTTGCAAATAAAATTAAAGGAAAATGGTATAAATGTCTTTAAATCTACAACATTACGACGGATCACTAATTAGGTTTTAAATGGTATAAACAACGGCTATTTCGGGGTCAAGATGATTAGAAAAAGGTACTTTTCAACGATTAAAGTATGTTTTGTGTATCTCATGGGCATCCAGGTATACATGTAAGGTGTCTTAAAGAAGAAGCTTATAATAAAGAGTGCTTAAAACGTTCTATTAAATTTGCGAGCTCTGTTTTGGTATTTGGCTACATGACTGTTGAAGGCCCGGGTTGGTTGTGTATTGTTTCCACAACAGCCAATTCAAAAGTCTATCAAGAAATTCTTGAACATGTCATGATTCCTTCAGCTGAGGATATATGTGATGAATATTTCTTGTTTCAGCAAGATTTAGGCTTCTGCCCACACTTACAAATCAACAACTAAATTGGCTGAAAGAGATGGATATAACTATACTCCGTTGGCCTGAGAACTAACCCGAACTAAATCCCATCGAGAATTTGTGGGGATTTATGAAAAACGACTTCAAGCAGTTGCACCTACAGACAAAAAAGTATTTCTTAAGTAAGACTTATTTCTAGTATAAAGAGAGTATGGCGAATTAGGATTAACAAAATTGTGAACCTTTAGTTAACAACACACCAAAAAGTTAAAAAGCTGTAATTAAAGCTAAGGGTGATGCAAAAAAGTACTGATTATCAAGTAAGAACACTTAGAGTTTAAATTATGTACAATATATCTACATTATTTTAATTTTTTGGACCATGTTAGGAAGTATTCTAATATGATTTTTTTGCCTTTTGCTGATTTAAATATAGTTCCTTTTCATTGTAATATGTTACCATTTTTATAAACCAAAAAAATATGCAGATTTATATTATAATAATTTATATTTTATATCGTTGATTATTTATTTGATAAATTAGATTTTCAATTCCCTTAACCATATTTTCTTTCGTTATTCTAATTTTTTTGAATCGGAGTTGTACCCATACACAATCCCTATATGTTACATGAAATAGAAAATCGAGATTTTCAAAAACTTTTTCATTTATTATTTTTTGTATTCAACAAAATTTAGAACTTCCGATATAAATGTGATTTTTTTAACTTATGATTTTCTATATCTTTTTATTAAAACTGAATATAAGGGTTTTAATATTTAGGATTTTACATTTGAAGTCCCTTATCAAATTGAGGTTTATTTATTACATTCAAACTCCATTTTGTCGACATTTGTCATTTGTTTCTTCTAGGCAAGTTTGGTGAAAAATGCGAGCAACAATGTCCTCAGATATGCTCAAGTGGGCGCTGCAACAAAATGTTTGGATTTTGCGAATGCGAGACAGGTTTCTTTGGAGATAAATGCCATGTACCATGTCCTGACAACACGTACGGAAAAAACTGCGGAAGCAAGTGTAAATGTGTGAAAGAACATACGCAGAAGTGCAACGCAAAGGTAAAGTATTAACTTTACATTTGTACTTTTTATTACATAAAAAATACTAGTATGAAAATTAACATAATGCAGATACAAAAATTTTAATGGAATCAATGGTATTTTTAAAAGTTAAATATTTTTTAATTTATTTATAACACGTTTGTATTGAAAATATTAAAAAAGAATAAATATAAAGCCAATATACATTTCAATAGATATTTAGGAATTTTTATGTTTAGGCAATTTTAAATTAAATTTTGAAAATCTGATATTTTTGCTAAATGTTTTTAATTTTTGTTTCTTTTTGAAAATCATAAAAAAAGGCAATTACTAGACTAGATTTTTGAAAATATTGTACTTGAGGTTGAAAAATAGCTAAGTACATACGTAAAATATGTATTGCTACTCAGTCATTTAGACAAAATTTAGGTTTTTTCGAATAGCCATAATCACGCTTACTTGATTCAATCTCTCGAAGGTGGGTAAAACGTCTAATATTATAGTTTATCTCTTTCTAAAATTGAATATTGAAAGGTAAGTTTTATGCGATATTTTGCTTTAAATCTTTACTGTCCAGACGCGCCCATAACACAAAACTCTTCGTCCATTATCATGTGGTTGTTGGTTTAATCTTAGGACTTAACTCTAAACTACCACCCACCCCTATAAATGACTTATGGTAGCCGAATTCGGATTTTTAGCGTTAAAGGACTAAAACCCATAAAAACTTTGTTGTAAATTTATAAAACATAAAAATGGGCCAAACATAAAAATAACCAACTTTTTCAATATTTCTGCATTTTCCTTCATAAAAATTTGTTATGTATGTATTATATTTGGCATTGCAACCTTCCGTTGTTCTTCAGACAGGAAAATGCGAATGCAAAATGGGTTTCACCGGCGCAAAATGTGAGGCAGTTTGTCCACCCAATCGCTACGGTGAAACTTGTCAGAATGCGTGCAACTGTTCTCCGGGGACTGTTTGCCACCCTAAAAACGGAGAATGCTTAAAAGAATGCCCGCCCGGACTCAGTGGAACCAATTGCGATAAAGGTAAGATTATTTAAAGTTTTATTTTGAAGAGCTTAGTGGAAGAACGTGCTATGTGACAAATAGGTGAAAATGAGTAAATGAACTTTAAAGTGTTTAGTTTGGTCTTACATCCGTTAAAAAAGGTGCAAACGGTAAAAAAATACTTATTTTGTTTATAAAAAGGGGAAACTTGTTATCGTTAAATAATGGAATAATATGCTAGCTCAATTGACCCAAAATCTCAATAATTTCAAAAATGTCATGTAACGCGTTTTCCCACTAAGCTCATCATTTTTTTTTAAACACAATTGCGTTATTTTTAAATAAATGATAGATATCTACTGTAAAGAAATCTGCTGTAGCAGTTTAGTATTGTATTATGTTACATTTATTACTTTTAAAAGCTGTCTAATTTTTTAGATATTATAATATTCAAACCTATGCAATTTCCACTTTTATTGTAAAACGTAACGGTAAGTTTTATTTCTATAAAACATCTAGTTACGGTCATTATTATTAATATTCGATCATTATTCATAATGACAGATGGTTATTATTAATCTGTAATTATGAATAATAATTACTGATCATTATTAATAACTAGTTATTATGAACAGTTACATATTATTAACAATAAGCTGTTTTTATGAATATGTACTAGTTACTATTAATAACCACCGATATTGCCACGTTTACATTTAGATCAATGATTACTGGAGCTAGTTTTTAAATTTCAGAGTGTCCTGACGGATTCTATGGCAGCAACTGCCTGAAAGTTTGTTTGTGTGGTCAGCGCGAGTGTGATCCTGCGACAGGGACGTGCCTTTGTGATGCGGGGAAAAGAGGACCAACGTGTACTCAGAGTAAGATTGTTTTGCTTTTTTTGTCAGTAGATAGAACTGTGGTCGTCCTATGACCACGATAGCGCGGTTACTATGAATGCATGTTGTCTGGAGAAAAATGCCCCTCCCATCCAGCGACGTGATTTTATTGAGGAGGTGGCGCCCTTTAGAAGAGAAATTAGCCACTGGGCCTCGTTTAATGAATAGCTATGCACCTTAAGTATGTCGTTAAGTATGTTAAGTTGTCTAAAAGCTCTGACGCCCCGTACGATGTCGCTATAAGGTTGCGTTGAGTGTCATCAAGTGTCTGCCTCGTCACTTGACCGAGGTTCTAAATCACAAGGCCATGAGATAAAACCTCTCACGTTGCTCTTATACGACGTTAATTCAACCAATACCAAAAAAGTTTACTTTTAAATAAAAATAGAAACCACAATTAGCGATCTTTTTTTTTACTTTGGAAATTTAAATATAGATATATTTGCTTAATTATTCCCAATGTATGATCTGAAAGTCTCCACTTATCTCAAGACATCTACCTAATTGTGCCTAGTTAATTCCCTAATCATTAAGTATTAGTTTCAATAAGTTCTGCTCAGTTATGAAAATTCTGTTTTTTAACCTAAAAAACATTGAAATGCTCTATACTGATCACTAAATATTTTCCAGGCTGCCCTAAAGGGAAATACGGCAAAAGTTGTTTAAAAAATTGTAATTGTGAGAACGGCGCAACGTGCAATCCAAAGAACGGCAAATGTTCTTGTCCATCTGGATTTACTGGACATTCGTGCGAAAAGAGTAAGTAATGAAAATTTTCAAATTTTCTTCGGTATATTTAACAACGATCCCTTTTTAACACTTAAAATTTCTATATTATTTTGTACTAGAATGTCCGTCTGACAAGTATGGTTTGGAGTGCAAAGGCCAATGCAATTGTGAAAATGGAGCGACTTGCGATCGAACTAATGGAGTTTGCCACTGTTCTGTTGGATGGACGGGAACAAAATGTTCTCAAGGTAATAATTTTTTATTATGCATTAGTACAACTTTATTATAAAATTAGTTTCCCTTACTTTTATAAAATTTTAGAATGGTTTTTGAAAACTTGGTGGAATTCATCTTGGTCTGATTAGTTGGCTAAAGTATAAAATTTTAAATCATTATACAGGGTGTCCGTAAAAGAATGTCCGAGTTTTAATGGTATATTTCAGGAGTTTATTTTATACTAAATATAACAAATCATACATGACATTGAAGGAAAACTAACCTAGTTGTTCCTATAAGTGCTCAATGAGTGCGCCTTTTACGGCACACATCCAAACGAAAATGCAATTCTTCCCATACTGTCTGCAGCAAGTCCGGAGTAATGGAAGCAACAGCCTGTGCAATTCTACCTTTCAACTAAAAGAAAATCGTGGGGTAGGGGTGGAACGTTACCCGATGTTTTACGAAGCCCCAAAGGAAGAAATTGCAAGGCGTGAGTCGGGTCACAATTTGAAACTCGGGCATTCTTTTACGGACACCCTGTATTAAACCACTTAATAGATTTGAACATCCTTGGTGCATCAAATGATTTTTATTTGTCTGGTTTGAATAGGCTGCTACTATTTGTTTTCCTCTTTAGCTTACCACTTTTTTAATATTTCAGAACTGTGTTCCATTGTCCTATTAACAAAGTCGATTAATTAATTCAAAAGTAACTGAAACTGTTCAGTGGGAAATAATATACAATTGGAACAGTCCCTAAAAATTGGTCATGTGCACAGAAAGATTTCCATCACACGCTTTTTTTTCGCTAATATATTAAAAGAAAACAGCGTAGTTAAGAAATACTCCTGTGGTAATTAGACATGATCTTTTTCTTTACGTGTAGCTGTTCGATTCAACGCATGATTTAAATTTCGTGAAATGAGCTTTTGTAAATTAATTTTTGTCCTTGCAGCCTGTGGACCAAGGAGTTACGGACCTAATTGTCAGGAACAATGTGAATGTTTGCATGGAGGGGAATGCGACCGATTTTCAGGAGAATGCGTTTGTCCTCCAGGTTGGAGAGGATCAATGTGTGAAAAAAGTAAGACTTAATTCGAACTTTTATAGTTTTGGCTACATTAATATCTTAAAAATCAAACTTTTATAGTTTAAGAGTTAGTATTTTTAGAAGTTAGTCGTTTATAAGGTTTTTCCGGTTAAAAGACTACTCCTCACACACGGTTAGTATGGTTAAACAAAAAAAAAGGTCAATCCTATTATAAACCATTATTCTGGTGAAACTATTAACCCCTTCACTACCAAAGGCGTACGCAGTGTACATCCTTTCAATTCGACCATCAACGACCAGGACGTACACTCCGGACGTCGTCCACTCTACAGTAAACAGCTGCAACAGCAGCTTTGGTTGCCTTGTCTATAGGTTCTTACCACGGCCTACTCAACTACACTCTTAAAACAAACGAGCGTTTTTAACTCAGTCTGAGTTAATTTCCACTCCTTTCCGGTGCCGAAAATGCACTTCCCCTATAGGAGTGGATTTCACTCTTTTGTTTTAAGAGTGTACAAAGGCCGAAGAAGCTTTCCCAAACAAGCTCGGTGACGGAAATTCTGACGTCATAGTTCCTAGTGACGTTGTTCCGAAGATGAAGACAATCTGTCTCGAAACCTGTTCGGAACCACTCGTTCACGGCTGACCACATTTTTAGGGTTCCGAATGCGTCCAAACTAGTTTCTCGATCTTTGGCAGTGGGAACAGTGACGTCAACATTTCCGTCTACGCTCATGTTTATGAGAGCTTCTCTTGCCTTGTTTTTGAAGTTGGCCGTGTTCTTACTCGAAAAATTTGCCTGGGAGTGAAGGGGTTTCTCCAGTTTAAAATAAAAACCATTCCAAGAACATAATTAATAAACATTTATACCATAAAAACATTTCTTATCTTTCCCTTAAATAACCAATTCCGTTATCTTCCAGAATGTCCTCCAACTAAATACGGGGACAGTTGCAGACAAGAATGCCAGTGTAAAAATGGGGCCACATGTGACCCCATGAGCGGTGCCTGTACCTGTGGACCAGGCTGGATAGGCACCTCTTGTGAAACGCCATGTCCAGTTGGTTTTCATGGTATCGAATGTAATCGAACATGTGATTGTGGGCATGGGGTACCATGTAATCCGGAGACTGGAGTATGTAACTGCCCGAATGGAAAGCGGGGAGACAAATGTTCGAAAAGTAAGTATTTTAAAGATTATGTGGCTTTTTTTTTCTGGAATTGTATATGAAGAGTACAGGGGAAGAACAGCTTGATTTATTAGGAGTCGTCCCGTAATTGCGTCTGCTTGGCGGACATTGGCGGCAGGTAACGGTTTCTCTCTTTCTTCTTCGCTTGGGCCAAGCGTCGGAATCGTGCATCGCGTGAATCTCGGTAGGTAGAAAAGTCGTGGTTTAGGACTTTTCAATTAATTTGCGAATCTTAAAATTTCTCTTAATTGTTTTAGAAAAATTCGTGATTTTCAATCAATCGTACTTTATTTTTAAAGGTTAACATGATGATGAACACAGTCTTTTGAATAAAACGCGGAACTGAATTTCAGGATTGCAGTGAGAGAAGATGCACAAGAAAGTGAGAAACTGGTTTCCTTACACCAGTTTAGGCGATGACTCGTTATCGTCGCCAAAGATGCCTGATGAAAAAAGTTTTCTACGAAATTAAGCGGTTTTTCCTCTGTACTCTTCATATTTGATTAATTGTTTTGTTAAAGCTAAGATAGTGTAAATTTTTTTCATATTGTTTAAATGCTGCAGCGATCTCACAATTCGAAAGTCATTATTGTTTACTTATTAGTATATGAATAATTGAAATTGGGTGAATTTTCTACTAAATTATTTCCGAATTTTTAAAATTCGCAACAAAAAAGTTTTGTGGGGATTGTTCGCCCGTAGTTCTTAAAAACAAATTCTATATTTGAGCTTCAAAATACTAATTTTCTTAAAATCCGGGTTACGATATTTTTGCACCAAAAGTGACTTCTACAAAAAAATTTTAAAACGTAAAATATGATAACAAAAGTAGAGTTTTACAGCGGATTGTGTTTGTACCGTCTTTCATGTCTATAAAACTTTTTCCTGGTTATATTAAAAATCAAATGGGATGAATAAAAAATAAATTGAAATCATCCTTAATAATTTCAAATTATTAAACTTCTTAAGCTTTTTTCCACGTTAGTTTCAATTTAATATTAAAGATATGCACTTAATTATGCATTTAAATGTACTCATTGTGCATTCATAAACTTAATTATTTTATCCGAGTAATTATTACCTAAAAAAACTTATTTAACTAGAGCTATTAAATCTATTTAGCCATTTTATTTCAATCGACAAAAACTTAAAACTAAATTCTATTGACATCATTTAAGTATATTTTTTACCTAAAATATCATAAATTTACCCATTATATCAAATATCTAAAAATGAATGATAAGTGTTAGTGTACCTATAGTTAAACATTTAAATCTGGTGCTGCCATCGAATGCTTGAAGTAAAAAGCTTTTGCCTCTTAGTTTGCCCATTGGGTTCTTATGGAAACTTATGCAAGGAGAACTGTCCTTGTCAGAACGGCGCCATTTGTGACCCACATAATGGCACGTGCCATTGTCTACCCGGGTGGCGTGGGGACTTGTGTCAATCTGGTGAGTGGAAACAAAGAATGCCGATTGGTCAATGTTTTGGTGCATGGCAACGAATCACGCTTATGTATATGCATTCCCTCACAGCATGATTGTGTATGTATAACGTGTTTTGTCCTTTATCAATTTTCATAACTCACGACCGACTCAACTAATAAGTCCAGAGAAGCTATCAGTGCCGTCACATTATCCTCCTGGTTTGGGTTGCCGGCTGTTCCGAAAGAAAGGAACGAAACCTGTTCGGAACCTTAAAAGTATTGTCGGCTGGACTCGCATAGGTTTCGTATTTTTACCATCAATCCTAACCGGATGGATAGCGTTCTGTAACGAAAAGCTTGTGGCTTTAAGGCCGAAATTTAACTGAAACGCAACGCGAACGATTCAACTGCGAATGGGTGGAGATTCGAAGATTTTTCTCGTTTCCTAATTTAACTGAAACAATTCCTTCGCGCGCGAATGACGTCACGCCACGATTGGTCACAGGCCATTCGAGCGATCGCGTGCGAAATGTTTGTTTACTGTTTTGGCACTCAATATTGGCGAAAAATGTCAAATACCATTTGTTTTTACAAGAAAAAAGGAAACCCAATAGATTTGTCTGATAAGAAGTTTAGTAGCAAGTATCGTTTGGATAAAAAAATCGTTCCAACTCGCTTGGCCAAAAAAGAACGAATCAAAAAGATTCGGGTTTTTTTTAACGATTCATTAAAAAGAACGTAAACGCTTTGGGTGAATCGTTAAAGGAACGGGATTGGTCCATCTTTATATTTCCAGTGATTTTCGAATTATTTCATTGGTCAACTTCACGTAAAAAGAGGCAGGCGTAGTATTCATGTCGAATGCTCGAACGAAACGCCCTTGAGCACGAATTCGCGTAGTTTGGGAAATTAAGGCCGAAATTTAACTCAAACGCAACGCGAACGATTCGCCTGCGAATGAGTGGAGATTCGAAGATTTTGCTCGTTTCCTAATTGAACTGAAACAAATCCTTCGCGCGCGAATGACGTCAAGCCTCGATTGGTGTCAGGCCATTCGAACGATCGCGTGCGAACTGTTTGTTTACTGTTACAATATCGGCGAAAAATGTCAAATACCATATTATTTTTACAAGAAAAAAAGAAACCTGTCGGAACATATAAGCTGTGAGGGATTCCCAATAGATTCCTAATAAGAAGTTTATTACCATGTATCGTTTGGATAACGAATCGTTCCAACTCGCTTGGCCAAAAAAGAACGAATCAAAAGATTCGTTTTTTTAACGATTCATTAAAAAGAACGCAAACGCTTTGGATGAATCTTTAAAAGAACGGGTTTGGCCCATCTCTATATTTCCAGTGATTTTGAATTATTTCATTGGTCAACTTCACGTAAAAAGAGGCAGGTGTAGTATTCTTGTCGAATGCTCGAATGACACGCCCTTGAGCACGAATTCGCGTGGTTGGAAGTTAATACGGTTTTTAAAGCGTTCACAGGCGGAGCTAAACGATCGTATTCGCAGGTCAATCTTGTGCGAATTCAAAGGTTTCAGTTAAATTTCAGCCTAAATACGGTTGTTTGAGAGCGTTCGCAGGGCGGAGCTTAAACCGATCGTATTCACAGGGCAATCGTGTGCGAATTTGGAGCGTTTCAATTAAATTTTTGCCTAAGTTGAGTATGCCATGCCTTAACCCTACCAGCTGTGATGGTCCAACTTTATAAGCTCGATTTCTATTGTTGATAGAGGGAAAATAGTAGGCCGTGGTATTTAACTCATTAAGACTCATCCAGTTTCAGCATATTAAAGACTGCAAAGCACATCCACTTAAAATCCTTTCTTTCCATCCGTAAATACGGTTAAACGATAAAATCATAATTATGTGTATTTTTACGAATTTATATTACTTATTTTTGTGGAAAAAAATAACATAAGGATCTACTAAATTAACCATACTAATATTCAATGTGACAGTTTCACCTGAGACAAAACTTTAAGACGTGTATAATAAACTTTGATTAAGTCCTTATTAAGTTTTTAAAGGATGTTAGGATTTAATTAAATATTAAATAAAACATTCAAATAGCAGTAATTAAATCTATGAAAAGCGTCTTTGAACGATATTTTGCATTGTGTGTCTCTCCTGAGCATGGCAAGATGGAATTGTCTCCAATACTGCAATCACGAGTTAAAACTAAAAAATATTTAACATTTTTCCCTAGCATGATTAAATTTCCCTTGTATCAAAATTTTATTTCTCTCGTCAAACAAAATACAGTTGTAGCCAAGTCGCCTAAATTTTCGCAACGTAGTCCCAAGTTGCACATAACGTCACAAAACTGTCATTTCAATAGAGTTGCAGAAAGTCCATCCAAATTACGTACTAATTTTTTTGGCTGCAATAATTTGATTTCCAACTACTATGTGCTTCTTGGAGTTATTGAATTCCTAATATGAAGAAAATTGAAAAACAGATAAACTTTAACAATTCGTTAATTATTCTTATCAGTTTTCTAATGAAATCTGTAATTACCGAAAAGTATAACAAAAGTTAGTAAATTATGCGCAATGGATCTGTTCCACTAGAAAACCTAAATTTAATTCCCTTTTTCGACGTTCATCGAATCAGAATGGATTAGCATTTTTCTTGAAAATTGTTTTTATTATAATTTTGGTTACATATAAAATAATTTTCATTATTTAATTTTTTTCCGTCAGTTACCGATAATGTTGAAATTGAGCAGCAAACTATTCCTCAATTCTCACACAAAAAACTTGAAATGTGTAATGCGAGGTTTTCAGATCAATATATAAATGAAGAGTACAGGAGGGGACCCTAGGAATCTGTCCGTATTGAGGTCTGCCTGGCGAGTAGTGGCGATCGGGAACGGTTTCTCCCTTGGTCCTTCTTCTGTGGTTCAAGCGTCAGACTAGTGTCTGGCATGAATCTGTTACTAATGCCACTTGGGAAACCCAAGCTCTTCCCGCGGAGCCGGAAAGGATTAAGCCAAATGGGTGCGGTTCCTGAGGAGAGATGCCCGTATAGAGACTACACGGCAGGAATCCGTCTTGGAATCGTGCTGACAGATGCTGCCATCTATCGCCACCTCCGCAATTTAGACATGTCCCTGAAGGGGAGGGAAATAGTCTCCAGGGACCTGTACCCGTGGGAAACTGCGCCATGACCGCCCACAGAACTTTCGGACCCACAGATTTAACGAGCACGTACTCCGCATACTCGGTGGTTCTTCAGTGGTATCGGGACTCGATCGCGGGATTTTCCGATTCCAAGAACGAGGCCTTAACCACTAGGCTATCCACGGCCCTGGCGTGAATCTTGATCAAAGTCTGTGTCCTGACTACGACATCAAATGCCACAAATGCAACAAAATTTGGCGACTTGGCAGAGTCAGCCACATGCTATTGCATCGCTTGGCGCCCTTGGCGGTCGCCAAGTTTTGTTGCATTTGTGTCATTTGATGTCGTAGTCAGGACACAGCCATTAGTGCCGCGTGATAAGAACCAAGGCAAAACAGTTTTCTTCACACCAGTTTAGGCGATGACTCGTTATCGTCGCCAAGCAGACTTGATGCAAACAGATTCCCAGTCGATGAAGGGGTTCTTCTCCTGTTTTCTTCAAATCCCAAAATCTAAAACGATTGTTCTCGCGTAGCGCTTGTGCGACGATAATTCAAACTAACCCTAAAATGATTGTAACAGTAGTTGAATTTTATTTACAGCTTGTCCCAGCGGGTCTTATGGATTTGCATGTGAAGGAGTCTGCCTATGTCAAAACGGTGGAAAATGCGCTTCAAAAGATGGAAGGTGCTCGTGCAAACCAGGTTTTAAAGGACAATACTGTAATCTAAGTAAGGTTCTCAGAATATATTACCCGCTACACTGAGTAAAAAATCCGTGAAATTTTCCGGTTTCAAAGTGACAACCGAGTGTCCTGATTCAGTAAAAAACACGGAAACTTTTTGTATTAAATACGGTAAATTCCATTTAAATAATTTTTTAAAAAATATTATTAAATTAAAATTATATTAGTTTTATTAGGGAATTAGTTTTTATTAAATGGAATTTACCGTATTTAATATAAAGTTTTCTTTAAATTCCGTTTCCTTACGCATTTTTATTTTTGAGAAATGGTTTGCACAACTCATGTACAACTCAAGCTGCAGCCTGAATGTTATAAGTGAAACCTCATACCAACTCGGACACCAAATTTTCTTGAAGGACTGAAGCAAAAAGAAGCTATCTTGTTGATGTTAAGACGTCCCCAACACACATGACGTCATTGAGAGCATGGTTTTGAAGAAAACGGATGTAAATTGTAAACTACTAGTTAAAGAAACTGTTCAAGACCGTTAAGTATGCGAGACTGTTTTAAACCGTCGAAAGTTAGAAAAATTCACGTAAAAGTGACGGTTTTTTTTTCAATTTAGAAATTTGAGCAAGCTTGAATTGTTTGAGATACTATATGCTTAGCTAACTATATGTCAACGGCAAAGTATGAAATCAGGGAATCTATAGAATGACTGATCGCATACATAAAACACATACTAAATATCACCATTGATTATTATTGATTAATAATAACTAGTTAACAGTATTTTTTTTAAATTGTGCCAATAATAAAATATAAAATGTATAATACTTGATAATTTATTATTGGTATTAAATAATTTGCCTGTTTTATAGAATACCCAATTTCATACTTTACCGGTAGCATATGTACCGGTTTTTTTCATCCTTAAATTCATTTTAGTTTGCCCAAATGGTCACTATGGAAAACACTGCAGCGGAATTTGCTTGTGCGGTCCAGACCAGCCATGTGATCATGTCACTGGAAAATGCTCTTGCCCTCCTGGTAAAACCGGGAAAAAATGTGAACAAAGTAGGTTGATTTAACATTAAAGGATTGTTATTACGTATGAGGTAACTTTAAAAGGGTTTTGTGTAGAAGAAATTTAGGTCACTCATTGTTAGTAATATCTCCTCATCTAAAAAAATAAGGTACCGTCAAAGCGGGTATCTTTGGCCATGGAGGGTAACTTTGGTCCACGCGTCGTAAAAAGATTTGTTTCTTAATTTATCTTCATAAAATGATCCCATCTTAAATTGTTTTACATTTTTGGAAAGGTGGAAACATTGTCTTTCATTTCATGTAAAAAAAAATTTCAATCTAATTTTGGCAATACTACAAATGACGTTTGTATTCTTACGAGCATTTAATGACAAAAATCTATTTCTTCCAACTTTTGTCTGGAACATCTAAAAAAATATTGAAAATAACTAAATAAAACACTCTATACTATTATTTTTTTATGGGGATGAATATAACACCATTTCTTTTAATCTAAGTTAAATATTTTTATGCTATATTTAAATATTGGCCACTGGGAAACTTTTGCCGCTGAATGCGGGTAACTTTGGTCCACGATGTAAATATTCCTTTATGGAACTTTGCACTTTCAAAAATGTATGTGTAAAAGTGTATTCTGTTTAACTATTATGATTACCCATTTTTGAGATGATTTTTTTTTAAATCAAACGATTTTAAACGTTTAAAAGATAAAGATAAAATGCAAGAAACGTACAACATTCACTTTCGCTAATATCGAAATGTAAACATTTTCAAATTCCTAATTACGAATACATTATTGTTTTCCTTTTATAATAAAATCGTTTGCTTTTTATAAAGATATTTGTTATTAAATCTTTCTTTAAAAATAAGTTATTTTCCCTTATTAAAATTGAAGTTTATTTTTCTTTTAGGCGACGATCTGTACAGGTATTCATAGTGTAATATCATTCTACGATGCACTGCAATGTAAATGTCAAGTTACATACCATTTTTAATAACTATGTATCTTATAACTTTGTTATTTTTATTTTTAAACATTTTAATATTATTTAATTCGGTAACACAGTCTTTAAGGATGTTTAAAAGTACCTTTCTTATGGATTTCATGCTTGGACTAAAGTCACCCGATCGGATCCAAACCGTGTCCTAATTTTTTAAACTAACAAAAAAAAATTTAATTTATAAAATTTAACAAAAATGCTTCGAAATTATTTCTAAAAGTACAATACTTAGAATGCATAATGATTTTTTAAGTGTTTAAATCGTTTTTGTATTTTGATTTTTCTTCTTAACTATGATTTTGGACCAAAGTTACCCGCACTGACGGTAATTTATTAGTTATAATTATAATTAAAAATTTTATTGACAAAGTTTAAAGTTCTAAGTTGTCCACCTTAAAAAGTAAACCATTGTCTGCTTTGTCTTAGAGTTTTCTTAAATTGAATTAAGATATCGATAAAAGTTTCAACTTTGTGTGAGTTGTAAGTTTAATTTTATTTTCACCTTTAACTGCTGTGACTCAGTGTGCAGCGTTTGGTGAAAAATAACTGCCGATTAATGGCCGTCCTTTAACACAAGTGCGAAACCAGTTCGTTACAATGGAAATGAACTAACTCTTCAATTTCGAACAAGTAAAACTCTTATTTCGATGTCGTAAAATTACAAGGTTAGGTTGAATTAACGTCGCTAACAAAAGCTACACGACAGCTAGTCGTAAAATTCGAGGCCTTTTCCAACCAGATAACTCATCATCTGTCACTAATTATTGAATTGAAAGCCAAAATAACCATATTTGTTTCAGTGATTAACTTTTCGACTGTGAAATCATCATTAAATTTTCATAATTCATATTTTTTGGGGTTGTTTTTGTTTGAAAAAACTACAAAAAAAATAAAACAGACTATTTGCAATTTTTTTATAGCTAGATAGTTGAATAACAAACTAAACCGCACTGCGAAATGCAGTATGTCTGGTGTCTGGTCGCCCTACACTTGAGACGAAAGATTTAATTTCCTCGCAATTTGAAATAGAATATAATATTTCAAATCCTCAAGTATTATTCCAAGCACAGCAGGATCAGTTGCAAAAGTGTAAAATCTAATATTCTACGTTCTATATCCTCAAATTGATCACCAAGTAACTTTAATTTGCTGGCGGTGTTAAAGTAATTCAAATATATTTGTTAACATCCCTACATAATTATGGCTGTATTATATTTATCGTCAATAGGCGAAAGATACACTTCGCAATAACACAAAAACTGCTAAGCTTTAAAATCTATGTATGGAATTTCATCAGTCCCATCTGGGATTACTAGGTGTCAATTAAATATACAAAAGGGTAGATGAAAGAGCTAGATCGTGTAGTTTGTGTAACCACTAGACCATTATGTTTATCGAGTTTTCAAACGAACTTGAACTCACAAGAACGGTTGGCGAAATGGTACGATAAGTTTCATCAAAATGTGCTGTTATCGGTGAATCGGAACTACGCGACGCGCTGGCGCGTCATTGGCAGCCAACGTGTTAAAATGAATGTAATAAATTGTTAGCAAAACTGTTTTGTTATTCAACGACGTGCGCTATTGGCAACTTATCGGATTGTTTTTAAATTGGGTGGAAAAAGTCAAGAACAATTCCTCGTATTTTTACCACAGTAACTTACAGGAACTTGGCAATGTGTATGTAAAGCAACATGAATGTCATGCTCCAAAGGCATTGTATCGAGCAGATTTAACATGCACCACTTCCCTGTACAAGTAACATAAAATTAGTTGAAGATTTTTCATTTATTACTTCTATGGGGATCAGGTCAATCAAAAGAGCGTTTGAAATCACAACCTTAAACCTCAGGTGTCGACCACGTCTCTTAACCTCGGTTTAAAATTACGAGGCTCTCAGCCAAGCTCTAGCGGTATTAAGTAAACAAATCCAAAAGAAATTAACCTTAGACCAGTTGAAGTAATAAAGAGTTTAATGAGAATCAAAGAAGTGTGTTAAGGCTATGTCCTCACTACGACGCCAAATGTCACAAAGGCAACAAAACTTGGCAACCGCCAAGCGATGCAATAGCGGCCGGTTTTTTCGCCAAATCGTAGTTTTTTTTCAAACGCATGCGTCTGGTTCTCTTTGATCTGGACATTTAAACCGATGCTGGTGTTGTGCTAGAAACGTGGAATGGGATGAAAATATTTCATCGCTTGCTTTAGCGCGAGACCTTGATTTCAACATTGATATGAAAAAATTAAATTTGGTTAGTAATATTAAAACTCAGTGTAACAAATTTAATTGTTGGTTTTAATAACATAGATTTTTAACTTTTATTACATTTGAATTGGAAATACTTTGAAGGTTTTTTTATTCATTTTTTATATTTTTCATAATAATTAAAGTTTGCCCAAACCTAATAGCCATTGTGCTTACACGAGCGATATTGATTGTCCATGCCAAGTGGCTAGTTCGACTATGGACCTTCAGTTGACTTTCCAATCAATCAAGCTTAGTACTCATTGTGTAGAAGGTGGTCGAATGAAGAGCTGAGTATATTCGTGACCTACCGGACCCGTATACGAACTCGGGTCTACGGAATAAGAGCAAGAAGCGCTGACCACTACGCCAGAGTGATTGTGCATAATATTTTAATATTAAGAGTTAAATTAAAATTGTCCTATATATAAAAAAAGAAAAGCCTTATAATAAAAAGAACGTGTTACAGCTAGATTTTTTAAATAAAAAAATCATTTTGAGGCAAGCACAGAATCAATAAAGGTCATATAAAAAAGTGCTACATTTTTTTAAACTAAAAGACAATAATTACTCAAAATATTATATAAATGATATTTTAATAAATAAATAAAAATAATCTTTACTAGTAAATAAGTTTATTAATAATTTATACCAATAATAGTTCATTATTATATTATTGTGTATTAAATTGATTTCTTAAAATGTACTTGAAGTACCCCTACTCCATTGTCATAAAAATATTAATGCTAATAAAATGAAACCTAATCTCTGTATATTAAAAAAAATATCAATAAATGTTTCAAAATTTCAAAATCTAAATTTGTCCACCTAATTTTAAATATTATTTTAAAGCTTTGCTGTTGACAAAATAACATTTAAGTCATGCATAAGTTTAAAAAAAAAGGATTAATAAAAACACAAGCAAAAATACTTTGCACAAATCCCAAACTAAATGCAGAAATTTACAGTCTTGAAAATTAAATTTTAATTTAATTGATTGAAAAGTAGTTTATGTACTTCTACTTCAATTTCCTTTTTTATTATTATTTTCTCTTTATTTTTTTATTGACAATAGCAACCCTAAACAAGTTAACATGGCTTTAAATAGCAAAAGTTGCCAAAGTTGTTGTTTCTAATGCCACTCGGTAACCGAGCCCGGAGTAGAGAACTACCCGATTTTAAGGCGAAGTGGGGCGGCTTCCGTTTTTATTGAGCGCCACAAGGGAGGAAGTCCGACTTTTGCTCGCAGCATGACACATCCGTTTTACAGGAAGGTCCCTTTCACGCATCCATTCTCACTCATCGGAATTTTGATCCAGATCAAAGGCCGATAACCCCCTGATCTGGTACCCCCAGAGGTATTAATTTGGTATGGGAACATGGAGGACTTTGTGACCACGACATATTTAACATGCCCCAGCCACCATTAGCAACACGGCGGTCTTTAGTCGAATACAAGCGCCGACCCAGCAACCATCAGAATTGCGAGCACCGCCGAGGACAGAACCCAGAACCCTTCCGATGCGAGCACGACGCTTCACACGACTGAGCTACCGAGGCTCGCCAAAGTTGTTGGATCTCTTTACTTGCAACTTTTTTCAGGGTTACTTGGCGAGAGTGGAATTCTAATTGCGTGGAATTCTAATGATAAATTCGGTTTTTCTCTCTCAAATTACCATAGCGCAAGACACACCGAATCAGAGTATTCTCGTAAACATTTGAGACATGCGTTAATAAGCTAAAATACCGTGCGCATAGTTGAGGTGCAGTAACTGTGCGTCAATGTGTTCGTTGACGCATGCATGTACAAATTGCGGTTGTTATTGTCCGGTTTTTGTTGCTTTTGTTGCCTTTGTGGCGTAGTCAGGACATAGTCTAAGATCATCTTTATCTTCAACAACTCTTCGAATCTCGAACTAAAAATTTTACTTTTTGAAAATATAGAAAAGTTAGTTCTTTTTTATTTTAACAAACTGTTTTTTTTTTGTTTTTTTTATTTTAAGATAATGTTCTTATGCACATCAGCCTTTATCGATGACAATTTTATATCGATATAGTCTATAGTGTATGCTAATCAAGGTAGTTTACTGTTATTTTTTCTTGTAATTTATGTCATTTATTTAAATCTGTGGAGTCGAAAGTCCCAAGCAGGCGCATGATGGAGCCACTGGTTTGCTTTCAGTGCCTGCTCAGGTGTCGATCTCGTCACTTTATTAGGGTTCTCTATTACAAGGCTTAGTTAGCTGTGTTAAAGTAGAGGCTACAGAAATAGTCAGAAAACGTACAACCTAACCAAATGTCATTTATTCACTTTTAGAGTGTCAAGATGGAAAATTTGGAGCTGATTGCAGAGAAAGCTGCAAATGCTCGCCAAACCAGAAATGTGACCCTGTCAGTGGTCAGTGCTTTTGTAAATCAGGATTTCAAGGTGCAAATTGTGATAAGCGTGAGTACAATTATAAAATTGTTTTTAAAAAATAGTTTTTTTCCCAAACACTCTAAATCCAAAAATTCATTTTATGATTTTTAAGGTTTGATTTCGATTTTCATATCATAAAAAGATATTGATATATGCAATAAATCTACCTACTTTTTGTTAAAATGCAATTAAAATTGTTTAATTTTTTTTAAATCTAATTCTGTACTTTTCTTATTCTACATGCATAATTTGAGAAATAGACTAACACATTGAAAACATCAGATGCTTGAAATATTTTTAGTTTTCCATTATTTTTTTTTTCTTCAAGACATTTTTTAATGTTTCTATTTTTCTTTTAGTCTGTTTCCCTGGCACATTTGGACTGAATTGCTCTGACCGATGCATGTGTGAAAACAAAGCTGAATGTGATCCTTTAACCGGTGAATGTGTTTGCAAACCAGGATTCATTGGACCAACCTGTTCTACAGGTTCGTTTCGCTACCCTATCTGTTTTTTTTACAAACTAATTAAAATGCTACTTCTTTATATATGCAAGGAGAAACTATGTATTTTCCTTAAAAAAAACTTTAAAATCACAATTTTTAACTTGTATACTGTAAAAAAACATAACTTTTCACAGAAAATTTATGTACATTTGAAAGTTTAAATCTGTAACACAAAATGTACAGTTTTAAAAATATTACCTCGAATTTCACATGACCTCACTGTAAATACTCATGATGCCAAAATAATCAAAAATAATTGCCAGTATTTTTTTTTTTTTAAAGTTTCTTGTCTCTTAAAATGCTAACTATTCTCTAATTTTCATTTTATAGAATGCCCAACTGGATATCATGGAGAACAGTGTTTAAAAACATGTCATTGTCATAATACAGCAACTTGTGATCCTCAAACAGGAGTTTGCATTTGTCCCACTGGATTAGTAGGAAATGAATGCCAAGAAAGTAAGCTATTATAAATTTACATCAATTTTAACGTCCTACAGTTTTAAATACCAGGAATTGAAAAAAGTTTTCCAATTTCTTTTATTTTCTTTCTGTAGCTTGTCCAACTGGAAAATTCGGTGCAAATTGCAGTGAAAATTGTCAATGTGGAAACCACAAATGTGATCCTAAAACTGGGAAGTGCCTCTGTCCGACCAGTACAACTGGTGCAGGATGTACACAAGGTAAAATAAAAAAATAAAATAACTATTTTGAAACTTTAAGCTTGAGGGCACTTACAGTAAAGTTTTTTCTGAGGCATAAATGTATCTACTACACCCATAAAAAGCGGGGGGGGTCCAGAGACAGTGACCACTCAGAGCAAATGCACATTATAAGCTCCTGCCTTTGAATTCTACTATGTTCAACAAATTGCTTGTGGAGTCTTCTAGAGGTTAACCCCCATAGGCGCTATCCTCTCACAGGTTTATACCCACACTGTGACCCTATAAAGCGTGTCCGCGGTAAGAATGAGACAATTAGATTGGCTAAGCTAATGCGAGAAATTTGTAACATGCAAATTTGTTGGCTACCACTAGAAAGTAGATCATGCACACTTTAAAATAAGATACATTTTTGATTGTTTCTGCTGCAAGGTTCGCCATGCCAGCTCATTTATCAAATGCTATTCGAAAATAAATTGTACAATTTCATGATTTCAATGCCGTGTTCTTAGAAGAAACTGTGAATGGTGCAATTTACTTGCAGCACTGTATAAAGAGAGTACTGATACCCTTCATAATCCAACATCATTGGAAGGAAGATCTTTTGTTCTGATCAGATATGGTTATCAGTCATTACACAAAAAAAGTGACCAAGTATCTGAGGAACCAGAATATTGATTTCATACCCAAGAAGGACAATGCGTCTAACGTCCAACAAGCAAGATGGATAGAAAATTTTGGGGGGAATTATGAAATGTAAATATTCCTACGAAAGAAAGGAGCCCCAAAACTTGGCCCAATTCAAGAGGGTATATCACCGTCTCCTTAAAACGGTATCGGAAGAAACTGTAAAAAATATCATGAGGAGGGCTAGAAGAAATCTTTGCAAAATAGAACTTAAAGGTGTATATTTGTCGATTTAAATTTTTAAAAGTAATTAAAAGGGTTTGTTTGTCAATTTGATGCGAGTAGCATTCATGCAAGTAATATTTTGTTGAATTTAAAAGAAAATCAAGTTGTCTCAAGTTTACTAATCACGGACGCGCTTTACCTATCTTGATCCTTACTGTAAAGTAAGCTTCGGAATCTTTTTTTTTTTAAAGTGATTTTAAGCTTTTTTTTACATCAAGGGAAATTAAGTTGCAGATTGTTTTGCTAGGATTGGAGCTCATGGGAAAGCCAATGGCGGTCCTGATTCCATATTCCTAATTAAAAGTGGAAATTGATCACTAGCATCTCTCTTAGTCGCATTCTTCAACTGGAGAGAGAATATCTGTTGTTTTTCAGTTTAAATTTACTGATTTGATGTATTTATGTGAACCTGAAATAGGGCTTGAGGAAAATAGGTTAAATTTAATAATTAAAAAGAAAAAATTTATTATTAGAATTACACAGTGTCTTAAAATTGCTTAAGAAATTTCTAACTGTTGAATAATATTTCAAGGGGCTCTTGTGTGCATTTTGAGGAGATTTTCCTCCCTTTTCTATCTTTTATTTATTTATCCTCCTTTCCATGTGTTTGTAAATCTTTGACGCTAATTTTTTAAACATCTGTAATTTTTTACTGGTGCAATTAGGTAAATGCTTCTTTGTACCTCTTTTTTCATTTATTGCCAGAAAGAATGGCTTTTTCGTGGAGATTTTACACCTTTAATTTGATTTTCTGTCCTGGCTCCATACTCTGTGGTCTTGTTAATTAAGCAGTTCCATTCTAGGTATGAAAAAAGTGTAGGCAGTTGGTTGGAACCTGGTAATTTGATTTAGACATGAACATAGCTGTATGTTATATAGCCTGCCAACAAGGCAATAATGAATATAGCAACTGACCACATGTAGAAATACCTATTCATGCATTCCAAATCTAAGAAAGTTGTTTTTGGATTTAATTGATTTAAATTACAGTTGAACTGCTTTTTCTTTTATACAGGGTGTCAGCATGGTTCTTTCGGGCCCAATTGCGAACTAAAATGCCAATGCAAGCAAAATGCATCTTGTGACCCTGTAAGTGGTTGCTGCAATTGTCCAAGTGGATATATAGGATCTCTCTGTGAATATGGTTAGTAATTACGCATATTTTGAAATGAATAAAATTTACATTAACTAATTATTACCATTGGATAAAATATTTTATTGTTGGAAACCATGTCACAACCCAAGCAATACAACTGTGTTTCATTGTGGTTTCAACATTGAATACCTACATAATACAATGTTGTTTAAATGTAGACTTTTAACATGAAGAGTGTTTACTTTTGTCCATATTGTTTTGATGGTAAATCATTTTAAATAAATTTAGTAAGCTAGTATATCTTTATTTTTGTATTCAAGCTTACTGATGTTAGTGCGACAATAATTCAAACTAAACTAAGCTTACAGATGTTAATTTAATTAGCATACCAATGCAGTTGATGATATAGAAAATCAACAGGTTTTAACTGGTCATCCCCCCCCCCCCCACTTTATTACTACAAGTCAATTAACAAGATATTCTGAATACTTAAAAAATATTGGGAAGTCCAAACAGCCTGTGGAACTTTCTCTTCTCAAACTTTTCGAAATATCCGTTGGTCACCACAGTGAGACGATCGGATGGGTTGCGCACAAGAACTGCAGAGTATGACTTTTGAGATGTCCCATTGAAACAACATTGCCAAATCATATCAGATAGGTGGAATGATACATTTTGGCCTCACATAAATTGTTGCAACCAAACTATAAATATCATTCCCCTAAAGAATTGTGGTGTGCTCTAAAAGCTATCTTAAAATATAAGGTTGAAAAACATAGTGAAATCACATTAGACAGGAATTTAAAATGAAAGTTTTACTTCTTTAACACATAATTATTGAAATCATATTAAAATTTAACGAAATTATTTTTGCTCAAATTTACTAAAAACCATAATCTCAATTGTTGTTGTAAAAGTACATTGAAGCAATGTGGTATAAATGTCTTTTCTTCTATGAAAGTGTCCATCAGAAAGCCATATGAAAGCAACGGGAGTGTTTTATTTGGGAAAGTCATAAAAATTAAGCAAAATTATCAAAATTGTCCAATTCTGTAAATTATATTAATTCAATGAATGCACATGCTTTAGGTTCAATACTTAATTAACATTTTTTACATACGGGTAATATTATATCAATTATTAACATTTAAAAACTAATCGGCCAAGTATAATTTTTTTTAAATTTTAGAATGTCCTTCTGGTTGGTATGGAAAATCTTGCCAGGAACGATGTGAATGTGTAGGCACTGCCATATGCAATCCAGAAAACGGTGCATGCAGCTGTCCAGCAGGTCAACATGGGAATAAATGTGAAAAAAGTAAATATGTAATATTTTTTATTGATGATATGCCTATAATTTCTATAATACAAACATAACTCAAATTTATTTATTAGATTACTTTATGTTCTATGAAAAGAAAATAAGTTATTATTTACAAAAACAATTTTGCTTCAAAAGAGTTGACAGTGTATAACTTGTATATATTGCACCATATATGTGAAAGAGTGATGTATGTATCTTCAATTTAGTTAATAAGATAAAAGTTTCACTTTCTCATTTTAGTATTATATTATATGAAAAGCTTATGCTTCTTCCTGTAAAATTGGAAACTATAAGCATGTGTTAGTGATTTTCATGCTTATTTTGCTTAACAACCCAACTGAATGAGCTAGATTGATTTTTTAAACACTTCATATACTAACAAAAAAAATATTTAAATTTGCAAAAATTACACTACTTATTTTATAAATATATAAAGCATGTTTACAATCAATATTTTAGAGTGTGCTCGTGGATTCTACGGACATGGGTGTCAGGAAAAATGCAAATGTGGAAGCCACTCCTGCGATCCAGCTACTGGTGAATGTCATTGTCCACCAGGATTTACCGGCCCACAATGTAGTGAAAGTAAGGATGAAAGCATAATTATAAAGACTGTTAGAAACAAAAAGAAGTATTCAATAAAGAGATACACCACCGAGGACTGTGCCCTTTTGCTTTCAAGCTGTTACTTTTCATTCAGCAAACAAATTTATTTGTTGTGTGATAGAATCTAACTGAGAGTTACTGAGGATTGTATTTTATTACTTTTTAATGTGTGTTTGTTAATTTGAAAGAATGGGTGTGCACTATTTAAAAAGTAAGGCATTTCTTTAATGTAGTGGTAATTTTAATATGTATATCTTTTGTGTGTATATTTGGTTCCTAATCTATAAAAATGCTATTGTAAATTAGTGTAATTTTTACTTGAGAAACAATATTGAAACTACAGTTTGGAAGTAAATGCATTAGTTTAGATTGTTTTATCAAAAGAAATAAGCCTAATGATCTGATAACTTAATGCCTGGCATTTGCTTAATAATTATTCTGATGATAAATCTGTTATTACCTACACAAAATTAATGACACACATTCTGGATTCTCCCTGTCCATAAATTCTGGATTACAGGGAGCAACTGGCAATTAAGGAATGTTTATAATAATATTTAAAATTTCAAAGGTCATAGAAATTTTAAACATGAAATCATGCAAAATTGCTCGTGACAACCTATGTGTCTCTTATAAAGGAACATTTTTTAAAACTCTAAGTGTGGAACAAACTTCTTATTTATATTTTGATATTTACAGTTTGTCCCGAAGGCAAGTACGGACCAGGGTGTCAACAGAGATGCCAATGCCAACATGGATCAACCTGTAACACTACAACCGGAAAATGTATGTGTCCTCGGGGATGGATAGGATCAACTTGTGAAATTTTAGATGGTAAATTTACTAATATCATTGCTATATAATGCAAATTAGGACAAATTAGGAGTCAAGTCTCACACATCAGTAGTTTTGAAAATATATTAAAAGTTTATGCCTATGTGTGTTCAGTTTCTGTTGAAAATATTATTTAGCTTGTTTCTGTTGTGTTAATATTAAATGTATGTTTGTACTTAATAAATTTTAGCACACATGATAGCTTTAATATTACAAAATCAATTTTACTTATTCATTTCATTTCATCTTTTAGGATCAGTTTATGGCGCCGATGCTTCTGAAATAGCCAATGGCATCAGATAACCTATGAGCTTATGGATTTTTTTAAGAAGACATTATTTCGTTTAAGTCATTAAGCACCTGTGAAAGAGCTGTGTAATTGTTTGTGTGCCAAGACAATTCTACTTAGAAATTATGAGCTCAGGAATCTGAAAACTATAGTATAAGTAGAAATATTTGGATTCTCCATTGTGTGTGGTTATAATTGGGGTTTTCCAAAACATTAAAAATACAGAAAACAGTGGCATAGCCAGGAAAACAGACTAATAGGGCCCAAAAAATTCGAATTTGAAATTTATTCGATTGTTCTTAT
Source organism: Oedothorax gibbosus (assembly GCA_019343175.1). Classification (NCBI taxonomy): domain Eukaryota; kingdom Metazoa; phylum Arthropoda; class Arachnida; order Araneae; family Linyphiidae; genus Oedothorax; species Oedothorax gibbosus. Next base: position 3,755,906 of record CM033281.1, read on the forward strand.
CAAGTATTATTGGAATTCATGTTTTAGGATATAAAAAAGTTTAACTTTACACTTACTTTGAGCAAAAACAAAGAACTGATAATTATATAATACATGTGTGTAATTATTGTGAAAGGTATAAATATCTAGTTGTAACTAAAATTTTACTTTAAACTTCTAACTTTTCAATAGATTTTTAGGTAAAGTAATATTTACTTTATTATAAGTGTATTTAAATGGTATTCATATCACAAAAATAATTCTGTGTGTACTTTTGTAGCAAATTAAATTTGATTTGTCATACACAATTGTTGCATGTTCATTTCCGCATGAATTACTTTTTACTGCACTTATGTTTCTTTTGTAATGTTATAATTTCTAACTGAAGACTTTCAAAAGGCAACTTTGGTTTTGTAATATAGTGTTGCACACTTTTAAAAACACTTTAATGTTTGTAGATAAGTTTAAATATTAGTTAAGCACCAACAAAGGCGATTTCTTACAGTAACATGCTGTTATTATGGCGTTAAATTTTGAAAAAATCATGTATAAATATAACGTTTAGTTATCTTGAAAAAAATTGATAGAAATGTAGGCAGGGACCAGTTTACATAAAATTATTTTGATATTGGTATCAATATTGAATATAACCATTGTATCTTGATTTCAAAAATGACCATATCTTAAATCTTTAAAGCATATCAATTGGCTTAATTAATGTGTTTGAAATTACTGAACTTTTGAGATTTAATGTTTCCGGCTATCTATTTCTTTCTACCCATTTCTTCACAGACAAGTATACCCCGTTATTTTGAACTACAGTCAAGGTCGACACCTGAGCTGTAGTTTATGGGAATTATACCAAAACAGAGATTAAGTATGCAGCATAGAAATGTTCTTCAAGAGAAAGGGTAAATAGTTCTCATTTCCGAGTGCGAGAATTGAATAAAAAAAGGTACTTCACATTCAATAAACCACTTTATTCCTTATCAAGATTCCTCAAGACATACTTTTAATATTTTTATCAGTTTTTGCTTTAGTTAGTGTAATATTATTTTTTCTTTCAATTTTGACGTAACAGGGCACACGAATATCAGAGTATCGCAAAGGAGCAGCCAATCAGAGCAGACAAAATTTCGTCGCCTTTGCTTGGCGATATTTTTCTTTGCATTCGTTCTATCGACAACGTGGTTTGGTTTCGAAGTTTTGTTTTCATTAATTTTATGGTTTTTTTTAAAATTATCTCAATCTTTGAGCATTTAATAATCATAAAAATGAATTCTTTAATAAAATTTTTATAGTATATTATTGTTATTTGTTTATTTCTTTTAAAACACATTACTATTTAAAATCGTAAAGAGAGCTGGACTATAATGATATATATTAACCGATGCCTGATTTGTACTTTAATAAAATTTTTATAGTTATTTTGTCTCCCTTTAAAAAAGAAGCATTTCTAGCACAACAATTATTCACTAAATCTGAATAATTTTTATCTACCAGTACTAATTCATATTTAAAAATTATTATTTTAATGTAAATGTTAATATTCCTAGTATGTACGGATTTAAGCACTTTTTTTTCATGATATTCATTGCTATAACTGTATTTTTTTATTGAGCTATGAGAAAATAATCATACTATCTTCCTATTTTTAAAAAAAAGTTCAATAAATTCTTGGGAAAAATCCACAAGTTTTTTAGTATTAGACCCTAGAGAGAGGTAATATTAAAAGTATCTGGAGGGAAACTCTAAAAAAAGTAAACTAGCCCTTGAGCAGCTCTAGTGCGACATTAATTAAACCCAAACCCTATAAAATTAAAGTAATTAAAAAGGAAATATTCCAATAATATTTTAATCATACAGAATATTTAAGCCTAGTCGGCAAAGTGCTTGCTTTTTCATGCGAAAGACCACAGGTTCGGTTCCGGGCATTGTTAAAAAAAACTGCTGACCTATAATCGGTCTGTGCAGCCAAAAACGTCAGACAAATAACACCCCGTGTAGAAGAAGTGCAAGTTAAATATGCTCTAAAGTCCAGTCGCGTGCACTGACGCCCTAGTTTGTGGTGAGTGCGTACTTAGGTGTCGGCTCGTCACTTGACTGTATTTCGAAATTACGACAGCCGTTTCCAATAGCCCTCTAGTACGAAGATGATTAAAACCTAACCTATTATCTAAAATATTTAAACTTTTATAAATTTATTTGTAAAAAATATGTTCTATCTTGCTATATTATATTTCTAAGGCAAAATCATTTATAATAAAAAATATCTGTAAACCTTCTTTCTTGCTATATTATATTTTAAGGCAAAGTCATTTATAATAAAAAAAAATCTTTAAACAAAAAAAAAACCTTGTTTATTTTAATGAACGTATCAGCTGACAGTAAAATAATTTAAAACAACAAAATAGATAAACGCGCCAGTAAGGATGACATCATCGAAACTCGATGGCAACCCGATAGCGAGGTTTATTTACTTTTGCCGTTTCTTCCGCATAGAACATTTCAATGCTGCAAACTTAATCTGTGTTTTGGTATAATCAATTTGCTGTAATAAACTTACAAGAACTGCTATTTGTATTAATAAATAAAATTTTAAATTCAAAACTTGCATGCGATATTTATATGGGTCTACTGAAGCTTTAACTTATTTTACTGGGCTCTTTAAATAAGAAAATCCTGGCAAAGCTACAAGAAGATGTATCATAACTAATTTCATTTTTGGTATTACATTATGTTTCTGTTAGGCCTATGTTTCTTTAAAAATGTGCTATTTATATAGAATTTTATGTTTTAAGTTATACTTTGTCTCAATGTGATGTGTACAGTGCTGTATGTCACTAGTAGTGTGATAAGAAATTTCAATGTATTTCTTATAGGGAAAAATTTGTTTTAAAAAAGTATAAGTTTGATAAAATGCCTTTAAAATTCTTTAAAGTATATTTCATTCATTTAACATCTTTTCATCTATTCTTGCATTTAATACATTATAGATCATAAAACAATATTTTTCCAATTTTAATTGCAAAAAGTGAAGTATGTTATTAACAATAACTTCAAACATAAAGAAATTAACAATTTAAAAAATGTACACAAAAAATATTTACTTCTATTTGAATTGCAAAGAAATCTTTATTGAACATAAAATGTTAAGTAGACTTTATTTTGAAATAGCAATATCACAAACAGAGCCATCACAAATAGGTAACGAATTTTTTACATTAAAATAATTTATAGCAATCTTAAATATTTAGCAGAAACCTAAAGCATACCTAGAATCTTTTAGATTCAACATTCACCATAAGGTACATTAACACCTCTAATTACATATATACATATCATTTAAGAAAATGTGAATTTGACATAGTTTGCTTATTTTTAGTTTCATGTACTTGTATCACAATCTTGCACAAAAGTTTAATTAGACCCTTGTTCATTAGAAATTTGTTTAAAGATCTTTATTATTCGTGAAACTCTACTGAACTTTTAATATAACCTTAGTTAATTTTAATAAACCTTAGTTAAAATAACAATATTTAACAAATTAATTATTTCTGCAATTTTGTTTCATAAAAGTATATGCACAACTGTTACGATTATGCATATTTTGGAAAGAGTACCAAAAAGGCAAAGAAAAGATTATATTTTCAAATTGATTTAACTATTTTTGTGGATTTTGATTTATATCACACTAGAGCTACACGAGACTAGATGTTGGGTTTGCTTTTAAATTAAAACCTCGTATAGCAGCTCTTGTATTACTTCTTTAATGACAATGATTTTCTAAAATGTACTTAAATTTTGTTTGTTATTAACTATAATCATATAAACATGCATAAGTTTTATTTTTATTAAATATCTTTAAATGTTTTAGAGTGTAAAATTACCTATTATTAGAGAAATTTAATTTGTTTTTTTTTAGTTTTTTTTTATGAATGCCCTAAGGTCTTCAAACTTTTGTGCAGAACTGTGCTAAAGTACCAAAAATGAAAATTTAAAATTGAATTATGAAATAAGACATTTTCTAAATAAAAATTTCAGTGACTAGTAATTGGTGACTGCAAATTTTAAATTTTGTTGAAAACTCAAAATAGCTATGCAAGAAGGTTTAATAGTCAAAAAATGAATCAGCCAGCAAAATAAGATTCAAAACTATACAAACTTACACAATTTCCCATTGATATATACAAGCACTTAGCTTAACTAAGTGGTATAATAGACACATATAAACAACAGTTGAAAAGCTGGTAAAAAATGCCACACCCATTGTTCGTAAAATCTGTAAAATTATCTGGATAATGAATAGTGTGTTGACATCTTGAATAGAAATATCCTTGTATATTATCTTAACAATCTGTAAATTACCAGTCAACAATTCCCAAATAAAATAAACACAAATCACAGCATTAGCCTTCTTTAAGAAAACACATATTGGTCACTATTTAATAAAGTCATTGCAACAAACTATTTCAAAACATAATCAAACCTGTCTTTTTCAAATTCATTGTTCTGCAAAACTTTGAATTTCAAAAAATCCTGCATTTACAAGCAAAATTAACCTATTTTTACATATTTATCTAAAAAATATCTTTAAAACCCCTTAATTTCAAAATATAAAACGAGTCTCCCCTCAATAATACTCTTATAAATACCTATAAAAAATTTCAGTGTATTTCATTTTTTAAAAAATCAAAAACCTTGTTTCTCAAATCTATTTATCTCCAACTTTTTTTTCTTTCCATAAGATTCCAGATTGACAGGTTTGTCAGTATTTGGGAATGATAGATTTTTATTTATTTTTTTAAATAGTTGCAGAAATGTTTTTAAACATTACCTAGTTATAAGAAATATAGCCCCCCCCCCCCCCCCCCCAGTTTAAAATAAACATTAAATTATTTCAAAATAGTTTATATTTTGTATAATTTTTATTTATGTAACTTTCTACATTAATTTAAATATTACAAGACACAGGATATGTATTGCAGAATCTTAACACAGCAAATCTCTATCTTGCTAAATGAACCAGCATTCAGCAAAATTTTAGTTATTAATATCGCTTAGTAGTTAATGATTAGAAAATTTAAAATAGGTTATGAAAAATAGTACACTTTGTATATAATAATAAAATGCCTGGGAAGATATAAAATATTAATTTCAAGATATTTAACATGAATTATTGAAAAATCACAATATACTCAATGTAATCAGTCTAAAAAGTGTTTTGTTGAAGAATAGGTCATTTATATTATATATATTGAATTAAAAATCAAGCTGAAGAGATATCAAAGATTTGAGTATTTAACACATAGAATTTTATAGTAGAGATGCAACAGACAAACAAAATAATATTTAAAAACACTTTTAAATAGATGTATAGATACGGCTACATATGATAATTATAGAACACTCACTTGCATTAAGAAACTTTTAAAATTTATAAAAATTACTTATTTTCAATTAATTTTTATCTACCAGTTTAAAAAATAAATGACCTTAACTATAACTAAAATTGTAACCTGTCAAAGAAAGAGAAAGCAAACATAAATCTAACAAGCATTTTTAATTTAATTTGGAAAGAATGAATGTTTTCAAAAAAGTAAATATTTCCATATTAACTTATTAAATATTTGTATTCAATTGAGCACAAAACCTTATTGTTCATTAAGTTTAAAATATGTGAAATGTAAAAAAAAATATTAACTTTATTAGTTAAAAAACCTAATTGTACTATTGTTAACAAAATGGTAGCAATTTTATGTGAGCAAAAGAATATAGTTTGATAAACAATTACCATTATTCATTAACTACTTATAAAAACATGTCAATTATCTCATCACCTAAATTTCACACTCATTTCATTAAAATAATTTTATTTTTGTAAAACAGAATATGGTACCAAACACTGCAATTTGTGAAAATTCCATATTTCTTACTCTTAAACAAACCCAAAGCTTTTTTAAAATATATCAAATATTTTAGTAGTAGCTGATGAAATGAGCTAAAATTTAACTTTTTAAATTAAACATTTTAAAAACAATGAGCAGAAATATACAATATAAAAGAGAAACAATATTTGTGTCCTCATTAATGAATAAATTAACATAAAAAAAGAAAATTATAAATACCACACATTTTTGACAGCCATAAACTGAGGAGGTTTGCAAAAAATAAGTATGGTTCTCTAATTTTTTTAAATAAACTTATTCTTGCATGTAATAGTTTATATAAGTCTCTGCTAAATCAAACACATTGAAGCAGAAAAAATCAGTTATTATTATAGCACGATTATATGCCAGTCTTGTGAAGTCAACTTCAGTTTAGGTTTTGAAACAGTAAGCTTGTATTGTTACTTTACACTATTTTGAGTGAATTCGACTTAAATGAAAGCAAAACGATGTTTGACAGGAAAAGGGCAATATAAGCTCCAGGAAAATTAATTACAAGAACACAAAATAGAATTGGCACAGAGCATGATTAAGAAATAATTCTTTAATCTTATGTACTACCAACTACAAATGTTTGAAAATCAGTGAGAAAATACTTGTTTTGAGAAGCATTATCTATTAAGGTTACAATAATTGTAACATAAATACATCTAAAGTCTAAAATGACAAAGGCAGTTTCAAGTAGAACCTTTGCCATTAATAGACTTCACACACACTTTATCAGTGGCAAAGAAAAACACATAAAGGCATTTAATAATGAAGAGAGCAATAAAGGATAAAATATTTATGACTAATTAAAGAATGACTTTGAACTTAACACATAATTACTTCTCTTAAAATAAGAAAATGTGTCAAAATGCATTTTCTAAAAATCTAATAGAAATATTATGTTGAAACCCTTTTTTACCAAAATGGTACATGTCCTGTTAAAGTTCAAGCAAAATGGTATCGGTCACTGTTCCCACACAGAGAATAAGAGAACATAAACTTTTTTGTCGCAAACCTCCTCATCTAGTAAAACAATCCAATAAAATAAAAATAAGCCATAAAATATATATTTCAAATTAAGATTAATTTGAAGCAGGAACTAACTTTAAAGTATACATAAAATGGCAAACTGTGAAAGCAAGAGATCAACAAGTGATTCAACTAAGAACTGCAAGCTCATAGCAAACATCTGACTGATGTTTAAAAGTAGAAACTACATAATATAAAAAGGTGAACCTATCAAACTAATAAATGAATAATAATATAACAACTATAAAGAAGAACATTTTATAAGTTATGCATTATCTGCCAGCATTCTTCTGAAATCTGATAGCAGGTCATAATCTGGATCATCGTTCATATCCACCATATCTTCAGAATCGTGTTTCTTGTAAGAGGGGTTGAATCGCGATAGTGATAATGGGCATGGTAATAACTCTGGCATTACTGAATGATGTGTTATCAGAGCTGTTAAAGAGCTGAATTCTTTAGTGAAGCCCTGAAACAAAATTTATTGTTAAAACAACTTAAGCTACCGTCAATGCGAGTAACTTTGGTGAAAAATCCTTATTTATTTACAAGAGAAGACTAAGCTACAAGAACTATTTAAATACTTTGAAATCACCATGAATTTTAAGTATTGAACTTTTAGAAATAATTTCGCTCAGCAATTTGTTAAGTTTTATAAATAAAAAAAATGGTGTTAGTTTAAAAAATTAAGACCCGGTTAGAATTCGGGCGGGTAATTTTGGTCCAAGCATGAAGTACATAAAAAACATACCTTTTACCATCCTTATGTTCAGTGTTACAGAATTAAATAGTAATATTGAAATGTATAAACATAAAAATAACAAAGTTATGTTATAAAGTTATTAAAAATGGTTTATAGCTCAACATTAGCTAACATTTCTTCGTAGAATAACATTACATTGTGAATAACGATTGATCGTCGCTTAAAGAAGAAATGTAAACTTCAATTTTAATAATGGAAAATTAACTTATTTTTAGAAGAAAGATTTAATAACAAATATCTTTACAAAAAGCAAACGATTTTATTATTAAAGGAAAACAATTATATTTTCGTAATTAAGAATTTAAAAAAGTTTACATTTTGACATTAGCGATATTGAATGTTGTAGTTTCTTGCATTTTACCTTTATCTTTTTAATGTTTAAGATCATATAATTTTTTTTAAAAAATCATCTCAAAAATAGGTAATCATATAAGAGTAAGATTTCTTCAAAAATAGTTAAACAGAATAACGTTTACATACATTTTTGAAAGTGCAAAGTACCATAAAGGAATATTTACATCGTGGACCAAAGTTACCCACATTCAGCGGCAAAAGTTTCCCTGTGGCCAATATTTAAATATAGCATAAAAAATATTTAACTTAGATTAAAACAAAGGGTATAATATTCATCCCCATAAATAAAATAATAGTATAGAATGTTTTATTTAGCTATTTAAATATTTTTTAGGTGTTCCAGACAAAAGTTTGAAGAAATAGATTTTTGTCATTAAATGCTCGTAAAAATACAAACATCATTTGTGGTATGGCCAAAATTTGAATAATAATTTTTTTTACAAGAAATGAAAGGCAATGTTTCCACCTTCCCAAAAATGTCAAACAATTTAAGATGCGATCCTTTTATGACGAGAAATTAAGAAACATATCTTTTTCTGACGCTTGGCCCAGAGTTACCCACCATGGCCAAAGATACCCGCTTCGACAGTAGTTTAAATAATAAATATTTGAATTTTAGATTACAAATATTTGTGTAGATTTTTATAAATAATCAAGAAACCTATAGTGAAAGTTATCTAGAAAATTAAATTGGCAATCAAGTAATCATGATAAATTCTTACAAGCTTCTATAGTCCAGAACAATATAAGGGTATAATGTTTCATTCTTACCTTAATTTTATAACCTTTGTTTGTGCGCATAATTAGGTAGTGTGCTATTCCTGACTGATGAAAATCTCTTGGCACGCGCAGAGACAATGCAAAGCAGCCTGGTTTACTGGTGCTTTCTCGAACCATAAATGATCCAACAGGTTCTTGTGCAAGAATTTCCAAAGCTATTTCCCTACAAAAATAGTTATTTTTTTTTACAAATAATAAAATATTAGAATTGCAAAATATAAATCCATTTAAAATACTTTACAAAAACAGTCAATATTTATTTTAAAAATATGGCTCAAAACAACCTTGACATATTAAAGTAATTACTTTAAATGGGGAGGATGTTTAAACAAATTGAAATTCTCAGAACTTTTAGCAGATTTATGCCATATAATATATGTATTGGACTGTAGAATTATATGATTATATCATCTAAATAGTAATACAATGAAAACACTAAAACAGCGATAGAAAATTCTTGTTTTACTGAAACCATACCATTAATTAAAGTTATGCCATTAAAGTTGTCATTAAATAAAGTTAAGTTCACACACTCAAGCAATGGCTGTACATTATTAAATAAGACATATATCTATCTTTACCTTGGTATTCCAGCTTGAAACCATGGAGCACCACGAAGTTCTCGTTCTTCTGTAATGGCAATGTATAAGGAATCGTACCTAAAAACAAAGGGTTTTATGTTATATTTAGAATCTTATTTGTACAGAAAAATATGAGTCATTGTTAAAAACAAAATTTTAGACAATAAACACTCATGAAAAAAGCTTTTATCTCCTATCTCTAGATCTTGGCAGAAAAAGGAACGATATTTTAGTTATAACATTACATCTTTTTATCCAAGGCACCAAATCAAAAGTAGTATGAAGAGTGCAAAAACTCAATTTATGATAATGTCTTATGCTAATTTTTTAATATGATGTTTTTGTTTACAAAAATTAACATAACTCTATTTGCATAACGATTGAGTAAAATGTCTTACAATACCTTCACTTTTGGCAGAATAAATTCTTAGGTAGAATAAGCAAATAGTACCTTGTGAATAGTTATGGTATATGTAATGACTAAAAATTTAAGTGACGTACAAAAAGTATTAATAAGCCATAAACTTACCATGTCCAAAATATTTTGATAGGATAGCTATTATTTCTATAATTATTATAACATCTACAGTTCGATTTACCTAATAGGTTATTAAGAAAACAACGTGCTTAATTGAAATCTAAGTCATGTTTTAGCAATAAATTTCTAATGACTTATAATATCAAAGATGGTTAGATGACTAGATAAACTTCTTTTTGATAAAAATGCAAAACATAGGAGACAAAAGTTTCTTACAGCAAAGTATATGCAAGTTTTTGACAAACAAATAAAACAAGTTAAATATTTTCACAAAGAAACCAAATGACTTAATTTAGAATTTTTTAGACATGCTCTAGACTGTTTATTAAAAAAAAATGAAATTTCCCCGCATACCAGCTTATGTGAAAAATTATAAATTAAGGATATGCTGAAAATTATTTGAGATATTATTCATATTAACAGACAGCTCAAGAGTTTTGAAAATTCATAAAAAAATTGGCTGCATTTTTAAAGATTGTTTCCACTCAAATGACCCATCCAGTTAAATTCCCAACTCGTTAAATTGAAACAGTGTAAATGAATTATAAACTAACTGGATAAATAGCTGAAGTCGTTACAAACAAAGGTCAATAAAACTACAACCGATTCCGAAATTAAATACACAAGTGCAAGGAAATATTGGCTGTGTTTAAAAAATCTATTTGTCAGAGGCTAGAATCATAATGTTATCCAAACATAACTTTTGTTACAAACGGAAGTTGAAAAGTTCAAATTGTTTGGTTTGTATTATAATGTGTTGGTCAATTCAAGATTTGTTGCACTTGAATTGTATTTCATTTTCCAAAAAAATCCATATTAAAATATGTGGTGTGACACATCACATGACATTAAATCGCCATTCAATAAATCAATAACTTTAAAGGATATACGCTATAAGGTGATCTCAATACATTAAACATAAGAAGTTCTGTTGCAGCTACTTTTTGCGCAGGCGTAATTTTCCCAAAATTTTTTAAGGACGTCCGACAAGTACTGTCTGCCGTCAAGCAAGACTACACACACTACAAGCTGTCTGGTAAAATCATTCAATTTTTTAAAAAATTCTGACACTTTTTGACCAATTTTCATAATATGGTATGGCGTGCGTAATGAAATTCCACTCAAATTTTTATCATTGAACTTTGGGAACATCCAAATTTACAAGGCGTGTTCGAAAAGTTCGGTGATTGGTTACACAACATTCTCATAATTACATACATTCTCATAATTACAAAACCATGTCAGTTAGGATCTTGCACTCACGCATTGACATTCTCTGGATGATTTTTCTCTCACTGCGTCTGCGTGAGTGCAAGATCCTAAACGGCGAGGTTTTGTAATTATGAGACCATTCACGGAACTTTTCGAACACACCTTGTAGATTTATTTACCTTTCATTAAAGTGAATAACTACATATTTATCCTTAATATGTAGACAATTGAAAAACTAATATATGAAGTTAAACCAATATATTAAACATAGACATTTGAAGAGCTTAGTGAAAGAATGTGCTAAGTGACTTTTTTGAAAAAAATTGAGATTTTTGTGTCAATGAACAGGTCATTCCCTCCTTTAATGATAACGAGATTCCCCTTTTTCATAAACTTTAAGTTAATTATATTTTTACCTTTTGTAAATGGCCTTTTTATCATATCTAAGTACAAACGAAAAACTTTAAAGCTAATTTTTAACTTGTTGTCACTTAGCAAGTTCTTCCACTAAGCTCTTCATTTGTTAAATAAATACCTTTCTGGGGGTGGGGGTGGAGTTAAACTAGAATTGCTGCAAGCACTTCCACTATGACTGACTCTTTTACTTCGACAGTAACTGGCACCTTCAGCAGCCTCACCCGGCATTGGAGATTCTGAGAGGGAGGATGAGGAGGAAGGAAGGGATTGATCACAAGAAGATCTGGAGGACCGCTTACTGCTTTGACTTGGAGAGGAATCTAAGAGATGCTCTTCATCGGTGGGAGGAGCGCTGGGAATGTGACTGCGGCCTCCCAGGCTGAATTTCTAATTGGAATATGAAAATGTAAGTTAAAGTAGTTAGGAGGAAAAATAACTATGGAAGGAGGAAACTGAATAACTGAAAGGAGGAAATATCAAACTATGAACTAAGATTGTGTTACATGTCATTTTAATTTGGTTGAAAATTTTAAAACCTTAGGATTTTAAATGTACTGAACAATAAGAAATTAAAATAACATAACTAATATTGTATGTTAAACAGGAGCACCATGATTGCAATTTATTTTTAAGTAGCTCCTTAGAAATTAGCACTAATAAAGTCTTATAACACCTCTGAGGGATGTTTTAAAATTAAATGCAATAAGAGTATTTTTATCCAACTAATAATATGTAATGAGACACAAATACTATAAAAACTAGAAACATCATCAATACTAAAATGAAATTTTGAAATTACAAATTCAAGTTCATTTTATTTTATTAAGGAATCTCACTTTGAGTGCTGCAAATCCGTCAGATTTACTACTGGTCATATATTTAGGAGGTGGCTCCCAGCTGGAACCTTCATTAATGTATCCACCAGAAGATGGCCTTGAATTGTCTCTATTCATGGTATCATCACTTAAATCATTCTCATGCTTAACCACTTCTAAATCCTTTGACAACGGTGGTTTGTCCTTCACAAGTTTGCAAGAATTCAGATCTGTAAGAGAATTGTTGTCCTCACTGCTACTGCTGCAATTCCCCAGAGGTGACCATAAGTCCAAAGGTAGGTCTTTTGTTCGATTTGCCTTAGAGTTATTCATGGGTGGATCACAAAAACTAGAACTTGATAATTCACTAATATTGGAGAACGATCTGTTGCTCAATTCAATTGCTTGACTAACCATGGGGTCATTGTGCTTCGTTTTGCCAACAAGCTTCTTTGCCTGAAAAAGTGAGACAATTTAAATTACACCTTCCAATAGAAATACATTAAAAGCAAGAAATACATTACAAGAAAACACATGTATCTGGTGAAGTTTAGTTGACAATAATCATTAAAATACTATTATCTTTATAACAAAGTGCTAGTTTTAATAAAATGGGCATACAAACTTAATTTTAAATATTGACCTATTTTCTGTGGTAATTGTTGAAAGTTCTCACAAATAGCAGCAAAGGCTATCTGGAGATTTTATACATTAAAAAATACATAGAGAATATAATCTATATATAAAAAATATAACATTTAAAAATTATATTCAATTCTCATAAGCTTAAACTAAAGAATAATTTTTCATTCATTTGAAAATTTTAAAACACACATGCATAGCCTATTATTCATCGTTCTTTATCACTTTTTCACAAATAACAAGGAACACAGTTCACACAAAAATTAAGATCGGTATAAGATTCTGAAAGAAGAAAAAACTTCTAAATACTCTTCCGAATAAGGGGTAAAAACGCGTAAAGAAGCAAGGTCCAAGTATTCAAAATGAAATTTCATCAAATTAAAATAAAACTATTTAAAGTTCATCTTAAGTCAAATGATACACGCTGAAAAATTACTAGGGTAATGTTCCAACTAACAAATTATCCGATAGATGGCGTCACTAAACTATATAAGCTAGTGAACGAAAACGTGCGACAAGACCTACATAAAGACTTCCAGGTTCTTAGTTTTAAAAAATCATTTTTTAATAAATGGCATATCACCTGCTTTCCATTATTTTCAATTTGTACTTACAACAAAAAAAACCCATCTGACAATCAAAGATAAGAACTTTTTATATAAAAATGTTGAATAATCTTAAGATTCTTTTCAAATGCATCGAATATTTGATATTTTGTTCATAAATGAACTTTAGTGACGAAATAAATTATTTCAGATTAAATAGAGCACTCCTGGTGACTTAGAGGTTATCATAATGGCCAAATATATAACGTTTTCCAAACGACCTTTTTTTAAAATAAAACAATTTTCAATTATTTTTTTAATAATCGCATTGAAAATAATAAAAATATGATAAAATATAATCCTAAACCTTCTAACAATGCACGGATATAAAATAAAAGGGCTGTACTACAAAAGGTTTATTGAATTAACCCTTCTCGGATCTAACCTAAAAGCCCCATCCAAAAAGGCTAGTCTTCCAAGATTAGCAATACTTTCATACTTAGAGCTTACTACGTTGGTTTGACAATGATATAGACTCATGTAAAATATCATCTCGATGAAAATTCTCCTATCTTTTTACGTTTCTTAAAAACTATTTTGAAACATGCAATTTGCTTTTGACGACATTTAACAAGCACTACAACACATATTTTTAAAAACAAGGTTTGGACCACCTTGATCTTAAAGATCTGTAAAAAAGATTATCCCTTTTAAGAAAGCATTCATCTAAATCTTAGAAAAAGTTTTATAGAAGAATCAACATTTATCTAGTAAGTTGTAAGAGATATAAACATCTAAAGAAAATAACAATCGTTCTTGCGGTGAATATGCTCATAAAACTTTTATTTATCCATGAAATATCCATAACTTTTAAAACATTTGACATAATATAAATATGAAATATATTTTATATAAATTTCAAAGCAAAAAGTTGATTTAAAAAAGAGTTATGGGTATTAGTATCAATTGTTGGTATTTGCTCATTTTCTGCAATATGTGTCAGACATTTCTCAATTTTTTTTTAATAAAATTTTTAAATAATAATAATGCCCATCTGACCCATGTCGATTTCGCATTAAGGCAGTTTGACAGCAATTTTTTCTAGGGCTTGAATAAGAAAATGCTGCTTTATTACCGAAGTTAAAACATCAAGCTTAATTTGTTTGTATTTTTAATTAGTATTGGTATAAAATACAACAATATACGATATGAATGGCCTTGAAGGAAGGAGGAGAAAGAGTTGTAGCGGCCTCAGTAACCCACAGTCTACCAAAAGGATCCTCAAGGTGGAGATTAGTTACCTCGGCTTATATACTACTATTAACTTTGCAATCTGGAATAGTGGTAGGAACGTGGCTGTAAATCAGCGCCACCTAGTTGTTGATGGCATCAATATGGCATAGCATAAAATACAACAGGTTGTGTGTGTGGTGAACAATGAGGTTGCGTGTGTGGTGAACAGCCACACCACTCCCCTCCTAGAAACAACGAGGTAAGGAACCGAGCGCGGGTTGCTTCGCTGTGCGTTGAGCTGCGGTTGAGTTGCGTGCAGCGTTGAGTGCATCGTAGCAGGAGCATCGTTGGGGTGGGTGACGATCACGTCCGGGTCACCACTGTAGCGGCCTCAGTAACCCACAGTCTACCAAAAGGATCCTCAAGGTGGAGATGAGTTACCTCGGCTTATATACTACTATTAACTTTGTAATCTGGAATAGTGGTAGGAACGTGGCTGTAAATCAGCGCCACATAGTTGTTGATGGCATATTGAGGTTGCGTGTGTGGTGAACCGCCACAGAGTGAAAGGAGAATTCTTCTTCGCCTCATGATTACCTTCAAAATTCAGAAAATATAGAGCAAAACATTTCCCTTCAAACCTCTAAATCGGATCCCTAGGTGTCAGATACAACTTTTACTAAGCCATAGGCCATAGCATTCAACTTATAGAGGACGAGAGAACTGGATTGACGTGCAAACTAATTGAATCAATCAAGATAAATCAAATTAGTTCACTCGCAAATGTCGGAAATAGTATTAGAACACAGAGAAAGTAAATGACAGCAGTGATGAAAAGCCTGAACAAGACAACGAAATGCGACTGGATTGAATACATGGATACAGTTTTGATGAATTTTATTTAATTGGATATTAGATTCAATAGTTCTTACTTCTTTATTCGGACATTGGTTAAATATTATAAGTACAAAAAAGTCGTGTGATCTTTATAATCATAAACTTTAAGTGCTGCTGGATTTCTTATTCTTTTTGCAGCATCATTAAACTTAAAAAGAGCTCATTTCGATGCAGAAGTTTTATAAAAAGCTTTACCCAATTTTTAATTCACCTCATAATTAAGTGGAAAATAGCCTGTAATGTATGATCTAAAGAAAACTAGGACTTTAAATAGCATTATAATCGTCGTTACAAAGCAAAATCACGAATGTACCAAATTCGTGATTTTGCCTTGGGACTATATGTTACTTAGCTTTTATTACAAACAACGGTACCGTAGCAAAACTTAAACGTTTTTATGCAAATACATTTCTTTAAGGTCTTTAGGGACTTAAGTTACTAATTATTCTACCGGGTTTTACTTGATCTGAAATCTAAGTTTTAAATTACACTAAAAAAAGAAAATATCAGACGCTCTCGCGAGTTCACACAGCATAAATCTAACCAAAAACGCCGACGTAGCATTTAAGAGGGACTATCAGTCCCATAGAGCTAATGCATTAGTTTTGGAATCACACTTTCCGCAGAAGTATTGCTCTGCCATGTTATCCCATTTTCACCAGGTATGGGAATCGTCATAACATCAATTTAAAACAAAATTGAAAAGAAAATATCATCCGGTTATTTAATTATTAATTGACAAAGTTTTAAAATAGTGTCGCCATCTGCTGTATATTTTTGGCATTTTTAAACTTCAAAAATATATAATTAACTAACTATATAACAGTTTCGTTTCCAATTGGTTTCATTTCGATGTTATGTTGATTCCCATACCTGGGGAAAAAGGGCTAACATGGCAAAGCAATACTTTTGCGGAAAGTGTGATTCCAAAACTAATGCATTAGCTATATGGGACTGACAGTCCCTCTTAAGACATTCAAAATAAATTTTTGAATTTTAAATCCTAAAAACAACGACTTTGAAAGCAAACTACAGTTCCGCAAAAAATATATGTATATATTTTTATATAAAACTATCCTACAAGCGTTAAAAAAAATAAGAAGAGAAAGGGAATAGTACACAAATTGGCATAAAAGATAAATCTTGAAAATGACGATTCGCTAGAAATAAGAATTTATAAGGCTTTAGGGAGTTAGCTCAGGGCTAGATGATATATCATACAAAAGGGAACGGTATATATACACAAAAAAATAAACACGATTTTACTATCCTTCCGGCTCAAAGTGACAAATCAGTAGACACCTAATAGGATTGAAGATACAGATAAAGTTCAAATGGATATCTATAAATGTTACAAGGGGAGAAGCCCATAAGGAAGGTTTCCCTCCACGCTCTATTCTTTTAATATTTTAGTGAAAGAAATAATATATAGGGAATTCTTCCTTGTAGACATGCCTTTTTTGTATTTTACCGATTCAAATATTTGTAGCTAAAATGACAAGGGCTGAAGAAACTCCCATGGGCTAAGACAATGTCAGTGAAAATAAAAAAGGGATTGGTAGCTATGGCAACTAATTACGTTCAGAGCGTGGGCTTTAGGCGTACTTCTTTAATTTGGAATTTGATAGTGTCAATAACTTGAAATGTAAAAAATATCTTCAATCTCATTTTCAATCCACTCGTAAAGAAAAGGTTAAATAGTGTATAGTAGTAATCTATAAGGGAAAATACTAGTTGAGGGATTTGTGAGTTGCTATACGTTTTAGTAGTTTATAATTTAGAAGATTTATAACTATAAATAGGGCGTTTTTGCAGAAACTTTAAAATTTATGGTTAAATTCATGACTCCTCTTCTTGATGTAAGTTTATACTTTTATCACGTAATAAACCATTAAGGGACGTTTTAAAGTTGAAAACAAATATTAACTTAACATGTAAAACTAGCTATGCTACATATATTGCTCCAATAATAAGAATGTGCTTATATTTAGCATAAGTTTAACAAACTTAACGGAATTTAAATTTATTAAGGAGTACTAATGATAAATTTCTCGATTTCAAAAACTTGACCCATTAACGACGAACTTATGAATGTCATTAGCACCTTCATTTAAGAATAACAAGTAGGTTTGTTACAGAATCTGTCACTTCAACCTCTTCCACACAGTATTTGTGCTCAACAAAAAACTCACTATTTATACACCTCTGAAAAAAAATTCGCTAAACAGGGCCTTCAGCTTATAATTTATTTCTAATTCAAACTTTTAAACGCCAAAATTAACCATTTTCATTAATCTTCTTTCGCAAATTAATAATTACTCATTATCGTTTGCTAAATTTGTTTGAAATTCGAAAAATAATGATGCAACTTTTTGTAATAAAAATCTTTTAGTTGCCACAATTTCCCATATTCATTAACTTTCTTTCGAAAAAGAGAATAAATAATTAGTAAAATTGATGCTTTAAAAATAAAAGAACTTTCGCTTATTGTTTATTCAAAGTTAGAATTCTCTATGCATCCTTCCTCATACATATATAATGAACCATCAAAAGAACTCTATTGTGATATTACAACAATCCAAACTAAATTATATCACAAAAATAAATATTCTTTCAAGAGTTTTATTTTTATTTTAAATAAAGTTTCTCGTACGTTTGACGAAATGGCAACAGTGAAAATATTGAATAAATAAAAAGGCGCCAAACACAGCATTAATATTCTATATTAAACATTTGCATGCTAAATTTGGCTAGTTTCATTTACTTTATTTCGAAAATTCAATAATTATTACTTATCGCTTGCAAAAAATAATTTCAAAGAATAAAAATGTAATATTCCTCGCTTTTAAATAGAATGAAAACATTTCATATCAAAGAATCTCGTATTTAAATATATTTGACGTCATTTCAAACTGATCGATGTCGCAAAAATAAATTTATTTTAATTTATTGTCTAAAAGAATTAAAGTTTCTCGAGCAATTTTTGCTAATGGCAATGGTGATGAAATTCTAATAAAAATGGCTTCCTGTGCTTTTTAAATGAGAATTAAATTTTGCAGTTTTCACATAATTGAAGTACTTCGAATTCGAATTCTTTTCCGAAATTTTCAATGTATTCTAATTTCGATGCGCTGAATTTTTTGACGTATCACACTTGTCCGTAGCATTTGTAGTTCGGGCTATGAAAGTGGGTGATGGACAGACGGACTGAACGATTATAATGCCTTCCACTTTTTACTTTATAAACGTAGTGTGGAAGCTAAAAACGTAAACTCTTTTTAAATCATTTTCCGTGTAACTTAATTTGTAATACATAAATTTGCAAGACTATAGACTTTATGTGTGTTATATTTTCTCAATTTAGATAAACTTTTATGCAGACGGCTCATTCTCGCGTGGCAATTTTTTTTTTTTTGCCAATTTTCGTTAATGGGTTAATGGTCCAAGATTGAAAATCCACATTCATAAAAAAAAAATTACACTTCTTATACGGAACTGCCAACCATTAATCCTCTCAGCGATATTTAAGAGATATCTATACCAAATAAATCAATACCTTCGAAAAAAAACCTCGATGTCTAATACAACTGCATAACTGCCCCTTTTCTTCCAAAAGTACAGAAATATTTTGGGGTAACTTCGAATTATAAAGAGTAAATTTGTTATAAATAATAATTAACATTACGAATCAAATTCTAATATTTTAGGTTTCCATAACTAATGGGTCCGCCTAGACATGGAATGATAATTGAGAAATTTCAATAATAATCTAAATTTGACCTTAGAAACAGTATTAGTACTTTGATAGAGTGGTTTCATAAATCTAAAAAGATCTAAATTTTTGCAACGTATAAATAGGAAGATTATTTTTAAGATTGGGGCATATAAAATTTTCTATTTCATATTGGAGCACAGAAATTTGCTTATAATTATAAACTACCAATTTGTCCTTTTGGTTCGAGATAAAACATAAATGGTTAAAAGCGTTTTGTTTTCCAAAATTATTTTATATAGTTATGTATCTTATTTTAATCATAAATAAAATTTTCCTTGGTGATATCTTGATTTGAGGGAATAGACTAATTTAACTAATGAAAACAGTGAAAAAAAAGTCAAGGCTTCAAAATGTAAAGCAGTTGAAAAGAGTAAGAGTTATAAAATAAATAATTATAAATATTAATGTGCTAAAGGACAATTTACGTTAACTTTAAATCAAAAAGAACCAGTAGAAGAAAATTTAAAATTAAACTTCTTTTACATTTAAAAGTGAGTTTAAATATATAACATTTGTTAACATATATAACAATTAGTTAACATATTTAGATATATAACAATTTGTTAACATATTTAGTTAGCAGATGAACAGTTGTGGGAGATTTAAAAGTTAAAAGCCTTTTTTTTTCAGATCACATTAAATCGATAACGCACTAAGACTACGTTGCCATCTACGTTACTTAATTGCTTTTCTCGAGTTCTTTAACGCCTCGAGATCCCTAATTCCCCAGCACAGTAATCACGAACCCATAAATTTCCGACTTCGCGGGTACCGATAAAGTCAGAATCGTTAGATTATGGAAAGAATTGATGTGAAATTGAACCACAGGTCACATTTCTAAGCCTTATAAGGATTAACAGAACAGCTCATAAACAAGTTCTATTGACCTTTTCTGCGTAATCTCCGCTTCTCCCATAGCATAATTAAGAGGTCTGGGCAGTCTGGGCACGTACTTTAAAAACATTTGGGATGATCAACAAGTCTGTAAAAATGATGGGGAGAAAATTCTGACATTTATTATTGTTGTTTAAGAGGGATTGTCAGTCCCAAAGAGCTAATGCATTAGTTTTCTAATCATAACTTCCTTACAAGTATTGCTTTGCCATGTTAGCCCTTTTGTCCCAGGTTTGAGAATGAACATAACATCGAAATGAAATAAATTTTGAAACGAAACTGTTATCAATTTATAAATTTTTTTTTTAGTTTTAAAATGCCACAAATTACAGCAGATGGCGACACTATTTTAAAACTTTATCAATTAATAATTAAATAACCGGATGTTATTTTCTTTTCAATTTTGTTTTAAATTGATGTTATGATTATTCCCATACCTGGTGAAAATGGGATAACATGGCAAAGCAATTCTTTTGCAAAAATTATGATTTAAAAACTAATGCATTAGCTCTATGGGACTGACAGTCCCTCTTAAGAGGGATTAACAGTCACATAGAGCTAATGCATTAGTTTTGAAATTACAACTTCCGCAGAAGTATTGATTTGCCACACGTTAGCCCTTTTTCCCCCAGGTATGGGAATCAACATAGCATCAATTTTAAACAAAATTGAAAAGAAAATAACATCCGGTCATTTAATTATCAATTGATAAAATTTTAAAATAGTGTCACCATCTGCTGTATATTTTTGGCATTTTAAAACTTCAAAAATATATAATTAAATAACTAGATAACATTTTCGTTTCAAATTTGTTTTCTTTCGATGTTATGTTGATTACCATACCCGGGGGGAAAAGGGCTAACATGGCAAAGCAATACTTCTGCTGAAGTTGTGATTCCAAAACTAATGCAATTAGCTCTATGGGACTGACAATCCCTCTTAAAACAGTTTTCCTTAGTGTTGACGCTACCTTTCTTTGTGTTAATACGTACAGAGATTGGACAAAATAATAGACACACCCTAAAATATTTTTAATTTTTTCACAGTTCTTATAAATGCTTTTGATGACATGTAACACGCGTTATAACACACATTTTTATGTCTTGATTATTGAAATTAGGCGGTATGCTAAATGGGGCCAAAGATAAAATAAAAAAAAAAACGTTTTGGACTAACCATGATCTTTCAAATCTATAAATGTATGAGCTCTATTAAGGAAGTATTTACCAAAAAAAAACCCAGCATACTTTCTGTAAAAGAACTAACACTTATCTAGAATATTTGGGTATAACCATTTAAATAAGATAACAATCAGTTTTGTGGATCATATTGTTTATTTTATTTAAAAAATAAAGATTTTATGAACAAATTTTCTGGCTATTGGAAAGAATTTCGGAAATATAATTAATGCAAATTTTAACGCAAAATATTGATTAAACAATAAGTTATAAGAATTAATAGTGTTTTCTCATTTTCTGTGCATGCGTACAGAATTTATGTAAAAAAAGGCAAGATTTTACTTAATTTCTACAATTCTCACCACGTACCTCATATCAGCATTATACACAAAATAATCGTAAATAGGAAATAAATGTCAGGTTTCTTACGAATAAATAGTCAATTTTACTTTTAGGAATTTCTTGAGTTATGCTATATTATCCTCGTCTCAAAAATTACTTTGAATTTTTAATTACAAACTAGATTATCGAGATAAAACTGTCTCCTTGAGTTGCACGACAATAATATTTAAGGTACAGCCTATTCAGACTTTCCAAATCCAAAATAAATATAAGTTAATGAATAATTATATCAGGAAATACACTGTAAAAAAAACCTGTTGTTTTTACAGTTAAAAACTGTCAACTTAGACGCCAGTTAATAACTGTTTTTTTTACAGTTTAAAACTGTAATTCTTTTACAGGAAAACTGTAATTTTAAAAAAACTGTTAATTTAGCAGGGAAAAACTCTTAATTCAATGGTTTTCCCCTGTAAATTTAACAGTTTCTCCCTGCTAAAATAAAATACCCAATACTAGCCCTCGCGACCGAGTAATTACTTAGTCGCAGAAGGTTCAGTATTGGGCTCGCACGCAAGAAGTTCCTGGAAGAGGTATGGACCGGGCCCGGTTTTGATCCAGGAACCTCTTGCGTGCGAGCCCAATACTGAACCGTCTGCGACAAAGTCATTACTCGGTCGCGAGGGCAAGAATTGGGTATTTGTGCTGAACGATGATCTCAATCACGTGACTCTTTGCTCGTCTTCAAATTTCCCCCGCGGGCAGGTGCATTTGATGGATTGTGAGTGTGACGTCACGTTAACGAAGATAAATACAGTTATTAACTGTTTTTCTAAAAAACAGTTTTTAACTGTAAAAAATAATGTATTTAACTGTAAAAACAAGTTTTTTTTTTACAGTGTACCAACTTTATACGGCTTTTCGGCAAGTAGAAATTAGTGTCATAAATTAGTGTCATAGCAGAGCAATGAAAACGGGAAACACTTTTAATAATTAACCCTTGTTTTAAGTTAATTCGACATTATCATTTGCAAATAATTATATTTTATTTTGGATAAAAGGATAGTAGATTAGATATGCCTGTATATTACGTTTTGGTTTTCATATTGATAATAGAAAGTTAACAATATAGATCTAATGTTCCCCAATTTGTGAGTATTAAGTTTTAAGAATTAGGTGCAATTAACACTAAAACTCAAAACCGGGGTAGATACTTACCTCAGGTAAACCCTGGTCACAGACATTATCGACTACTATTTAAATTGATTTTAATAAACTAAACTTTAATACATTTTAATTTGCTTCTCAAAATTCTCTTTTGAATGAAAAAAAAAACTTATACTCATTCAATGAGTCAAATTAAGAATTTCAGACTGATTTTACAAGCAAAAAATCTTATTATTTACCTCGGTTGGTAGTTTAAAGGGGAAAAAATAGTTTGTATATCTGTAAAAATATCTATACCCCTAAAACATAATGCGAACCTAACAGATCTTTCGAAAACTACACTCTTTTAACAAACGAGCGGTTTTAACTCAGTCTGAGTTAATTTCCACTCCTTTCCGTGCCGAAAATGCATTCCCCTATAGGAGTGGATTTCACTCTTTTTGCGGAGTGGGTAAAAGAAATAAAAGAAAACAATCTACGTCCTACACTCTTAAAACGAGCTGTTTTAACTCAGTCTGAGTTAATTTCCACTCCTTTCCGGTGCCGAAAATGCACTTCCCCTATAGGAGTGGATTTCACTCTTTTGTTTTAAGTGTGTAAATCTTAATCAAAAGTCCCAATTAAACTTGATGTCGGTAAGATCGCTACATTAACTAATTCCAAATTTTCCAGTCTCGAACACGGATTAACCACTGATCCAGGTTTAAGTGTTGCTATATATTCAAAACCAGGAACAAACCCAATATACAATTTTATTGCTCTAATTTCGATACAGCCACCTATTACCGCACGGAAAAGACAAGTCTAAATGAAGATGTATCCTTCATACGAGGGAAGACAGGCAAAAGTTATAAGAAGCAACAAAAAGAAAAACCGTTCGCCTATTACTAGGACATAAAATATCCAGCGCGAACTACTATAAAGTTGCCACAGAAAAAAAAGGAAAAACTGGCTGGCCAAATAAGTAATCTAAAGACATCTGATGGATTGGAGATTTTCGGGGCAGTATCAAGTTTTATCCCCGCATTTAGTTCGTGGGAATAAAACATCTGGAAGCTTAAAGCGATCGACAAACTATAGCATTGTATCATATTTTTTGAAGATTAACATTAACGTTGCGCAAAGATACGTTTTGGGACTTATTAGATAAAGTTTAGGATTATTTGTCCATAGATGTCTTATTGAAGTAAGGGGCTTAAGAAAAAAACAGAAAACATTTTTTTTAACATTCGATCACCAAAAGGATCTAGGAGCAGTAAGGTGATACTTATTTGAGTGAGCTGGAGCAGGAAGGAACCAAGTCGACTTTCAAGACTACTACTATTCTCCTTAAAAACGCCACAACTAATTTTGAAGGGTTATATTTAATATATACGAATTCTGTGTCTCAGTTGGTCAAGATTAACATTACCCAAGTATAAGCCTTGTGAAAACTATCCCCCAAAATTCACAGCCCTGCGTTCGAACTTATTGAACAAGGAGATTTTGGATTATGTTTTTTTCTGTTCACTTCAAAGAATCAGTATAAACGACTAGTTTGTTATTCTCTCATCACACAACGATCAACAATTCACTATTTTTTTCGCGAAGTAAAGAATAGTGGTTCAACTGCAAATGGAATTGGTTCGTCATTACACAGACCCACTCAATTGAAACTCTTAAAATTTTCAAGTGGTTCTGAATTTGGACAGTAAAAATTATGGAGAAAGTGATGAAATTCAGGGAATTTACTTTATGTTAAACATTTGATTAAATAAAAAGAATATCGAATTTTTCTAATTAGAAAAAGAAACTTCACGAAAACAATACATTACAGAAAGAACAATTTTTAAGTTCACCAGCCTCTCATAACTACGGTGGTCGATTTCATATTCACATACGGTTAAAAAAAAGGTTTACAAAACAAATTTACCTTCAATAGAAATCTGGGACAAAATGGCAGATAAACTGATTTAATGTCTCAACTCATGTACTTTTTGTGTGTGGAGGGAAAAAACTAAACATCTTAAGAAAACTTAACCTATTGACGCCGGATAGCAAGATAATTTGCCACACGAAATTGAGCTTCATGCTTAAGTTTATCAAACAAACAGAATATAAGACAAATGAAGACCATAGTCAATTTTTGAAGAACAAATTGAATTAAAAGAAAAACGATTTAAAAAACATGCAGTTTACGTTTTTATTCGGAAATGAAGATGATGATGATTGATATTCACAAGGTCATCGATAATGTGTTAAACTTCCTGCCGCGAAATAAATAGGTTAGAAAAACCTATCTTGGTTGGTTTCGAGTGGTTTCGCATAGCATCACCTAAATTAGTGTAATTCTTTTAACGGAATAGTAAACATACCAAACATGGGGACACAAGAAATGCTTGAGTATGGTTGATGTACCCTATCCAGACACATAGCATTTATTTCAGACATAGAAGGATAGCGTCCGCTATTTCAAGTCACGGATAATTTCCGTCCGATCCAGTTTCCGCCGCAAACAAACTATCCCATTCCTCAGGTGTGAACCAACAGAACCAAGATACGGGTTTCCCACAAAAACACTAACTAAACAAGACCTTGATTCGGCTTTCCCACAGAAAACGCTAACCTAAGAGACCTTGGCCTTCAAAGATACGGCGAGATCTAGTTTAACGATTTTAAACAGTTTGGTGGGTTTGTTTTTAAAGAAAAACAAGGTGAGTTAGTTAACCAAGAAACGCCAATGTTATCACTTGATGAAACCGCAATTGACGAAGCACATGTGACGAAACTGTAATATTATTGTTTAATTAAACCGCTTGTTATGGTGCCCTTGAATTGGTTATAGATGAAAAGACGCGGTATCATGCTAGAAAGAATACACTACTTATTTTTTGCAGCATTTGTTTAACAAACATTTCTTGAATATAAACGTTTCTTTTATTTTTAGTCATTTTATCTAACTCCTCCTACTGGAATTTGTAGTTAACATGTCATTGTGTCATTTTTAAATAAAATATTACGACACAGAATTAAGTAATTGGACGAACTTATAAAACAACATTAATATGACATGCCCTTCTGAATGACGTTCACTTTGTAGTGTGGTTTACGAAAGAGGTAGGAAGTTTCATTCCTAACAAATAAACAAAAACAAAATCCCTACCCACAAAAAATTTTTTAATTGAAAAAGGCATACACTCAAAATAAAGTTCAAGGTAGGATTCTTATTGTGTACAATTGAAGAACTTCCTGCTAATGGTAGATTAGGATAAAGTGAATAGCCACATTGTCATGCATGAAGTCATTCTTTTGTGTTGGAAACAAAACAACCAACCTTTGTAGAAGCTCAAGTTGAGAATTGACTACCCAAAACTGATAATCATCATCTGTTTTTTGTATAAATTTATCTTTTCGTAAGCCTCTCTTCCAAGATCAAAAAAATAACAATGCATATTTGTAAAATATAACTTTCTTGTTTTTAATATCTCAAACTTTAAATGCTGAGGAATATCATCTTTTCAGATTTTGAGATTACCTTTAGGGTAGATTCTATAACGTCTAAACTACTTATGTATGAATTTCAAAGAAATATAAGGTTTGAAATATTTTCTGAAAAGTGAATTATAAATTTCAATTTTTTTTCAGCTTATATTTTTGACATTTTTCTTATTCACCAGTGTTTGTCCTATGGCAATGAATTTATTAAAATGTTCTTGATGAACAAATACTAAATGTCAAACAGTTAATTTTAAAAAAAGTTTTTTTATTTAAAAAATGACTCCAATAAATTTGAATTTCAACAGTGAAAAAATACGTCTGATAAAATACTTGTAAACAATAAATAGATCTAAAAATATAATATCAACCACATATAATAATGTTAATCTGGTCAATCGCAAGTTTGTTTGAGAGCAGCATATAAAAACAATTTTTCACAATACAATTAAGTTTTTATTTCTAAAAAAAATGTGCTCATAATTATAAATAGAATACTAATAGTATAAAAAATAAATGATTAATTTTTCCCTAATTTTAAATTGTAAGCAAAATGAAAAATAAACCAACTATAACAAACAAACACTTTATTAACACAAAACACATTAGAGAAAAAAAATTGTTCGTCACAAGGGGTTAAAAAAAACCCGTATTCGTTACTAAATAAACATAATTATAATTGATAAGACACATTATAAGTTTAAACAAAAAAAACCACAAAAAATAATAAATTTAAATACATAAATATACACAAAAAGAAAAATGTGGCAATGTTAATGCTATATAATCAAAACAAAATGCCCAAAAATTCTGGTCAGTGGGAAATATATATTAAAAAAAACAGTTCGCTTCTATAAATTAAAAAATACATCAATATCGTCTATTGACAAAATAAATTTAAATAAAGAATTTCTAAATCTGCATAAAGAAGGGATACTTTGAAGTTCAGTAGGTAGTTTATTGAATACTTTTGGGGCTAAATATGAAAAATGTTTTTGAAAAACTTCTATATGTCGAAATGGGATATGATAAATTTCATTTAAACACGTCTAGCTGATATATTAACTTTTAAATTACCAAAAGAATTATTACGATGTAAATATAAAATCATTCGAAAAATAACATTGTCGAATCGGTAGTAAATTTAAAAATTTAAAAATGGGGATGTTCGAATAAAGATGTCCTTTCAGAATTTTAAAACATTTGTTTTGAATTGCAATCAACGGATTAAATGAATCAACGGATTAAATGAATCAACGGATTAAATGAATCAACGGATTAAATGAATCAACGGATTAAATGAATCAACGGATTATAATGAAAGTAAAAATGATGACACACTACCTTCTAATATTTTAGCAGCTATTTTTATTAACGAAATGTAGTTTTTACTAAACATAATATGGTTTAAAGATTATTTTTATCAAATCTGTTGTCGTTGCAGCTACCATTTATAAAATATTATATTTTGTTACAAAACATTATAAAGTCCGTAAAAAAACATTAATTCATGATGTGGAACTGTTTTTAAACCGGATTTTTTAAAATTAAAACTAATTGTTTTCCTGATCGCCCAATTAGGGAATAAGATTTGCAACTGTTAACAAAATGGCCACAATTTTTTTTTTAGATTCAGTGTTATTGACTTAAATTTTCAATTATTGTCGTAATTTAAAATGTATCATTTATTTCCCTTAACGGGCATTAATTTACTATACAATGATAAAAAAAATACATCGTTTTTAAAAGTGAAGTACAATCACGCGAAAAATTATTTTACATAATACCCATTTAAACTGGCAAAGAACTTTAATTTTAAGTTTACTATTAAAGCAGAATAAAAATGCATGACTAAAAACCCAAATTTACAAATTTCGAAGGACCATCTAAAAAAACTTGAATGCTTGAAAACGTAAAAACGGAGTTATATAACAAACACATTTGTGTAACACTACGTTAACATTAAATGCAATGATTAACTTTATCATTATTAAGTGATGTTAAGTTATCAAATCTATTGTAAAGCATTTAATAAGCATTATGCAAAGTAACTAAATGTCATTGGTTTTGAGATGAAATAACGTCACACTATAGCTATATATTAAAAGTAAATAGAAAAAAATGAAATTCTTAAAACATATACACTATGAGAGTAAATTGAAAGTTTTTCTTCCTTCCAATATTAAACATACAAAAGAGAAGACTTGATAGCACTTTTGAATTTTCAGTCACGAATAAGCATTTCTTTTAAAATAACCACACACACAAAAAAACACTCCTAGCTATCAATCGCAAAGCAAAGTAACTTATCAATAAAAAATTTCAAGACAATTTCAAACACATCAATCATAAAGACATTTCATCGAGCATAAACCTAAAGCTATCATTGAACTATTCCAAAACAAAACGTTCTTCATAAAATTCAATACTAAAAACTAAAAATTATATATTATGCTGATGTACCATGCAAATATCTATTAAAATAAAAATATGGATTTATATAAAAAAAACAATTCCAAAAATCCGCAGCATTGATTGATAACTTACCTTTGAAAGAAATTGTTGTGTCTATGATAGATATAACATACTATTAACTGCTGAAATTTTGTGCACTTGTGTAAGTTATTATTATTTATAGTGTCATCGAATGCATCAAAACAAATTTGAATACAACTGGATTCACTTTAAATGATCATCTAGTGTCTGTCCAAATCAGACATTCGAATGAAAACAATGCGAAAATCTACATTCAGCAAACAGACAAATATCGTCTTTTCAGTCACTGCTTTATTGTTATGCGAATAGATTTGAAGAGTACAGGGGAAGAACCGCTTTATTTATTAGGAGTAGTGCCGTAATTGTATCTGCTTGGCGGACATTGGCGACAGAAAACCGGTTTTTTACTTAATTGGATATATTTCGTCTACAATCAAAAGTAAAAATATTCAGAATAGTTTTTTTTAACAACAAATAAGGCTTATTTGCAAACAAATCAGAACAAACAAACCGTTGACACAGTAAGCATTTTTTTAAACGGAAAAAGAAGGTTAGAAAGAATTAGATTATTCTTAAACTGTATGGCTTAATAATTCTTATACTAACAGCATTGTCTAAACCAGGAGGTTAGAAAAATCTAATGCCCGACTTACCTTGGGGGCAAGTAAAACTGTCTAATTTAAGAGATTATTTCTAAAAACTAATCTAACTATTTTTGAAAAAAATATTTCACTCTCAAAGTTGATTATTGATTGTATTTTTAATATTAAAAAATAGCAAATCAATAATCTCCAGTGTCAAGACATTATTAATGTTTGATAAATGTTTAAATAATATCTCTATAAAATAAATTTGACTATGTTACATATTTGGCCGGATAAGTATATATTTATCAACTTGTCCAACCGGGCAGTCAAAATTTTAGGATTTTTCGAACCAATGAAACGATTGCCCACCGATTGTTATAAAAGTAAGCGATGGCAAAAAGTATGAGTAAAAAATCGAGGATAAGTATTAAACTTATCCCCTGCTCTTGTTAGAGAAAAAAAACTTTCCTAAGACAAAAGAAAAGTCCACAGAAGAAAAACTTGGAAAACTAAGAGAAAACCTATGGTCTCTACAAGAGAAGACACTCAACACCTGTTCGGCGAAAACAATGAAGGCGGAGGGGGGGGGGGGGAGCAGAAATAGAGAAATGCTTTGGAGAAGTAAATGAGCTTAAAGAGAAAAGGGCCATTGCACTATGTTGTGACATTGCAAGTAGTCTTTTTTCTAATAAGGTAAAATATTAATAAAAATTCGTCCTTAAACCAACCTAACAACCTAAGCTATTGCAAAAAATTGGGCTAAATAAAACTTATACTAAGGTTATTTTACACAGTTTCAAGAACGCTTCAGATAAAGAGACGATCAGGTAAGTATTGGTATTTTAATGGTAATTTTTTTTAGTTATAATAAAGTTCTGTAACAAAATTAATTTTGAAAAAATGACGTAAAAAGGTAGTCAATAGTGTAGTAGTTTTTTTAATTAATGAAAGAAAACAATTGTTAAGAAAAAGTAGTCAGAACGATAAATCCTCTAGAGAAAATACAACTAGTTTACTTAAATAAATTTATAAAATCATAATGATTAGAAACTCAATTAAAACAATAACAGTGGTAGTGATAATCCGATATTTTTAAAAGTTCTGTAAAAACTACTACAAAATACCCTCATGCCCAAAATTTTCTTTACATGTTAAAGATAGTTCTTTTAATGACGCATTAACCAAACCAAAAGATAAATTTCTGTTAAAGAACTAATATTTATCTAGTATATTTTAGGAGATCATTTAAACAAAGCAATAATCCATTCTTGTGGCTTAATTATTCTTTATAAACCCTTTATTTTTTTGTATTAAAACGAACAAAACTTTATGATCACTTGACACGATGGTGTTCGATCATTTTGACTGTAGACTTAATAATAGAAGCTTCTTCGAACTCCCATTTTCAAAAGTGAAAAATCTTAAGAGCCACACCTTCAAACATTTAAATTATACTTTTCAGATTTTCATAAAGGTAAAAATTTGGAATGTAATTGTATAAAAGAATTGTGATGTATAATTTTACAATTTGTAGGTAGATAATAAGGAAATAAATATACACCATAAATTAACAATAACATTTAAGGTCCTTGAAAATATACAGACAACCATCAACTACAATAGTAATTAACAACAGCCACGCTAATAATAATAGATTATGCAATGAAAAAACTTCGTTGAATCATCATAAAAGCATAATCCAAAACAGGTAATACCAGGTATGCATCCCGTCACGTGATAATCTAAACAATTGTGAAAGTCCTGGAAAAAAGGCATTGAATTGCTACACGGTAATGACAGATAGTAATGTAAAACATCGCGTAAGTGTGGGGTTATCTGAAAGTACATCAAATTACGAGGTATGGCCATAATGGATGGTTTAAAAACAATAAGTCACAAATTGGAGATGTTCAAAGCCTTAAATTATTTTGGAACAATAACGAAGTTCTTGGTAGTAATATAGTATGATATGTGGTGTGACAGGTATTAAAACATGCTATCGGAAAAGTGATGACTGATATTAGAAAATTCGTCAATTGGGTTTTAAATGGCGTACGGGAGACTATGCTTAAGCATTTAGATGCTTAAATTAGGCAACCCCAAGCATTACCAAAACAAAGTTATTTAAAATAGTTTTGAGATTATCGTTATTGTGGTGCCAAAAAGACTTTCTCAACAAGTGAATCTTTAAATATCACTACCTAATACCCACATTTAATACAGTCCCTGGACAAATTATAAGACGCACTGTATTTTTTTTAGTCATTTTATGTTTCTTAAGAGTTTTATGCAATAATGGTATATTTAAACTACAATATTATTGATTTTTATTTAAAAGAATTGTTGTAGACTACATATTTGTATTATTTTTAACATATGGCAACACTGTGTTGACAAAGTGATACATGAACGTAAACAAGTACAAACCTGAAAATCAGTACAGTACAGTCTTGCGAGACAGTACAGTCTTGCATTGATAGCATGCCGCGCAGAATTAAAGCTTTGATAGCGGCTAAAGGTGGCTCAACTAAATATTGACTTTTACTAACATTCATTTCACTTTTCTTTAAAACTTAATAAACTTATGCTTTTCTAAATGAATGCTGTTTTATTTATGTCAAATAAATCGTAATTGATTGGATAATATAAAAAACAAATCAATTTAAAATAATAAAACGGTACAATATCACCCGGTAATTAATTTACATGAAATCTTACAGTGCGTCTAATAATTTGTCCAGGGACTGTAGTTCTGGTAAGAAGTATAACAATGAATTTATATTATGAGAAGCAATCGACTAAACGGAGCTGTTAAATTTTAATTTCTCATTTTGAGCTCAGTGGTGCATGAGTGCTCACCACGACTGTTTAGACACCAATATCCCCAACCCTCGGCAATAAAACTCGAATGCGTTGTAAATTTTCACATATCTCACACGCGTTTTAAAGGCCGGCGGTCAAGAAGAATACGGCTTTACCACGTCCTTTAGTTGGTTTAATAGAAATGTAACTGACACTTTGCTGAGTGTATGTATGTAAAATTATTCAGAAAATAAGAAATGTTTTTGAAGTGACGAAGATCATTAATTTTTTTAAATTAGGGTAGCTAACATATTTTTGGGGGAAATAAACACAAAATATTTAAAACAACACACTGAATAATTCCGAAACTTCAAGATGGTTGCTTTATGGTTACGTTTTTAAATAGACGTACAGACGATCCACCCCTCGTTACTTGGCTGCTATTGATCAGGGAATCTTGTGGAAGGTGTCAATTTTCAGGAAATAGCGTAAGGAATTGAGAACTAGCAACAAAAATTGTATAAATGGTCGTCTATATATTAAAATAAGTACCAACTTTGAAAATTCCAATGGCAACGCCCAATTTTTTTTTATATAAAAGTTTTATCTTCAAAATACCCCGGATCCCAAAAGAAAATTAATTTGTATTATTTTTTGAGATATAAGCATTCAAAGTTGAACGCCCATAATGTTAAAAAAGTTTCACAATTTTTTATTCATACCTCCACAAATAAAATGAATTAATCAAAGAATTTTTTTTCATTATATACTTCTTAGTCTTCCAAAAACAAATCACACAAGTTTTTTCATCAATTTTTCATTTTTAATATTTTATTTAAATTTAAATAAGAAAAAATAAAACATGAATAAAAAAACCCGATTTTTTTTTACATAAATCGATGAAGTAGATCTAGTAGAACCAATATCCCGAATTTTTTAATTCAACAACTATTATTTGCAGAGTTATTGTAAAAAAACTGAAGAAAAAAAACGAATTTTAGGGACCGTGTAAAAAATTATTTGGCAAATTTGATCCTAACTTGCATTATCGATTGGTGGTTGAAAAGCGTTTGTTGGTAAATGTTTATTCAAATTATTGAAGTCTGTCAAATTTCTAAAAATCTTTTCTTGTTTCTAGTGCATACAATGTATTTTGTTTGTATAATTAACATTAAATTATATCGATTACTATGTTTTAAAATGTATGTTATTTCCAATACAATTTCAAAAAGTGTGTTTAATATTAAAAATTAAATACCCTAAAATATTAATGGAATTCGGTTTTTAGTATATTTCATTGTTACCACATTGATTATTTAAAATGATTAGTGCCCACTGCCTTGGTTAAAAATCATTGCCAAATCATTCTGCTTAATTTTATTTTGCTTTCCTTAAATATCGTGTTAAGGTCGTAACCCTCGTTTTGTAATACGTGGTTTATATTACCGATAAAGTGCGCCGAATTTTAAACAAACTTTTTGTAGCAATATGAATGAAACAAAAATGTGCATAAAAAATGTAAAACATAAATGTAATAATCATGTTTGTCAATCTGATTGTAAATAATCGCATTTGAAAATCTGTTCGTTATAAATAATCCGTATATGTGACTTAATTTAAAATTAAAACGTTTCCTCTTCTACCCTTTATTTTATTTCTGAATTTTAAAATCCAAAATTTTAAAAAAAACATTTTAAAAAAATCACAATATTAGCGAAGATTAAATTCTAGCATCCGTTGGCGGAGATTATGTTAACCCTTTTGTTAGCTAGTCGTTTTGAAAAGACAACCTAAATATTACCTTTTTCGTTTTGGAGATTTCCCCCTAAACGAGTTCGCAAATAATGCAAAATAAATAATTCTTTTTATACATGGGATATTTTGAAGGTGCTGAACATTTTTATGTAAAAAAAAATGGGTGTTGCCAATGGAATTTTCAAAGTTGGTACTCATTTTAATATGTAGACGACCCCTTATACAATTTTTGTTGCCAGTTCTCAATTCCATACGCTATTTCCTGAAAATTGACACCTTCCACAAAATTCCCTGATCAATAGCAGCCAAGTAACGAGGGGTGGATCGTTTTTTTCCCCCAGCTGTACAACAAGAATTGATTAATTATAATGATGAGACATGTAACAAAAACCACTGGCGGTTGGTTAAAATTGCAATGGATCTGCACAATGGCTATTTCACTACTCAATGCAAATGCAATGTGATTTAGTATGGCGATGATCATTTTTTGATCATGACAGCCCAAGTCTCATACGGAGCAATTAGTTCTTTATAACCTGGCCCACGTCACATAGATGGATTTCGGCTCTAGTCCCCCATAGTTTCATTATTCCATTACTTCATACACGATTACTGTGATCAACGAATGTTCTTACATAATATCACATCACAAAACCTAAAGTTCTTGTTAAATCCCCACACAACTTTAATTATAACCCATCATATGTATAACTTATTTTCGACGAGAATTTAAGTTAACCCCATTCACGTGAAAAACATTAACGAATTCATTATCGAATAAAAACGTTAACTTTAAGATTCGTTTTTCATGCAACTTGCAGTCCCTGGACATATTATTAGACTCATAAAATTACTAAAAAAAAATACAGTGTTTCTTAAGGTATCCGACTACGTGGGACACTAGTTTTTTAAAATAAATTTTAATACATATATTTTATGTTCACCAACACAACTAATAATAATAGTGACCATTTTTATTTTAAATAAATATATTTTTTGTAATTAAAAAAATTTCAGGTAAATTTTGATGTTTTTCGCCTTTACGATAGACTTTCTAACTAAAAAAATATTTAAGATTCCTTTAAAACAACTAGAAATTAATAAATTTTCATTTGATACCTAGGGAATAGACTACAATCTAAGATATTTATCGCACCAATAAAAAGTTATGAGTTGTCGAAGCTAAGTTAAAGATTTTTATGTGCTTTTTTTTCTACTATTTATGATAGTAAGTGTCATAATTTCTGTAATAGTGCTTTAAATTACTAGTCTGTAGTCTATTCCTTAGATAATAGTATAAAAAATATGCACAAAAAATTTCAAAACATTCGGTTAAGTACTTTTGGATAAATATGGTTTGTCGAGAAGAAAATTTTCAAAAATTTCATTTTGCAGAAAATCAATTTAAAGTAAACAACTATATAAAAGAGAAAGATTATTTTATGCAGAGTCAATATAGAGACAGTTTTGGATTCTTAAAAAGCTCCGCTATAATTTAAAATAATAAAAGAAAAATGTTAAATTTCATCAAAAATGGTCATTTCAACGTAGTCGGGTACCTTAAGAGTTTTTATGCAATAATGGTATATTTAAACTACAATATTATTAATTTTTATTTAAAAGAATTGCTGTAGACTACATATTTGTATTTATTTTTAACATATGGCAACACTGTGTTTTTGGCAACACTATTTTACATGAAATCTTGCAGTGCGTCTAATAATTTGTCCAGGGACTGTTATTTGTCCTACATAAATTGTTCAGTATTTTCTCATTTATCTTACAATTTTTTTGAATTCGACAAATTAAAATTTAAAAGAGTCATATATTTTGGCTTCTGTGCAAAAATTGGTTTAAACCTATGTCAGACCAGCCTAACCTTAAATCCTCGTCCTTATGAAAGGATGCCCACTGCTATTGGAATTTTTCCCCACTCGCGGTTGGCTACTTAATGACCATTACGTGAACCGTTCAACAGCGGTGGAATTCGAAAAGCGATCTTTAAAGTCTATTATTAAAGAGGAGATGAAAGTGGAATCAAATGTGTGTGGGTGAATATGATGCAGGGAGCGGATAAGTGAATATAGAGTGGTTTTATTTTAAAGTGTACGGAAAGGGTTCGGTTTTTTTTTTGCAGATTCTGAGAGCATGTAAAACATGTAACTTCAGCTTCATAGTCCAATATGGATCGAAAAGTTACATTTATAAAATGAGCAACAAATAAGAAGACTCAAATACCAGATATTTGTTGTATATTGTTTACAGATTTCTAAAATCGCACAAAAAGCTGGTATTTTATACTTCACAATCAATTTGTTGGTATTATATATTTCATACTGGGGGGGGGGGGGGGGGGGTATTACATTTAAGCTTCTTAATATATTGAAATTTAAAATGTCAATAAAATTTCAATCATAAGGATAAGTTTATCATATAAGTTTTTAAGTCAATCATAAGGATAAGTTTATAAAAGCTTTCAGCATTTTTTTGCAATAAGATATAAATCTTTATTCTGTTTATTACTAAAAATTAATCGAAACTATAATTACACTACTCATACTCGTTAAGTTTTAAGACGTATTTAGTGAAGTGGTAGTAAAGATAGCTGTAAATTAATATATCAAGACAAAAATTTCAGAAAATTTAAATGAGCAATTACATAACATCAAATATTTCTTTCAATTTTGTTCAATCAAATACATACATAAAATGTTTCAAAGTTATTATGGAATAGTAATAAAATTCGTTTGACATCCATAGGCAGTTTCTATTTTCCACCCTACTAAAGAAGACACTAAGCAACAATTTATTTGGATTTCAAAGGTCAATATAACACTTCGAAAACATACTATCAAACTAATATCTATCGAACATGTTCAAATATTTCGAGTAAAAGCAATATAAAGATTCAAAAATAGCTCCCCTTCTATAAACCAAATAAATGCCCCATCCTTAAACAAACTAATCTGTCTATTTCTCACCCACCCCCAACAGCTGTTGGGAAGCCGAAATTCAATATTGCAGGTATTTTCAAATCCGTTCATAATCTCATCTATCTCCCCACGCATATCTGAAATGCTTTTTCCTAAGATCCTCTCCTTTGAGAACTAAGCCGCGTAGGTGTTCTGAAAATAATTCCAGCGACGACATTTATGCGACAAATAAGGTAGGTTGTAAAAAAAATATTGAGAGAAGATTCGCGTATATGGGAAAGAAAGGTGTATTGAATTATCGAATTGTCTTCTTGGAATAAATAAAATAGATTCTGATTCTGTCTTTCGTTGTACTCCAAAGACAATGATTTTATTGTAAAACTGTGTTTAAAAGAAAGAAATTAAGGGGAGTCAGATCTCGCCAATATTAATTTACCTAACTTTAGGAACATTTTTCTCAGGAACTATATGAAATATTGTGATTTTTTTTATATTTTGTTCCTTACATATAACTCTTTGATTTAAACGGAGGATATTTCAAAATATTAAAAAAATACTTTTACAGTGATTTTTTTTTAAAAATATGTATTGAAAAACACAAAAAATCAGATTTAAAGTTATATAATTTTTTTGAGCAGAGATATTTAAAATCCCTCAGTTTAAATCAAAGAGCTATTAATGGGGAAGAATTAACAAAACTAAACATGTTGATATCTTTTATAGTTCCTGGGAAAAAATTTCCTAACTGTTGAGAAACCTTATATTTCAAGAAAGAAACGCAAAAGAAAAGTAAGGTTTAGGTAAGAACTGATGTTAAGAGTTTCTCAAATATGCTTATAAAAAGAAAACCACTAAACAAAAATCGATAATCTTGGTCTTAAATTAAAGGTAAAGATTAGCAGAATACAAAAAAAGGAAAAACAGAAAATCGAAATTTTTGACCCAAACACCCATCCGACCCCCCTTAAAAAATGTTTTTTATCTGGTATGACAAGTATTATACTATTAATAAACATTCTAGAAATGTTTTTCATTAAATGAGGAAACAAAATAAGAAATTCTTATCTATAATAATAAAAATGAAACGTTATTTGTTTATACTTTATAGACTCTTAAACTAGACATTCTTTTGCGTCATAACCTGGCACAAATATGTAGTTTGTAATCAAGTTACGATTTTTGAAATTTCGGAGTTTAAAATGTTGGCACAAATATGTAGTTTGTAATCAAGTTACGATTTTTGAAATTTCGGAGTTTAAAATGTTCAACTTTAAGAGAAAATTCGAATTAAGTGCTCAAAAACACACTACTTTCGTTTAAAGGTAAGCATTTTTATCTTTCGTGTTGCCATCAGCTGAAGAAATTAAAATAAACTCTCACAAAAATAAATTAAATTTTTATTTTATTGCATATTTCAGGTTATGAGTGGTAATAGAAATGCTGAATGAAAAAAATTATTCCTCGGGTCTCGATTGGTGATTCAATGTCACGTCGGAACAGAGGACCAAACGGAGCATCGATCGAAGGAAATACATGAACGAAAGCTGGACGGAGCTACGTCACCCTAAACAAGGCATGAACTCAACTACAAAATAAATATATTTAGATCGAATGCTCAATGTTGTCAAATTTCTCATATCATTATTACGTAAACGAAATTACATAGAAAGTTTATTCACAAACTAAAATAAAATACTTTTGTTTTATGTCCTTAACTCGCCTATTATGTCACCAAGTTTATCAAAGTCGCCAAATGAATAAAAATGTGGTTTTCATGGTTTATATGCAGTTTGTTTGCAAGTCATCGTGCTATAGAGTTGTACAACGGGCCGTGTATGGCAATATTTATTTTCTTTCCAAATATGTGACAAGGCTCTCCAATTCATCACCAAAAAACTCGAAAAATAATAGAAATGTTTTTATGGTTAATAAATATGCTAGTTGGTTATACGAAAATCACTGCGCAATAGAGCTGTATAATGAGGGTTTTTTTACGATCTACCTTTCCAGCCAAGTATGTGGTAGTTTTATTTTTATCGAATTTATATGATTAGTAGTATTACAATTGTTAAAAGCGATGAACGACATCTTGTTCCCTACCGTCTCCAACATACACATTTTCTGTTATTATTAAATTTATGCAAACTCGTTAAATTAAACTTTTGTGGAAAACGAAAACACGTCTGAAAACAATAAACATTCTTACACCTAACATTAAAAGTAGTATCATGGAAATAACTATCGAAAACGTTCACACCTTTCAGAAGAACGCGAGGGCTAGAAGCAACAGGTTACAGACGATAAACATTCGGAGATAACTTTTGTTGCGTATGACAAAAGTTTATTTCGACAATTAATTAGCTGAAGACGCCGCGTGGCTGGAGTTGGTAATAACTAGCCACAACCAAAATTTTATGAATTATAAGTTACATCAAGTAATAAGTACCAATAAATACATCTATAATAAATATTTATTGAAGTATTTATAATGGCTTATTCGTTAATCGTAAAAAAGTTCAATATAAATATATACGTACAAAAGAACACTTTAAAAGTAGATTTGTAAATTAAAATTGAAAAAAAAAAATTATTGACATTTCATTTGGAAAACGAACAAAAGAAAAAACATTTTACTGGTAAAAAGAACACATTGGATAATTAAAAGAAAATATTAAACTAGTTACCTTGATTATTGAATTAGTTACCTTGAAATAATAATTTTAGCTTCCACACTACGTTTATAACGTAAAAAGTGGAAGGTATTATAATCGTTCAGTCTGTCTGTCCGCCACCCACTTTCATAGTCCAAACTACAAATGCTACGGACAAGTGTGATACGTCAAAAAATTCAGTGTAAAAAGTTATGTAAAAAACTGCAAAATTTAATGCTCATTTAAAAAGCATAGGAAGTCACTTTTATTAGAATTAAATCACCATTGCCATTCGCAACAATCGCTCGAGAAACTTTAATTCTTTTAGACAATAAATAAAATAAATTTATTTTTGCGACATCGATCAGTTTGAAATGACGTCAAATATATTTCACTACGAGATTCTTCGTATGTTGATATGAAATATTTTCATTCTATTTAAAAGCGAGGAATATTCCATATTTATTCTTTAAAATATAGATTAATTTTTGCAAAAACGATAAGTAATAATTATTGAATTTTCGAAATTTGGCGCCTTTTTACCTGTTAAACACAACTGTTGTGTGGAAGCAGGTTAAGTAACAGATTCTGTTAGAAACCTACTTGTTATATTTTAGAAGCGTTTCGGGCGATTTGTTAGTTCTCAGGTAATTGAATAGAAGGGAACTTTTGCGTAATAGTAACATAGACACAGTGAAAAAGAGTTTAAAAAAACTCATTTACTCGTTGGTAGCAGATCACACGCTATCACACTCTGTTACAATGCCTCAAAATTTAATGCGTTTATAAAATAATAAGAAGTATTTAGTCTCGAAATTTTTTATCCATTATTATATAGGAGAGAAAAGCATATTTTCTATCGCCAATACACTCAACATTTTTGAAGTTGCTTAGCCGACGAATTATTAAACACTAAAATTTATTTGAAAAAGGTAAGAAAATAATAATATAGCTTACACAATCAAAAGAAATTTATTTACAATCATTTGAAGAAAAGTAAAAATATTATAGATTTTAGAATAAAGAGAAAAATGAAGAGAAGATTAGAAAGAAAAGGGGGGAAGGATAGTTAATATTTTTAAAAGTCAAGTTTTACTTTCAAATACATTATTTTAAAATATAATAGAAGTCTTTAACTCATATAAAAACAGTCAGTTACAACTTAACAATTACACGATGTCAGAAGTACATTTTAGAATAAATTATATATTTTTTAAATTTAACGAGTGACAATAAGGGAAACTGTCTTTTCCCTTTACAGAAGAACCGAAACAACTTCATTTGAAGTTAAACGGAACAAAATTTAAACTAAAAAATTTTTTTAACAAATTTAACTTTAAAAATTAAACATTAAAAATTTAAACTAAAAATTTTTTTAACAAATTTAACTTTAAAAATTAAACATTAAAAATTTAAACTAAACAAAATATATATTTAAAAAAATTAAACTTACATTTTTTTTAATTTAAAAATTAACAAAATTTGAAAAAATTTCCTTGACAAAAACATTTTAATAATCACAAATCCACTTCCGACACATGCCAATATAAGAAAAATATCTAAGAACTCACCCAACAAGCCCTCGCAGCGGGCGGTTCATCTCGGCACGTGGATAGAAATGCAGCTGGTCCCAGGAGCAAGGCAACCGGAGACCGTCTCTTAGAAGTTGGAGTCGACAACTGAGCGGGCTGCAACTGTTGAGCATAAGCGAGGCGGAAGGCGGAACCCACCACGCCGCTCAACTCCTCCGCCTGTTAGAAAAGAGCAGTGGTTAGGTTATGTTGAGTTGTCACTGGTTAGGTTTTGGTATGGTTGAATGAATATGGTTGATTGTAGAGCTTAGTGAAGAACGTAGAAAGGTGAAAATGAGCTTTAATCTAAGTTTTTCGTTTGCCCTTAAATCCATTTAAAACGGTATATTAAAAAGAGCAGTGGTTAGGTTAGATTGAGTTGTCGGTTGTCACTGTTCGGGTATGGTTGAATTAACATTGGAAATGAAGAGGTTAGTGGAAGAACGTGCTAAGTGACGAAAAGGAGAAAACGAGATTTAAAGTTTTTCGTTTGCACTTAAATCCATTTAAAAACGGTATTTTCAAATGGTAAAAAAATATACCTAACTTTAACACTTTCGCTACGCGGGATTTTTGTTTCCGCGTAATATGTGATAGGAATATCATTATCGAATCCTTAGTTGTACGGCCGTCTGAGGAGTAAAAGGGTTAAGTTTATGAAAATGGGAAACCTTGTTGTCGTTAAAGGATGGAATAATATGTTCATCAGCACAAAAATCTTAATATTTTCAAAAATGTCACTTAGCTCTAGTCTTCCACTTAGTTCTTCAATTAAGTTACACACGGACCATTAGTGAAAGGCCTCATTATAGGAAACCGCGGTCAAGTGAAGATGTTGTCCACTGAGCTTATATGTGTTACAGTTTGTTTTCAACAGAGGCGGATGTAACTAGTCAAATTTAAAATTTAAGTTAGGGAGCGTTCATAAATTACGTGATGCGTTTAAAGCGGGGGAGGGGGGGTCGAGCCAAATGTCACGAAATCTCACCGAGAGGGAGGGGGGTAAAATAATGGCCAAAATGGCATCACGTGATCAATGGACTCCCCCTTACAGACATACGTGTCACAACATTACTTTCGGGTTAGGACAAGTTTGAATTATCGCACTAGAACTACACGAAAGCTATTGGCGACGGGCGTCATAATTTAAAAACGCGGTCGAGTGACGAGTTGAGTTGAATTATCGTCGCTCTAGAGCTACACGAGGGCTATTGGCGACGGGCATCATATTTGAGGCATGATAAGTTAATGGTTTCCGGTTGTCTATTTCCAGCCCTCCGCCGAGGAGCCTAAACAATCAATTACACCTCGCAATTTAAAACCCTGATTGAGTGACAAGGACGATACCAAATCGGGAACCACACGATTTTTTTTTATGTATTTTTTAAAAAAACAATCATTTTTATTAAATAAAGAATTTTATATATTTATTCTGAGTAGGAAGTCTAGTTCCCTAGTCGGCTAATATGGCTATGACAGGGACAGAACCAAGAATCTTCTCGGTCTCGGTGAGAGACTCGTCAATTATCGACCTTGGTCACTGGGGGACCCGTCATAATTTAGAATTTGGCAATACCCAGAGCGATCTTTGGTTAGGATCCGTAATACCTGTGGTAGCACTGAATTCAACCCTGTGAGCCCTAGAGCACAGATAAGCGCGCACCTGTTTATTTAACATTTTATCAATAAATTTGCAATTTACAGCGCATTTGTATTTTAAAAAGGTCAACGCTGAAATAAATTTGGGAAAAATTTACTAAACAAATTTAAATGGGGACTCATGAAGTTAAAAGATAGATGAGTGGTTCGCCTAAATAAGTGAATAATGTGTCAATTGGAGGCTTAGGTTGAATTTAAGTGCGACATCGTACGCGTGCGGGACTTTGGAGCATATACTAATAACGCGCACTCCCTCAACACGGGGTATTATTTATTTCGAATTCGGCCAACAAGATTCGATCAATAAAATATTTTCTAACCGCAGTTAAAAATTATGGCTTCACGAATTTGAGAGCAATGTTCTCA
Source organism: Oedothorax gibbosus (assembly GCA_019343175.1). NCBI lineage: Eukaryota > Metazoa > Arthropoda > Arachnida > Araneae > Linyphiidae > Oedothorax > Oedothorax gibbosus. The sequence goes on from CM033281.1 coordinate 3,799,274, forward strand.
TGTTTGGGGACATAACTGGTGTTTAATAACAGCTTCGAATATATTTTGTTTTCAAATTTAGGAAGATGCGTTTTTCGAATTTGAGATCACGCATGTTTTCATTTTTGAAAGTGTATGTACTTATTTTAGTTATAGGAGCTTTGAAAAGTTAACATTTATTTACTAAGCTTTACTTATTTTTGTTTTATTAGTAATGTTATTTTGAGTTGTGGTCATGCCTTACTTATAACGGTAATCATTTGGTAAAACTGATTTAAAACTTGTTCAAAGAAACTGGTTAAAGCAAAGCCTAAGAATAAGAATAACTTAAAACATTCTTCAAAATCATAGAACAAAAATAAGTAAAACTTAATAAGTAAATACAAACTTACATTACAGTTCTCGTAAAATTACTCTAGTTTCGATTCTTTTAGCAATTTCAAGACGAAATTGCTTAGAAAAACGTTGTATTATTTCACAATGTCACGTCAGGAAAGCGTTGGTAGAATACAAGTAAGCAGTGTGTGTTATTAAGTATTAGTACGCAAACCGCGAACCTTTTAATTCCAACAAAAAAGTATTCGTTTCAAATTCGTTATTTGACGCTCAAAAAACGGACTTTTACGATGATAATGTTAAAAGTATGGTTATCATTGTGCATACATAAACCAGGCATAGTTAAAATATGGCAGACATCCTACATTTTTGAGGATTTCATTTTTAACAGTTTGATTGCAAATAAGTAACCATTTCCCCCACCCTCTTAAAATGCGCATTAAATTCACAACGTCCAATTCAAAAAGTAGCGCCCTCTGCCTCAAAGAATGTTTTACTGAGGTTTCTTTATCAAAAACCAAAAATATCAACCGGGATTTCATTTTGCACAACTACATAAAAAAAAAGTAGTAGAGAAGAAGCCTTCAGGAGGAAAACATCATACATGAGAAAAGCGGCCAGCAAACAAAATGAAATATGCCTCCTTTTCCCATAGATTCCCAGAAAAAGGTAATCATAAAATATTGGTTGTAACGGAATGTCGAGATCTCTATATATTGGTTTGACGAAATGTTAACAAGGCATTTGAGAAAAAATGGATGGAATAACTATCTAACAAAATAGTGAAAGTTCAATAAAGATTTTTAGTAACACATTGTGTAAATAAAGAGAGCAGTTTGTGCCGGACGTGTATTCTTACAGCCACACATTCAACTTCAGGAAACTGACCCTGATTAATGGGTTGGAAAACACGAATTAAGGACCTATGGAGATCGAAAGGGTATGCCTCCCTAGCTAAATTTCTTCCTACCTGCGACTATCAAACTTTTATTTATTCAAAAGGTCATTTTAATAGATTTTACGCGAACATAAAACTTAATTTTGACAACAACTTTGGGCGATAGCCGTGTAGTAAGAGCACTAGACTTTTTACAAAAGTCTGCGAAAACTAACACCGCTATGGATTTAAGTTCTTGGTCATTAAGGTGTAGATCCTGGTCAAATTAGCAAAAAGACACACAGCATCATTTATAGCAACTTGGAAATAAACCACGTCAGTTACAACCGAGTCAAATCAAAAAGATCTGAAATCTGTAGAAATGATGATATTCCAGCGAACTCCCTCAACGATGGCATCTGCAAAAAGAAATAGAGATCTCAAAGAAAGTGATTCGGCTACTTAAGTGTTTACCATGCGATGGAGGGATAAAAGCCTTTAGCCAAAGGGCATGGTTTATTGAAGAGGTCCAAGTTGGCCGAGTGCTTTAAAAATCAGATATCCAGGAACGAAAAAGTAAACCTGGATAACGAGCAAAGAAAGAGGAAAAGTAGAAAGGAGAGTCGGTAGGGATTGGTAGGATAATGCCATGAAGTCCAATGATTGTTAAAGGGATATTTGTTAGTACACCTGAACAAATTTTGTTACATCTAGCGAATATTCAATAATCAGTTTCTTTTATAAATAACTAGCAAATCAATACCCGTTCTTAAAATTAATAATTCTATATCGTTAAAATTCAAGAAATTTCAGTTCATACTTTTTTAACAGGGAAAAAATAATGTTAATCAGGTTTACTAACCTTAAACAACCAAAGATACCATACTAATTGGGGTATTTGTAAAATTAATTATCAATGTGATTTATCATATATTGGCAAACCAAAAGCGAAGTTTTGAATCAGACTCAAGGAACCAAAGTTATGTCAAAATGTTATATTATAAAAGTTAGGTTAGATATAAATACTCGGGAAAAGACATTTAAGGTATCAATAATAATCGTTTTAAAAATAAAAAAATCCCAGGGAAAATTTAACTACAATATTTTATTTTTATTATCGGTTGTCTAGATTATCACATCGCATTGCAATTGTTGCAAGCGATGAACGATTCTTTGTTCCCTGCCTTCTCATATATGCAATTATTTTGAGATTACTTTTAAATTTATTGAAAACAAACTTGATAAATGCAACTTCTGTAGACACCGAAAACATGTCTGAAAGCAATAAACAGTCTTACACCTAACATTAAAAGTAATATCCTGAAAATAACTCTGCTATCGAAAACGTTCACACCTTTCACAAGGAACACGAGTGCTAGAAGCAACAGGTCACAGCCGATAAACATTCGATAACTTTTGTTGCGTATGACAAAAGTTCATTTCGACAGGTAATGAGCCGTAGGTGTCGCGTGACTGGGGTGAATAATTATCTATATAACCGGGTCTATTTTGTCAGTTAAGTTGAATGAAAAAACACAATGGAATGGCACACACTATATACACTGCTCAAAACAATTAGAGGAACGTATGGTTTAACCCTTCACCCCAAAGATTCCTTTGGTATCATCAGCTTCCGATTTTTCTCACTAAGTTGAGCTCGCACTTATTTATCGTTAGAATATAAGAATCATATCTTTTGAAGAATTAAATAAGTTTGTTTTAATAATGAAATATGAAAACATGGTAAAATAAAATTCACTCCCAAAATAATTTATGAAATAAATGGACCCTAAATTCTTCACGCTTGCATTCTTAGATGTCTAAAAATTGATTTAACCTTTTTTTACCAATAATTTGAAAAATTGTTATAATTATTCAAAAGTTATAATTCCAATATTTCCCCCCCCCCCTTAAATTTTATTTAAAAAAAATAGGATTTCCCCCCTCTGTTTTTTACCATTTCATTCTGATGCATAATGAATATATTTCACAAATTTTGGATAATAAAAATAAGAAGTTGGAACTGAAAGGTAACAAAGTACGCAAAGTGCTCCCCTAATTGTTTTGAGCAGTGTATATACCAATACCACTCAATAAATCAATACATTTATAGGAATATATCCGTTCATATTAACTTAAATTCAATAATTAGTTCTATGGTTGCAACCCTTTGTCCATGTACGATTTTCTCAAAAATCCTTATTATGACGTCAGAAAGGTAATAAGAACTCGTACCAAATTATCCGTAGCTCTTTTAGTTCGAGCTGTAGAGTGTTCAAACAGTTGACAGGCGGACCAACGTTCAAAAACCCTTTTTTAAATATCAGCACAATCCAAACGTGTAGAAAACACACATAACATATTACCTTATATCTCATCCTTTCAATAACCATTGAATTGATTAACGTGTTAAATTAGAAACCATCGCTAATTTTAGCTGAAAGCTACTTTCAGTAACAAAATTCCCATCATATACCGGGTGTTATAAAATAACGCTCGCTATTCGGAGAGGTCTGTAGCTTGAATGAATAATCCGAATGCAACAAACTTCGAGACAGTTACTAATCAAGAAGAGGGAAAAAGAATGGAATCATAAAACAAACACCTTGTCCTAAAGGTTCTCTTTAGTTCGAGCTGTAGAGTGGTTTCAAACAGTCTGACAGGCGGACTAAGTCAAAACCCTTTTTTAAATCAGCACAATCCAAAACGTTTAGAAAACACACATACATATACTTTATCTCATCCTTTCAATAACTTGATTTGATTACGTGCTATTAAATTAGACCTCGCATTTAGCTGAAAGCTACTTCAGACAAATTCCCTCATAACCGGTGTTATAACGCTGCATCGGAGAGGTCTTAGCTTGAATGAATAATCCGAATGCAACAAACTTCGAGACAGTTACTAATCAAGAAGAGGGAAAAAGAATGGAATCATAAAACAAACACCCTTGTCTCTTGACCAGGGTTCTAAATTACGAGGCGTAATTAGCTGTGTTAAAGCTCCTAAAGGAGGCTAGAAATAGGCAGCCGGAATCGATTACATTACATTAATGCAAGAAATGACCGCTTCTTGGTTTTGCTAATGCTTACAATATTGTGTTTGTATTCCGGCTGCCTATTTCTAGCCTCCTTTAGGAGCTTTAACACAGCCAATTACGCCTCGTAATTTATAACCCTGGTCAAGAGACGAGGGTGTTTTTTTTTATGATTCCATTCTTTTTCCCCCTTCTTGATTAGTAACTGTCTCGAAGTTTGTTGCATTCGGATTATTCATTCAAGCTACAGACCTCTCCGAATAGGGAGCGTTATTCTATAACCACCCTGTATGTACACGCAAACCACAATTCATGCAAACGCCCATCTAGAGCCACTCATTGCACTCAAGTAACTTAAGCAAAAATATTGAGATAGCCAACAAAACATTTGATGCGAATATCTTTGAATAATGCATAGAGAAATGACTTGTATTATGGCCCTAACAACCACTTATCCACTTGTCCAAAACGAAAACAAATTACGATAGGATCTCGAAGCTTACTATGGGCAGTAATATGAGCTTCATTCAGATGGAGAATATGCGATAAGGGAATTACAGAAGAACTAACTTTTCTCCAGATAAACAAGAAAAAGAAAGATATTTCAAGAGCTAAAATAGAGATGCTAATGCACGTCTTAGCAATCTACCATCTACGAAATCAACACCCCTCTAATGGTAAAAAGGATATTTTAATATTTGTTTTTCAAGGAGCAGAAGTTTTTTTTTAAGTAGTTCAATAAACTTAAAAGTGTTAGTAAACACCTTGATTATTTTCTTGATGCGACTTAAAACAAAATGTTAAACAAACGGTTAATGTTATTTTTACATTTAAAATTAATGCACCTTTCAGTCTTATTTTGCGAAGATTTCGTCTAGCAGTCTTGACGACCATTTGTACGGTTTCTTCAGTATTGAAAGAAACGATGTAAGAACCTCTTGAATTGGGTAGGGCTTTATTTGGCTTCTTTTTTGCATTGGAATATTTACTGTTTATATTTTCCCAGATTTTTTCAATCCCTCTTGCTTACATGACATTAGGTGCACTTTCCTATCTATGTGAAATTTACTGGGTGCTCAATTTGCAAAAGATTAAAATCACCAGAAAAAAATTAATTTCTTTCAATGAAAGGTTATAATTTAAATTTGATCATTTACAAAAGAACCTTCAAATATTTTCCAAACAAATTACCTGAACTACATAAATTACAAAAACTTCACTAAAAACAAAAGTTTAAAAATGCATTAAATTTTGGTGTTTTTCTGTATAAATATTTAAAATTTACTTTAAAACCTAATAAACTAAAAAAATATATAATAATAATCTGCGTTATAGAAACTAATGTCACAGTAAACAACCCTTCACCAAAATAAATTTACACACACGTAAATCCAAACGTCGCGCAATCCGCATCAAAGCATCTTACCTCAAATTGTCTTCAAAAATGCTCTGGGGGATCCATTATCAATTACCAAGATTAGCGCTGAAAGTTACACTCAATCCTTTCAAGTTTGCAATCCAATTTCAACTTTCTGGTAAGCAGTCAAATAGCTCCTTGAGCAGAAAAGAGCTTGAGGCGGCACTTTTGAACGGCGAGTTTTTAATCGATAATGTAGCTATTTAGTCCGCATAACCTGTTGATAGTCTCATTAAAAGGATACATTGGCTGCGCTAGATGTTTCGCGTCTGCAAAAAATTTCTCGGGGGATCTTTTTATGTGCTATTAACGGCACGTGTCTTGTACAATTTAGTAAATATTAGTACATAACTTAAAATTGGGCTATTTAATTAGCTTAGAAATTTGATGTCAGTAAGTTCTATTTTACTTCTTAACAGTATTGAATATTTCATGTACATCCAATTGATTTCTATTTCGCGGATGCTAAGTTATTCATGGGGGGGGGGGGGGTCTTTCTAAGTATTTCGACTGATACAAAATAAATAAGAATTAAATAGATACAAAAAACTATCCGTTTTCATATGATTATTTCTTTTGTTTGATTATATGATTATTCGTATGCACGATGCACATATGTTTCATATTTTATGTCTCTTAGCTACAGAGAGGAAAGTGTTAAAATACTGGATCTATTCAAATTATGTTTTGTCATGGACATTCTTATTTCAAATTGTAGTGTTACAAGAAAAGTAGAAACGTAAAAATACATGAAAAATAATGAAGTTAAAATTTTATTGTAAATGCCATACGGAATAGAACCAACCAAATGAAATATCAAAATACTACTTAGACGTAAAATTGTGCAATAACTTTTATTTTATTTTAACTATGACAAGAAAAAATGTCATAAAATAGCTGCATTGCGTAAATAACTTTTGTACAATGTATATATAAGCAGAAAAATTTATTTAGTACCTTAAATTATCATTATATTTAGTTTGTGTTACAGAAACTTTCGGAGTAAATAAGTTAAACTAGTAGAAATGTATTAATAAATGACTTTGTTAAAATAAGGTTTTTCTTTAAATTTCTACTTTTAAAACAAACCAGACAGGCTTCAAAGATGAAAAGCAAAAAAAAAAAAAAGAATGGGCTGAAGTAATGTCCAGACAGTAATACTTAGGGTAATAAATAGACACATTTTTAATTAAGATTAAATTACTTTTAATAAAATAAATCATAATTATCTTATAATTGACTCTATAGCATAATACCATATTAAATGAGAGATGCCAAAAAAACGATTTTAGGAGACAAAGATGTTGAAGTTGTAATTAATTCAAATGACAAACTAATGCTATTAATATATGACCCTAGTGAGATTCCCTAAAAAAATTTAACACGTTTCAACACTATTTTTTTAGAGGTGGAGAAAGTTAATTTTTGTCTAGACATTACCTTAACCTGTCCTAAAAATACAAGAATGCCTTTGTTTCAAATAACCTACAACTAAATATCTTATTTTTAATTTTTAAAACTATTCTAAGAGGCGTATTTATGATAGCAAACCGTAAACGTGTTTTAAGATAAAGAAATTACAGAACAAAGCATAGGGGGGACACATGGACCCAACTTTAGTTTTTGGCTTGTAACTTTTAAAAAACATAATTTATGGATGTGCAAATGCAGTCAATTTATACTTTAATAAGTATTACATAATATATATTAGTATTTTTCTGAAGTATTAAATTCCAGATTAGTAAAATATAAATTATTTAAAACTTTAGTTTTGGGTCATGTATCTCAATGCATAGGGATACATGTCTCACCCATTAGGGATACGTGACCCAACCCAAAAATTTGGTAGTAAGACTTAACATTATCAAAATACTTTTACCTAATAACAAAACTAAAATCATATTATAAAGTTTCAATAGATTTTATAGTTTTTTAGGACAAAATTATTACTTCTTATTTTTATCACATTAATTATGCTTATATTAACGAAATTATCAAATTTAAACGTAAAATCTTTTCTAAATACAAAACTGAGGATTCTTTTATTTTACAGAGACAACACAGGTGGTTGAAGAATATTCTATTTGATCAATATCAACTTGGGATGCATTATCCATTTCAGACCATTTAAAACATTTTCCATATATTCTTTCTGCATACTGAATTGTAAGCTCGTTAAAAAAAATCCCTTGTACTCTCGCAACAAACCTTGTACTCCCAGAAGAACCCAGTCATTTTTGGGGGGGACTCCCGTGATTTTTAAAAAAATTTACTTGGCCTACTTCTGTCTACTTTTGTGTTGGCTACTTTTTCTTGGGTCACGTATCCCTAATTGGTTTGGGTCAAGTATCCCTAGTTGCACTTTTATTAACCCCAAAACAAAGACATTTGCGAATAATTACATTAGCACTATTATGCACGTAATTGTAGGTAATATCATGAACAAAACAAGTAACTAATTGAACAAATCTTTCCTTTAAACTAAAAAAAAAAGTAGACCGAAAAATCTTATGGCACCAAAAATTTACTTCCAGTGGATGAAAACGTATTTTTTCGCATAGCTAAACACGTACGCAATGATTCAGTTAGGTTTTTTCACCATATGGTCAGCTGACTGAAAGGAAAGAAGTGATGCCACTTCCAACTCATAAAACTTTTCCACTGCTGAGGAAAAGGCATTGGGTCATGTATCCTTATGGGTCAAATGTCCCTAGTTCCCCCTACAATAACAGTTTTAATCAAAGTTGACTACTATTTGTCAATCAATATTCCCACAAGTTGACTACGTGTTTCCTTTTTACAATATATATGGTGACCTGCACTGTGAAAAAAAATCTGTAACCATAACAAAAAATTTTTGTAAAAAACTTTTCCTAGAAAATTTCTAGTAAATAACTACTAAAAACAGTACTGTAAAAACACTTAATATCTTTGTGTGAACAATACATATATATATCTTGTATATTTACAAGACTCTTTTATGTATCCTATACAAGGAATATTTTTGTAATTTTACAAGACTTTTTTATGTAACCTATACAAGCAAAGTTTTTGTAACTTTTCTTTTGTAGGATGCATAAAATGGTCTTGTAGTGTTTTTGTAACTTTACAAGACGAAATTATGCAGCCTACACAACCCAGGTACTGGTAGCAATATTAGCCAATATTTTTAATGTCTTTGAAAAAAATGAAATTACAACATTCATCAATATTTGCAGATATAGTTATTTCAGATGCAAAGCTCATTTTAAAAAATATCATTTAAGATAAATGGAATATTTTAGGAATTGATTATGACCGATTGCACATTTAAACAGTGTAAAAGTTGACAGGCCAGTTTCTAGAATTAACTCGCTTTGGAGTTGATGTCTAGTATATAGTATTCAATATAAATAGATGTACTTAATATTATTGTTAACTGTTGTTTGTTGTAACATAGATTCTGGAAATTAGATGAAATTATTATTCAGTAAACACAATATTAATGAAGTTTCTTTGCAATTACTTCATTGCATTCTTTGCAATTACTGTACCTGCTTCATCCCCAGAACATCTGCCACTTTGATAGATAGATAATTAATAGAGGTGCCTACTTGTAAAGACCAATAGAATGTCTCCTAAATTATAGCACACAAGTAGACATTCATGGTGGCTGTACCTCCCGCTGTACTACTTTAGTTTGTTATAGTTTGCTTTTGCTATATGCTAAATAATTCAGCATGTAATGTTAAAAAAAATTATTGTTATTCACAAACATGTTTACTACCACAAAATTATTGTGATCATAAAAATATTTTAGAATTATAATTTAGAACGACTTTTTTTGGATCTAACTAGATTCAATAACAAAAAAAAAATGGTTTAATCCTATATTTTTGTTTTCAGTAAATTTCAACCCGCCAAATACAGAATTTTATTTGTGTGTATGGACATTATTTTTACAAATGTTTACAAGAGGAACTGTCTGTTTATATTCTGCATTTACATAAGTAATAGAGGCACTTAGAAGAAACATTTTTTAAAAATCTATTTTTTGTTCAGATTGTAAGTTATGAAGAAAACAAATTAAAACTACAAAAGTACTACATCTACAAAAATTAGTACTATTTATTATTACTACACACATAATTATACAGAGACATTTATATAATTACTAGCAAATTTATACCCGTTATTCGCACGGATTAAAAAAAATATCAGATCGTTCCAAATATGTTTACCATATAACCTGTTATAGGATCATAAACTTATTATTGTTTCCGCTCGTTATAAATTATAAAATCCCGTTTCATTGCCTTAAAATTCCAAAATGAAAAATACGCTGTAAAATGCACTCATAAATGCCATCACAATTCCCTCATAAATACATAAAACCTTTTAGCTCAATTGGCGCGTTTTGGGAAATAATTTGGCGAGAAAATAGATATAGCTACCCACACCCATTATATAGCTCTAACACAATGACCTTCGAACAACCGACCAGCATATAAATTATTTATAAAAGAAATTGCCTATTTGGCGAATTTTAGTTAATAATTTGGCGAGTTTGGCAACGGATTTGGCGAAAAAATAAAGACATAAAACACTAATATATAAAATCCCGTTTCATTGCCTTAAAATTCCAAAATGAAAAATACGCTGTAAAATGCACTCATAAATGCCATCACAATTCCCTCATAAATACATAAAACCTTTTTGATCATTTGGCGCGTTTTGGGAAATAATTTGGCGAGAAAATAGATATAGCTACCCACACCCATTATACAGCTCAAACACAATGACCTTCGAACAACCGACCAGCTTATAAATTATTCATAAAAGAAATTGCCTATTTGGCGAATTTTAGTTAATAATTTGGCGAGTTTGGCAACGTATTTGGCGCCAAAAATAAAGACATAAACACACTAATAGCTCTAGTGCGATGGCCTTTATTAACCATCATAGTTCAGTAATAGCTTAACTATACATTTACTGCTTAAATATGCATACATGCAGTCAACAGAAAAATCCAATGAAAAAAATCATCAAATAAACCCACAATAAAATCCGGGAATGAAGACTGGCAGAATTACGTCACTTGAAACGTGTCAATTATTTTTCAAATAATAAATTTAGTTTCTGAAAGTAATGGCAAAAGAATAAAATAAACATTTTGAATTTTAAATGTTTTCGTTAAAAGTTTTATTTAATTTTTTCAGCCGATGGCATCAGGAAAGAGAAAAAATGATCGGATTTGAGCGAAAGTGGTGTATTTTTTTCAGAAAATTCGAATTTTCTCTAAAAATGGAACGAATATGAAAAAACTAAGCCTCAGGTGCACACGTTAGTATTAAAGGGAATCTATCTTTAAAATTTCGAATTCCTGTGGGCAGTATAAGTAGGTCTTTTACGATCCGATAACAGACACACACACACACAGACAGACAGGCTCTTTCTTTTATTATTATAGATACAGAGACAATCCACCTTTTTAATACCTAAAAAAGAAATATAAATGTATATATAATTTAATCGTTTTCATAACCATACCTAATGATCGATATACAGGCGATTTTCCTGTCTTTAAACATTAACAGTCTTGTGGCAGTCACTGCTTTCCCACACACGAAAATATGCAAAACCCAACTCTAATTCCTAACTATACTGATTACTGACACTAGTTAAATTTCAGGAAGGAATTTTTAAAGAAAATATAGGGATTTATAGGATTATTTTCATGTAAATAAGGAAATTTATCAAATAAATATGGAAATATTTTTATAAAAGTAACAATATTTATCCATATGTTTTTAACGAAGAAAAAATAATGGAAAACATATGGACCCTGATTTAGTTTTCAAACACATGATCGTATAAAAAGTTATAAAAATAATATAAAAGTGCCTTTCATGATGCCAGAGGTTATTTCATCCCAACAGATTTCTTCTCAATTTTCTAAAATCCCTTTATAAAACCAAAACTGGAAACCTGTACGAGTTTATAAAAAAAAAGTCCAGGCCGGATAAATCAAAACAAATTTTTTTTAAAAAAATTAAACATGACTAATCGGTCTTTTAAATAAAAATATATCAATTCTTTTTTTTTATTTAATTTGCAAGCTTTATAAAAGATCAGGAAAAAAATTATAATAGAATTTTTTTATTAACATTTCCCGCAAGTTAACAAAAACACTAACTTTGTTATCTAAAATTACATACGATACGTTAATGATATCAAAATAATAAAAGAAAACACTTACCTTTATTATTATATGACCAAGAGAATTTTAGTGAAAAACGGAAATCATAGTGCTAAAATTATTTATTCAGACCATTGTAGTTTGGATTTTAGATTTTTGTAGCTGGTTTACTGCCTCGCCAGATAAACTTATAACTCTTATTTTTACACGACGAACCTGTAAGTTACACTGTTAAATACAAGCAAAGCAGAGTAAGCAAGTGTGTTTTACGAGAAAATCGCAGAATGGCCTTGAAAACAAATCGAAGACCAAACAAATCGGATCGCAAAAAAACAAAAACATACGATGATGTTGGGAGTGGCGGCAAAAAGCGAACGGTAGGGGGAAAAATTTAGAAATCGAAAACGAAAGCCTAAAAAAAAACATAGGAGAATATAGGAGCACTGCGAGGCCTGTTAATATGCAGATAATCTATGAATAAAAAGTTACACAAAAAAGGTGTTAGAATTTTAGAAATAAATCACAATTTACATATTCTAAAACCTTTGTCACTCTTGAACCACACCAACTTCACAAACATAGATATGTTACCTAAAAAAAAAAATCGGAAAATTTATTTGTGTCACTAAGATTTCGTTTTACAAAATTAAAATACATATAACTCAAATAGCTATTTTTATCATTATAAAGAAACAAAACTTATGTTCCAAAATATAGTTTAAAACGAAAAAATTCGTACCAAAGAATATATTCGATCAAAACAATGTTTATCAGTACCTCTTTAGTATAAAAACTAACAAATATATTCATCAATATGTTTAACATTAACCTTAAAAAAAAGGCGAAAAAAATCCCAGCCATCTAGGTTATATTTTAAATTTTTAAAAGCAAAAGTGAACTAGTAATGTTAATTTTCTTTCTCATATTAAATTAATATTATTTATTTTCCTTTCGAAGACATTTTTTTTCAATAAAAATACATGAAACTACTCCAAATTGCACTAAAAAAAGTAAAAATGGAAATTAAACCCGACCAGATTTTTATGCAAAAAATATGTCTTGTCGCTTTCTTAAGTAAACACTGGATAATCAATGAATCACATATTATGCTTCATTTTAAAATGTCATTCCAAATTGGTTTATGATAAAAAATAAATGTGGCTTCAAATACTTTTAATAAAGTTTAAACGGACACAAGTATGAAAGATTGACCTCAAGTCAGACTTTTCTAACAAACGGCTAATTCTATACGCTTTTATAATACTATATCTAGCAAAACAGAACAATTTTCATTACATGTTAACGAAATGTTCATGAACATAAAACATTAAACAATCGGAACAATGCCGAATACAAAAATAAGAATTATAAATAGTATAATAGAAAGAAATAAAAGTTACTCACACTTGTATCAAATTTAAAATTTATATCATTTTTAAATGGCGATGAATTGATCCAAATCACAAACGAAACTTTAGAAGCGATGCGCGCGCAACTTCAAGTCGAAGATGATTGGTTGAAAGAAATTGCGAATACTAGAATATTTCCTGTAACTGTAGAAATGAAGATTTCTGTTCAGAATTACAAAAACTTTTTTTGTAAAATTGGTTATTTCTGTAACGTTACAAAAACATTTTGTGTATGTTTACAGTATTTTTTTCTCAGTGTGGGATAAATATTGGACACGGAAAATCGGGGTAATTATTGGACAGGGCCCAACAACCATAATGCATCATAATTTATTGCGTCTAAACAAATCACAATATGTTAATTGCATATCCAGCAATGCTCTGATTATTGAGATTATAGAAGCGTATTTTCCTCCAAAAATATATTAATAACCCAAAACACTTGAAAGAAATGGTTTAAACTTTTGTTCAATCGAATTGTGTATATATTTTTTTTCTTTTACATGATCTTGAATTTTGTAATGCCCAGTCTTAGATATGTTTATGAAGGTGGTTTGTTCTGAAAAACACTATTGTAGAATGAGTAGTGACATTGTGACATGCATGTTTAATTAAGGGGTAATCATTGGACAAAGCAGGGAAATTGTTGAACATGCTACGGGGTAAGTCAGACAGCATTGCAATATGCTTAAATTTACTTGGTTGGTATAGTTCGTGTGATTAAGAAACACCATCTGCGCAATGTTTGAACTTGGAAAAAGAAGACATTTAAATGTTTGGTAATTTATACTAGATTTCACTGTTAGACATTTTTTACGGAAGCCATGTGGTATTAAATAATTATCAAATACACAGTACTATGGTACGCACCATATCACACAATTTACCTCTTGTAGCTAGACTAGATACTGTGCAGAACCGATTGAAAACTACAGTCCAATAATTATCCCAATTGGCGGGGTACTTTTTGGACCACATGTTTTTTTTTCCAACTTCTACAGAGGAAATAGTAAATTTCAACAATGGTACCCGACTGATATATCCAATAGTTATCACGAAAAAAAAACTGGTTAGAAAATTACATAAATGCGGGAGCTATGGTAAAAGTTTTATATCTGTCCAATAATTATTCCGTGTCACCCTAACGCAAATTATACATTTATAATGTTTCAGAACTTCTTTTATCTATTTATGATAAATATCTGGTTAAAGAAACTATTAAACGATATAAAAAAGCAAATTCGAAGAATTATATTATAATCGTGGAAAACGCCACTGGAAATCTGCTATTTTAAATCCATTATTACAAATAAAAAAAATCCTGATTATTTTGTGTAAATTACGTAATACAATAAAAACAACCAATACGTCGATCATTAATCACAATTATTGCCACGATATGGCAGGAAAAATTTATTTTCAAAAGCATAATTAAACTTTTTAGAATATTTCGAACAAAGGCAAACTAGCACCGATAATACAGCAAAAGTATTCTTAAAATACAAATAAGTACAATTTTTCCTTTTCTATTGGGAAGGTGAATTATTTCCGTTCAATAACTTAATTAAACAAAACTCTAATGAGTCTTTATTACCAATAAATAATCCATTCAGTTTTTCCAACAATAGTAATTTAAATTTGAAACGACAGAAATTATAATTATATTATTCCATTGTTGTTGGGGTTTTTTAAGTTTACGTTTATAAAAACTGCTTATGCATTTTATTTTAATTGTGTAACTCATGCACTTATATTTTTCAATCAAAAATTTATATAGAAGGACATCCTATTCTATTTGTAAAATATGAAACTACACTGCTCAAAACAATTAGGGGAGCACTTTGCGTACTTTTGTTACCCTTTCAGTCCCAACTTTTATTTTTTATTCTAAAAGTCTAAAATTTGTGAAATGGATTCATTATGCATCCAGAATGAAATGGT
This sequence comes from Oedothorax gibbosus, assembly GCA_019343175.1. NCBI lineage: Eukaryota > Metazoa > Arthropoda > Arachnida > Araneae > Linyphiidae > Oedothorax > Oedothorax gibbosus. The sequence goes on from CM033281.1 coordinate 3,814,448, forward strand.
AAAAAACTGGGGTGGGGGGGGGGGGGGGGGAAAAATATTTTTTTTTAACTAAAATTTAAGGGGGAAAATTGGAATCATAACTTTTGAATAAATTATAACAATAAGTTTTTTAAAACATTATTTGTTAAAAATAGTTAAAATCAATTTTTAAGCATCGAAAAAATGCAAGCATGAAGAATTTAGGGTCAATTTATTTGCCAAAATTGTTTCACAGTGAATATTATTTTACCGTGTTTTTGACATTTTCATTTAATTAAAACAAAAATTATTTAATTCTTCAAAATACATGATTCTGAATACTGATTATTCTAAATTGAATCATTGGGGATGAAATGGTTTAAACCACGCGCTCCCCTAATTGTTTTGAGCAGTGTAATTAAGTACTGCGAACAAAAATGTTTGATTTTATTAAACTTTTTCGTTATTATGCTTTTTATTTAAAAAAAAAAAGGATATTAAAGATTCTCATTGTCAAGTTTGTAGAGTGAAAGCTGAATAACAGCCACACTACAAGGCGATGAAAAATCTTTAGAATGACCGATTTGTTCAATTCTTACAAAATCATACAATTTCGCTCATTAAGACGACAGCCCATGCTGAATTAAATAGCTTGACATTGCATATAAAATATTTCGATGTTTCAACACTTTTCCACTTCAATTACTTATTATGGTGTTTAAAACACATTAAACCTCTGCAAGAATAAATGATTAAGAGGGAATGGGCGCGCGCTGGACCGCGGGTCTCCAAACTCAAGTGCCTCAGTGTTAATCCAATGGCGAAAAAACTATTTTCTCTGCCACATTTCTCCGGCTGTATATTGAATATTTTTACAAACGGTTCTTGTAAAAAATAAATGTAGATAACTTACAGGTCTCTATCTCCCCACTTTTTGAAATTGCTTCGAATATTTTGTGTAAAATTATTTATTGAAAATTTTAAAAAAAATATTAGAACCAATTTCAAAAAGTGGGAAGGTCGGGACCTGTAAGTCAGCTACATTTATCACATAAAAAATCCGCTTGTAAAAATATTCAATACAGCCGGAGAAATGTGGCCAGAGAAAATATTTTTTTTTCTCCATAGGATTAACACTAATGCACTTTGCTTTGGAGACCCCCGGTCCAGCGTGCCTATTCCCTCTTAAATCAAAAGCTTTTGGTGTTTGTTTTGCGACATTAATAAAAGTGACTTTTGAAAATATATATAAAAGAGCTTGCAAAGGATAATAATTTTTAGGATAGCAAATCAGAAAGGTTAGTAAAGAAATAAACAAAAAATATAGTTCAGAAAAAAAAAATATTTTGAAGGATCTGGATATTGAAGGTCGAAAGCATATTCAAACGTGCAGTTTCACTTGTTAGTGGGATAAATAGCAGACCATAGTACATTATTTTAGAATAGGGAAAAACCAAAAAGCAGATCCATCATAATCATAACATACACGAAGTGTGCATCTGAATTGAGTTATTTTTTAATAAGGGTGTGTCAGAGAAACAGCAAAATTTTTTTTTTCTTTAACGCAAGGGGAGGGAGGGGGGAGAGGTTGAATTAACGTCGCACTTAATTCCTGAGACCCAGCCAACCTACAGATATATTCTTTATATGAACATATTTTCCGAACGAATATACAGAAAAAGCGCATGATTTACAAGTAATTTTGAAAAAAATAACGTTTAATATTTGCTGGTGTCCCTCAATAATGAGAAATTTGAGGTTTTAAGGTGGAATGAGAACGATCGACCGCGGGTCTCCGACCCCAAAAAAAAAGTACCTCTGTGTAAATCCAATAGAAAAAAATTATTAAAAGCCTAAAAAAAATTTGTAAGCCACATTTCTCCGGCTGTGTTAAATATTTTTACAAACGTTTTTTTTATATGACATACGGGTCTCTATAATCCCACTTTTTGAAATTGGTTCGAATATTTTGTGTAAAATTATTTATTGAAAACTAAAAAATATATATCTGAACCCATTTAAAAAAAAGTGGGATTATAGAGACCTGTAAGTCAGCTGCATTTATCATTTTATCACTTGTAAAAATATTCAATACAGCTGGAGAAATGTGGCTTACAAAATATTTTTTTTCTATTAGATTCACACAGAGACGCTTTAGTTTGGAGATCCGCGGTCGATCGGGTTCATTCGCCCTTAAACCTAAAACATGAACATTTTTTTTCTGGACAAAGGATGCGAAAACAAGCTGTATCTTTATTTTGTAATTTGTATTTGCAAGAACTCAGAAATCGTGTTCACCCTCGTACGATTTCGTTTTACATAGAAATAAACTACTGATACCTGTAATCAAAAGCTAAAAGTTATCTATCGAAATATTTCCGTAAATAAAGTTTAAAATAAATTAAGTATAGTTACACGAACGTAAAACGAAACATCCATTGAAATGGATGTCAGGTTTCAGGAGGGAATGGGCAATTAGCAACAGGGACCCATAATATTAACAGCCGATTTATTTAAACTGGATTTTTTTTATTGCACAATTTATAGGCATAGTGTCTAAAACCTGATTTGATCCAAAGATTTTCTATGATCCATGGATCTGAATGCCAACGCCTTACCAACTGAGCCCTCCAGCTTTTCTAATAATTCAGTTGAAATAAATACAATGACCTCACACTTTGGCTAAGAGTAATCAAAAGGATTTTGACGGACCATTTACAGATAAAAACTTCAATATTCACGTTCTTTCACATACCTAAAAATTCATACAACAAACTTCATTTCAAAGTGACAAGCGAAGATAACACAGACTACACCTAATCTCGCCAGACAGTTGGAGTGAGAGGTCATTGTAAGTATTGAGTTTTTCCTTCACGCAACCATAAATAATGTTTATAACTTTTTAAAGGGTATCGTTATCACGATGAAAATACCATCCAACAAACGAGACTAAAGCGACGAACAATAATGAAAGCTTTACAAGGTCTATTATGGACAATTACAGTCATGTCTCGGCACGCCCTTTTAATCGCAGGGGCAGAAAAGTAGTTGGACGACTAGAATTTAAGAGGATCTGGTAGGGAATCATTAAGACACGCACAGATAAAAGGACTTCGACTAATAAATAAAAAGTCGCTGAGACATGATACCAAATCTGAAAGTTCAAACATTTTGGCGCAGATATTTTAACATACTAGAGCCTTCGCTCCTGCTCTCTAACACTCGCGGTCCTTTGAGAACTCTGATCCCAAGGATTGTGTGGTGATTGCACATGTGGCAGATGCACACGCAGGGAGGGACATACGAGGGGAATAGTGGGAGGAGAAAGAAAGAAACTCCTTTAGCATATATGAAAGATGTGTCTTCTAAGGGGATCGTTAACATTGGATAAGATTTCTATTAATTGCCTCAGAGAATCACTAACCACAATCTTAGTGAATTCTTTTAGTCGCCGTCACGGTTCAGTGACGGGGATAAGGGTACGCAAAAACCACGCTTTTCAGGTATTTTCTATCTGTGTGCATCTGACACGGATGGAAAGTCCACGCTGACCACTCCAACCTCACAGAAACAAAGTTGTGCTCACCCATGAAATTCCAATTTGAAAACGCATTCTAAAATACATAGGGTAATATTTATAGCAAATGTAATTTAAAATCTGTTAAATAATTTCCTGGGGCAATTAGATATATATTAGCACATCAGTGTATCATAACCATCAAAATGGTCCATCTTAACCTAATAATCCATCTTAAACTACACAAATAATTTGTATAATTTTTGAGTTTCCATCTAGATGACGGATGCTCCGTGAAGTCATACAGCGCCGTATAGATTGATTAGGGCTTAAACGATGAGGAGCTACGGGATGATACGGGTTTTAATTAGTAGAAGTGTAATGGAAGTAATAAGTTCGATAAACAAATGCCGCCAACAGAAACAGCGAATTATTCTCTACTGTTTGGTATAAAGTGTGCTGTTTCATTCAGAAATAAAGTCGCTCATGGACTGGTAATAACATAATTCGTCAAAAGTGTATTATTTTTTTATATATATAGTATAGACTGATCTGCATCAGTACGTTAAAATTGCTTTGGTAATCATTTCATTTGAGAGCAGTGATTTTTGAGAGGGGGTAATAAATCCGCAACAGTTTTTATAAAAGTAGTTATGGACTTCTAAGATTTCTATATTATAGTTAATTTTTTTTTTTTTTGGAAACCGAATCAACAACTTATAATTTCTTTTTGACAATTTTTTTTTCGAAATACGCAACTAACTATAAGCATTATGAGAATCAAACATTAATCATAATTGATTCATCATCAGTTAAAAATTAGGCAAATTACTACCTTTAAAGTTTTATTATTAGAGCTATAAGTATAATAAACATCTGTTGAGTTTCTTTTAAAAAAAAAACAAAAATGTAAACAATCACACCAGAAACATGCAATATAAAATGAGAATTCAAAATTATTTATTTAAAAAAAATTAATTCATTACCGCAAAAATTAAAATTTAGCTCTGTTTTAACAATGTGACCCTTAATGGGGGTCCAAACTAAATGTTTACTTAATTATATCTATAGTATATAATTATTCATCCCCATTAAATATATTAACTCACAGTAAATGAATAACGGTTTTTAAGATTAATGCCAGACGAAACTTGAATATTAATATTTATCCTTGAATAGTAATATATAGTTAACTCAATTGGTGAAATTTTTAATTAATAACTATCACGTGGAAATATAAGAGCAAATAAAAAATTTAAATAATCAAACGCCAATCTATTCTCGGCATGTTTTTCTTTCTTGAAACTTCCTTTTTTTGGAACACCTGGTTGGTGAAAAACACCTGTTCTTAAGAAGGTGTATTTCAAGAATTTAAAATACCTCTAAACAAAAGGGTAGCAAGACAACCGTAAATATTGAGAGTTCAATGTTGTTGAAAGAAAAAGAAGTTTAAAAAAGAAACCTCAAGATGCATTCTAATTTTTGTTTTATATAGAACAAAACGATTATTCAAACAGTTAAGGACATCGAACCCACAGAATAAAATAGATTTGTAATTTAGGATTGCTAAAAAATAGCTCTAAACATTTAAGGACATCGCACAGCGGTAATAAAATAGATTTGTAAAAATAGCTTTAAACTGAAAATATTTAAATTAATATTATATGAAAAAAATAAAGTTATGATTAATGATGGTATATTAAATTTTTAACAATCGATATTTTTTGCATTAAAAATTTAAAAAAAATTATGACATTTACACAGCTGAATTAGTGTTTACACAATGCTTATTATTACCTAATTAGTGTTTACTACATTCTAAACGTAAAGGCACCAAAAGTAACTTCTAAACAACATTTTTTTCTGGTTGCGATGATTATTTAACACATTAGCTCTCAAATGAAATTTTTATCTCGATAAAAAGAAGAAAATTAACTTCGAAATTTTTCATAACTTAAACAATAAAATTAATATGAAAATTTTAAAAATCAAGTGTAATTTAAAATAAACTCACCTATATTATGTTTTTAACTAATAACTTAATAATAATCATAGGGGTGGGAATTCTGTTAGAGCCAATTTGAAGTAACTTTTGGAAAAGAAACTAGGAAATTGCAGCAGCAAAAATTAACTTTGGGAACAGAAATATGAGACAATGTAGCAGCAAAACGAAACAAATTAACAAATATTAGGTTATAATTGGAGCAAGATCCAAAATTTGGCGCTCACTGGCGCAATTAGTGTAGAATTCTCAGCCATGTAATAATTCGAAAACTTATTGAAAATATCGTTTTAAAAATTTAGTTTTTTTAACAAGTATCAAAATAACATAATTGCAAAAGCCAAACAAGTTGGTTTGTAACAGAATCTGTCACTTAACCCGCTCCACACAACAGTTGTGTTTAACAGGTAAAAAGGCGACAAACACAGCATGATTAATATTCTATATTAAACATTTACATGCTAAATTTGGCTAGTTTCTTTTATTTTATTTCGAAAATTCAATAATTATTACTTATCGTTTGCAAAAATTAATTTATATTTCAAAGAATAAATATGTAATATTCCTCGCTTTTAAATAGAATTAAAACATTTCATATCAACATACAAAGAATCTCGCAGTGAAATATATTTGACGTCATTTCAAACTGAGCGATGTCGCAAAAATAAATTTATTTTAACTTATTGTCTAAAAGAATTAAAGTTTCTCGAGCGATTGTTGCGAATAGCAATGGTGATTTAATTCTAATCAAAATGGCTTCCTATGCTTTTTAAATAAGCATTCGATTTTGCAGTTTTTTAAATAATTGAAGTACTTCGAATTCGAATTCTTTTCTGAAATTTTCAATGTATTCTAATTTCGATACGCTGAATTTTTTGACGTATCACACTTGTCCGTAGCATTTGTAATTTGGGCTATGAAAGTGGGTGACGGACAGACAGACGGACTAAACGATTATAATACCTTCCACTTTTTACGTTATAAACGTAGTTTGGAAGCTAATACATGTAATTATTTTTTTACGAGAACAAATCCATTGATTTGATAATAAACCTAATAAACAAGGTGGAACTAACCTTAACAAAAAAAAATTTGTACTATTAGTGTTGCCTGTTAGTTTACTAAGGATATTTTGATACAAGGAAAAGAGAAAGACAAAAGATTGATTTACAAATTTGGGCTTTCAGCTAAATAGAATCATTCAACTTATAAGAGCTCTTCGTAGTGCAAATCGAGTTTTAGTGGTTTTTGTCCTTGCTCAGGCAACAGAAACTATAAATAGCACAAAGTAGGTTGGTGATGTACCAACCGAAATAAAATAAAAACAAAATAAATTAGATTCACTTAATACAAGACGAAAGGTACTTTTGACGGAAATTGGCCACAGAATACATTCACATAATTATGATAGAATATTTACATATATGTTTGTCGCACAAGAAATGTATAGTATTTCTAATAATTAATTTCACGGCGTATTATAAACGAAAATATATAATACATGTATGCATGATAAACTAGATATCAACCGCGCTAACCATTCCACTTTTTTTACTAAGTTATTTCGATATTTTATTTTGAAACTATCCGGCTTTTTTCTTTTTAGAATGTCCACACAAAAAAGTTTTTTAAAAGAAAAAAAAACGCTTTTACATGTTAATATTTTTTTTTTAACCCGGGAGCAAGCGTGGGCTATTGACGACACATTTCCATAATAATTATTTTGTCAGGGGTATCTCTGCCGTCGACAAATTTATGACACAAGTTGATAGAGACTTTCTAGTCAAATCTAAAGGTTTGGCAAACTTTGAAAAAAAATCAGGTTCATAAGGATATTAGTTCTAAGAAAATCTTTCGGGTATGTGCGCCTTCTGCCGGGTTGATAAACTCTGCCACATTTAAAAAACATCCTAAAACATTTGAAATTTGTATAAATATTTAAAGAAAAATTGCAGATAACCATTACAGCTTAAACAAAGTGACCTAAAATTGTCGAATTTCGGTTATCCAAAATCATAAACATCAGGAAACGTATGCCGGTATAGACTGTGTTAAAACAATGTAATTCCTTTTCAATACAAATAACGCTGCGTTTTCCTTCCAGGCAGAGGTCGGCAACCAAGTTTTGAATTCCTTTCCCATTAATTCCGGCAGCAAACAAGAACACTGCTGGCTTCTGAACCACATTTTGTGAAGGAAGAACAAACAAGGGATGGCAAATTCTGTTTGAGCAGAACTAAAAGTACGTGACAGATTCATGGTAGGTCGTCAAGCTCTATGGGGACTATACTACATTTCTATTGATAAACATTTTTTAACGAAACATAACGATTAAAAGTGCATTTGCAGTTTGCAGTGCAATAAAGTAATATTTTATTCGGAGGTTCTAGTCATTAGAACAACGAATTACTATTAGTTTGCATTAAAAGTTATTTATTATTAAAAACCAATATTTCCATGACAAATAACCTCTTATTTGATAACTATGGCCATGCTACGGTAATGCATTAATACTACATTTTTTATACGTACACTAGTTTCCAAAAGGTAGTCCGTTTTTAAAAAAAATAAGCGGAATTAGTTAAATAAATTTTAACTGCTAGAAATATGATCCCAGTACAACATTATAGAAGGAATACTGACGTAACTGCCCAAATAAAAAATTTCGGGAGAATCGTCAGAAAATGAGTTTCCCATTTTATTTCATTGTGAAAACCTCGCTGAAAAACTAACTATTGTCCACAAATTGTATTAATTGATTTAAGGTTAAGATAAATAGTTAGATTTTAAAAGTTTGGCAAAGTACAGGGTGTCCGTAAAAGAATGTCCGAGTTTCAAATTGTAATAGTATTGTGGTTGAAGTGTAATTGTAATGTGGTTGAAGGTGACGAATAAAGAATAACTCAAACAGTTTCAGATAAGCGCATGCGCTTGTACCGCTACATCGTTGCACAGGCTGTTGTTTCCATTATTCCGGACTTGCTGCAGACAGTATGGGAAGAACTGCATTTTCGTTTGGATGTGTGCCGTATCACTAAAGGCGCACACGTTGAGCACTTATAGAAAAAACTAGGTTAGTTTTCCTTCAATGTCATGTATGATTTGTTATATTTAATATAAAATAAACTCCTGTAATATACCATTAAAACTCGGACATTCTTTTACGGACACCCTGTATTTTATAGTTACTAACTGTAGACAAAAATGTCCAAGAACAGTTTGATACGTCCCACCTTCCCTCGGAAATTGGTAGATGTCACAACCCAAAACGAATGATAGGAAATGACCAAAATGATAGAGGTTCAGTGATTAACACGTGTATGGTCTTTACCTAGTTTGGCGTGTATGAAACCGGTTCTCGAGTAATGCATTAGGATGAAAATTACCTATTGTTTCAAGGTGAGAAGTGATGAGAGAGAGAATAATCTCGTGTGAATTGTTCGATCAGACTACAGTGCTCGTCAGAAAATCATTAACTTGACTTCATATTTATTGTAGATGTGATGGAAATGTATGTGGTTGATATAACAAGATAAAAGATTTTCAATGAATTATCAAATCTAAAAGCCTTTGGTAGCTGATAAATAGTAAGTTAAAAACAAACCGAATTTGTCTATTTAGATATGTAGTTAAAATCAATTAAATAATCATTAAAATAAATTCTGCAACAATTCATGCAAACATGCGTGATGCAGTGCGAGAATTGGTTTTAAAAGCCAAACATTGGTTTAAACAAAAGTACCTGGTAGTATATACCAATTTTTTTTTTTTGAAAAACAAACTTTTTTCCCTTCCCTGAAACTAACAATGCACCACAAAATTAACCACCTTCACCTACTTATGAAATCTAAACTAACTTTACATATCGTAAAAAAAATATTTGTTTATATATTTAGGTGCTGCTTTATAATTATTCCATAAATTTCATTAAAGAAAGCTGTAACGCATGTACACTAAAAACATACGTAAATATATAAAGCGTAACAGAATTCCCCTCTAAGTTACATTAAAACTTTAACTAACAACATAATTCAAGAATTGTTAAAACTCCATACTACATTTTTTCTTGATAAAAAGAGGTAAAACACTGAAACTCAAAATTACGCAAAAATTACAGAATAGAAATACATTATAGTATATGAATGCAACATACCTTCTTATACGAGTAGAAATATAAAGCGAAAAATACTTAAAATTAACATTTCCGTGAATCAAATTTGTAGGAAAACGGGTTAATTAAATCACCTGTAGAACACAATATCCCAAGGACGCTACTCCTAAATATCAAATGATACGCTTTAAGAATATAAAGTCGAGTTGAATAGAAAAAAAATTCGAAACAAAAGAGGTTACTTTACTTAACCAGAAAGTATCGTATTTCTGAACAAGCTCCAATTATCTTTAAAAAAATAATCCGAAGCTTGGCAGTACAATAGCTAGATTACAAATGAACCGATAGTTGTAAAGAGGAAATATTATGTTTCCCCTTTACGAGTACCGATTTTGGGATATTGACTATATCATATAGTCAATGCTATAAAATTAAATTTGCTGATAAAATAGTACAAGCACAATACGTAAGTGAGATAAGTAAACAAGTAGGTTTGTAACAGAATCTGTCACTTAACCCGCTTCCACACAACAGTTGTGTTTAACAGGTAAAAAGGCGCCAAACACAGCAATTATTCTACATTAAACATTTACATGCTAAATTTGGCTATATAGTTTCATTTATTTTATTTCGAACATTCAATAATTATTACTTATCGTTTGCAAAAATTAATCTATATTTTAAAGAATAAATCTGTAATATTCCTTGCTTTTAAATAGAATGAAAATATTTCATATCAACATATACGAAGAATCTCGTAGTGAAATATATTTGACGTCATTTCAAACTGATCGATGTCGCAAAAATAAATTTATTTTATTTATTGTCTAAAAGAATTAAAGTTTCTCGAGCGATTGTTGCGAATGGCAATGGTGATTTAATTCTAATAAAAATGGCTTCCTATGCTTTTTAAATGAGCATTCAATTTTGCAGTTTTTTACATAATTGAAGTACTTCGAATTCTTTTCTGAAATTTTCAATGCATTCTAATTTCGATGCGCTGAATTTTTTGACGTATCACACTTGTCCGTAGCATTTGTAATTTGCACTATGAAAGTAGGTGACGGACAAACAGACGGACAGACAGACGGACAGACAGACTGAACGATTATAATACCTTCCACTTTTCGCGTTATAAACGTAGTGTGGAAGCTAAAACCAAATTCTACTCCTAAAGCGAAATGACTCGAGATGCTTATTTTTTTAAGTGTGTTTAAAAGTTTTTTTTTTACATCCAAAATGAAATGAATACAAATTCATAAAATTTTGACACAGCAAAATTGTGGCATTATGACTTCATAATTTGCCGCAATACTTTCATTTTAACAATAATGTTTATAATTTGCTCAAATAAAAGGCAATTATAACAATTTAGGATTAACTGCTATAATATTTATAACTGATATAAAATTTAAACCGCTATAAGTATAAAGATTCATCCAATTAGTACAGCATTTAATAATGACACAGTTCGTTAATATTTAAAATTATTCGTATTTATTAAAACAATTCAATAAGAATAATTTGTGTATTAATTCGGTTTTAACAGCACGTACATATTTTAATAAAACAAATACTTAGTACATTTGAAATACTAGCAGATATTGTAGCTATGATAAATATACAGTTAAAAATGGTAGGATCATTTTTACCAACTTCAACGAGCAACAAGACACCCTCATTTTTATTTCCATATGAAATTTCAGAATTTGATGATAAAAAAAGAAACTTTCTGTTGATAAGCCTTTAATCCAATTATTTTTTAATGAACTATAAAGCAATAATCTCTATGTAAAATTAAATTTATATTGCAAGTATTTTCTACACTGAAAATCCATTTAAAGCCCCAGTCTAGACGACTCGCCTTTTAACGAGGCAAACTTAACAATTTTATAGACCTTTTCGCTTCAAACAGCTTAATTATTTTTGCTTTTCCCGAAGACTCAGGAATACTTTAACATCGTACTCTGAATAGTTGGGTAACAGTTTTTGATGGTGTATAAACATGGTATAATTAAAACGGTCCAGATTTTATTTTTATTAAGTATTTCATCATTTTAAATAATAAATAATTTGAACTAAGATATATTCCTTATTTTATGCAATACTTTAATACTTTGATTTTGGTTGCCAATCAATTACTTACAACTCACGGGATAAAATCCTCAACGAACTTAATAGAAAAATAACTAAAATATATTGAACGTTTTGACATGTAATCAAGATTTTTCTTTAAGAATTTTATTGAAATTAGTATTTATGCAATAGATATGTAAGTTTACATTAGTGCAAGTTTTTCTGCTACCTTCAACTTCGAATTATCCTATTTTGAGTATAGTCATTATTATTCGATAAAATCTAATTACAAAAAGTTGGTTGGTTAATTTGTAAAACTTTTACAAAAGTTTACAGTTAAAGAAATGCAAACATCCTCATTTAACAAGCTACAAATGCAACACAATGTTGCTGATTATTAAAAGTAAACCTAAAAGTTAAGTTTTCCAAACGGCTTCAATCAGAAATACAATTTCAAATCATCTCATTCCCAGGACACACCATAAGCCTTTACACAAAAACTTTAACTATTTAAAGCAATGCTAAACATGCATTAGTGGCTAGTTCAATGAACGAGGTGTTTTTTTTTAAATAGGAATACAAACTTTAAAAATATCGTTTCCCAAACAGTTTCAATCGTACATGAAGTGTCACAAAATATCATTTACGACATACATCTCAACAGAAATCAAAATAAGAGTTCAAATACTCCCTTTTAGGAGTCTCACAAAAAAAAATCTCAATATTCCTCGAAATGCAATAAAATCAAATTGAAACCAAATGCCTGAGTAAAACTTCATTCGCGGGAAAAGTTATAAAAATCGTGGAAAAGGGAATTCTTGTACGTATTTTTCTGTTAAGTGTCCGGAATACCCGGGCGCCTGGTCGTCGCGCCTGCCAATACTCAGAGCGGCATAAAAAAGGACTATGACCGGCAGATTAAAGGCTGCTAAATGCCCCCTTCAGCTGTGAGAGCAAGTTAATAAAATTGTCGACGATTTACGTCGATAGGGTAAATCCGATTAGAAAAAGAACGTCTGATGTAGCTGGAAGTTCAGCAGATGGAAATTCCACAAAGCGATATGATAGAAGTCAGAATTTGGGGAAATGGTTATTTAAAATGTGTTGGATTGTTTTCTATTTAATCAGAAAAGGTTATTGTAAGTTCAACAGTAAAAATTTCGAAAGTATAACCCATACTTAAGAAAGACGTATTACAACACATGGAAAAGATAAATATAATACCGGTGCAACTTGACCTAAATCTAAACATTTCTTTAAATAAATTAAACGGAATCATCCGGGGTCGTTTCAAGAAGAAGATAAAGAGGTCAGATATTACCTTTTCCCATCTATACTCCTATATTATTTAACAGTAAAAAGCCAATTATGTCAGGTTTGAGTTCTTTATGTTATTCAGTTACAAGCGTAACATGAAATTGGTACTTTACATAATTGGCCGAGCAAGAAATACTGGCGCATTTAAATGCGGAGTAAATGATGAATTAAGTTTATTCTTCAGATCATAAACTAAAATTCAAAAACTTAAAATAAAAATGCAATCACAATGCAATTTAAATAGACAAAAGACAAGCAGATTCAAAACTACTTGGCTGTTTTCAAAACTGGGGTTATTTACTTGTCCTTTTGAAATAACGTTACCTCTTTATATCATAAATGGCGATCAAATGTAAGTTAATTGTCATGGTCTATAATTAAATTTAAATATTCTGCCAACTGGACGGCCAATTACCTAACCCAGGGCCGGATTTAAAGATTTGACGCTTGTAGGCTAGGATCGATTTGTCGCCAGATATAGTTTTCTTGACTATTTTTTTCTTTCTACATATTAGAATCTATGTATCTTTAAACTATAAATCTAAAGCGAAATAATAGGCGAATTTTTTAAACTGTAGTACTATTTTTCTTTCATCTGCCAAATCCGGGGGAGAGGGTGAAATTGCCCTCGCAGATACTATGTTTACTACTAAATATTAGTTTTAGTACTATGATTTACGCATTAATGTAAATTATTTGTTTTCTTTCTTAAAAATGTTAGTAACCTTATAATTTTTTATGCCGAATGTCGCTTTAATTGGTCGTAAAATTTGCCGCCCCAAAAAATTTGCCGCTCTAGGCTACAGCCTACTTAGCCTATTCAGAATTCCGGCCCTTTCCTTCTCTCTTCAACATCAATCCAAGACTTGGATAGAGTAACTTGAAGTTACTCAACTGATAGCGGTAACAAGTTCATTGATTAAATAAAAAATATTAAAAACTAATTTTACCTTGGGCAGTACTTTTCAATTATTTTCGATCATTACAATCAAATACAAAAAAAGTAGATGGGTTATTTAACGAATAAGAAATTATTTGAATACTCGAATTTACTTAACATAATCTCGATGAAAACATCCATGAACAAACAAAAAAAGACAGATTGGCATTTAAAGACTTCGCTGATCGTGACCTCGTGGTTGTATGCATGACTGCACAAGCTGATGACCGAAGTGGCTATTGATATTAGTCAAGATTGAACCGAAAACACAAATTTCTAATCGAGCTTACACGCTTCAAATCATTAAAACAATAGCCAGTAAGACCTTGAGAAGAGATGCCATGACAATAAAATTGAAAACACTTTGGGGCTCGATTTTAGGAAAGATTATTGATTCGTCTATTTTCGAAAAACTCCTTTATATATATTTTAAGAAAGTCGGTCAGTATTATCGTAATCATACACTTCGCACTGTGATATATTTCATTTATGCGCATAAATCATTGAAATTATAAACTTAATAAAATATTTTAATATCACAAAATATTTTAAAGTATAAAAAAAGATTATTTTATGTATTTAAGATAACAGACAATAAAGTCGCTTATACTAATTAGCTATTTTAAAAGCAAGTAAAATAAGATAACTGTAAAAATTGTGTTGCTTGGGTTCGCGGCAACTACCCGTTGCCTTGGTGTTGAATAACTATGGTCTACAAGCTACTTTGTAGAAGGTTTATTTGGACGATTAAGCACAACATATTTAGCACAGTTCTCACGGAAACATACAAGATTACATATATTTGATCTAAAGAGCTGCATGCAAGCAGCCTACTTCTACGAAATCTAAATTGGTTCTAAAAGAAAATCTACAGAAATATTACTAGGTGCTACTACTGCGCATGCGCGCAAAAAGGTACTTGACCTGAAAAAAGGGGGATTCCCCGTTCAAACGGTATTTTGCCCGTTTGAAAGGGGACTTTCCCGAATTTCACTTTTCTGATTTCTAACATCCTCCCCCCTTTTGAGGGATTGCCATCACTCACAACCACATCATAGTTAAGCCGGCAAAGTCTATCAGGTATCTTAACCTGTCTACCTGAACGTGTACACACTTTCATTAAACAAGCCGAGTCTTTCTGGGACTTTAACTAGTCGACCTGATCTCGTTATTTTATTTTTAATGACTTCATTAGTTTCTGTATCAATGTCCACATTGGTGCGATTAGTTGCAACGTCACCAGAATTTACAATTTCACTCCCGTTATTTACAATAGGCACTTCCAGTGGGTAAACACGTTGCACTGGTCTAATCATTTCAGAGTTCTTACATTTTAACTTTAAGGTACGGACCTTGCCGTCTTTACCTGGAAGTAAACTAATAACCTTTCCCAAAGGCCACAACAACCGTTTTTTTAACGGATCTTCTACAATCACAATTTCCCCTACTTGAAAATCGTGCCCCGAGTTTCCCTTGCGTTTCTGACGTAATTGGCTTAAGTATTCTTTTCTGAATCGGGATCTTAAATCTTGCATTAACTTATTACGATATTTGATTCTTTTCTGAAACTTAGAGGATTCACTTAAATCCAAATCTAGGGTTTCATACGAAGATCTTCCACTTAAAAACAAACTAGGTGTTAACGGGATCATATCGTCAGCGTCTTGAGAGATGTACGTTAACGGTCTTGAATTTATTACGGCTTCACAATCGCAAAGAACTGTTAGAAGTTCCTCATAATTTAAAACTGAATTACCTAATGTACGTCGTAACAATTCCTTGATTAGCCTCACTAATCTTTCCCAGAATCCCCCACCAAGCAGCTGTAGGGGGATTAAATTTCCATCTAATGGGTTTAATCTCAGTTTCTCGCGTTATTTTAACCCAATCTAGATTTTTTAACTCGCGATTGGCGCCGACAAAATTTGTCCCGTTATCGGTGTAAACTATTTCTGGCCTTGTACGACGTGCGATAAACCGTCTTAGAGCCAGCAAAAAACAGTCGGTAGAAAAAGAACTTACTAACTCTAAATGTACCGCACGATAAATAGCGCACGTGAAAATGACTATCCACACCTTAGCTCCTTTTCTGGTAAACAAAGGTCCTGCCAGATCCATCCCTGTTACGTCAAAGACATTACCATCTTTAACACGATCTTCTGGCAGACCCACGGGATCACTCATAGGCGATTTCGAGCTAAAACGTCGACACTGAACGCAATTTCTAATTATCTCTTTAACTGTTTTCCTACCTTTCATAATCCAAACCTTTCTCGAAGTATGGACATGAGAATCTGAACTCCAGCATGACAATGTTTTTTATGATAATACTCATTATCCTTGTAGTTAACATACTCTTAGCAGGTATCAAAATAGGGGCAATAAAATCTGGATCATCCTTTCTCTCTGTAATTTTAGTTTTAACCCTTATTATACCATCCCTATCCTTAAAAGCATTTACAATAGGGATATTACTTAGCGAAGGGAAAAATTTGTTTTGAACTGAACAGATAAGCACCTTTTCAGCAGATTCCATTTCCTCTGATGAAAGCTGTCCAGATATTCTTTTCCCAACAGAAGTTTGAGAGTTATTTTTAAATCTTAGTATCCAGCCCACTAAATGAATAATTGAGTGGTAATTAGAAAACCTTTTAGAATACCATGGGTCAGCTTCCTCTAAAATATTCACGCAAACTAAAGTTGATTTTTTGGTTTCTAAACCAACTTCTTCGTCATAAGTAATGTCACTAATAGGCCAATTTTCCTGACCTTTTCTCAACCACTGCGGTCCCTCCCACCATTTTGTCTCTAACATTTGTTTGGGAGTACATCCCCGAGATAATAAATCGGCTGGATTAAAATGTCCTGGAATAAACCTCCAATCTTCTACATTGGTAATCTCTTTTATTTCTTTTACCCTATTTGTTACGAAAACTGACCAATTTCCGCACTTTTTGATCCACCATAATGCTACCGATGAATCAGACCAATAAGTTACCTTAATTTCTGACAAATTCATGGCATGAAGTATGGAATTCGTAAGTCTAGCTCCAATGCAACATGCAAGTAACTCTAATCTTGGACAACTCAAGTTTTTCAAAGGGGCTAATCTCGACTTGGCCCTTATGAGTGTTACTCTAACTTCTCCGTTTGCCACTGTTCTTACAAAAACACATGTAGCATACGAGACTTTACTGGCATCGACAAAAACGTGCAACTCAGATGTGTCATTTAACATGATATAGCGTGGCAAAGTTACATCTCTTAACAAATGAATCTCATTTAACCATTTAAGAAATTTTTGTACAACATCTTTAGGCAATTCTGAATCCCAAGACAGTTTCAACTTCCAAGTATCTTGTAGCAACAGTTTGGGAAGCAATGTAGCCGGTGATAAAATGCCATTAACATCAAAGACTTTTTGAATTTTGGACAAAACTACCCTTTTTGTAATTTGTGTCTCATTTGTAACGGCTTCTAAATTAATATTACATCTTAAGGTATCATCATCTAAATTCCATAACATTCCTAAAACCGAGGCATCTCCAGTATGCTGAGAAACCAATTTACAGGCTACATTACTCTGCCACCCTCGTAAGTTGAAACATGCCTTTGACATTATCAACATAGACTTTTCAATAAAAGTTTCTTGTTCATTTACATTATAAACACCACTCACGCAATTATCAACATAAAAAGAACTCCTGAGTTTTTGTGTAATATCCTTAAAATCAGTATCACTATTTTCCAAAACATGATGAATAGATGCACTTAAAACAAAAGGACTTGCGTTTAAACCAAATACCAAACGACATGTCTGTACACCTCCTTTTTATCAGAAGGATAGAAAAATCTAAGATAATCTCTATGTTCATTTGTTATTGACAACTCAAGAAAGGCGCGTTCAATATCAGCACTTAAACCTATGGGATACAACCTAAATCTATCAATTATATCAGGTATTAATTCTATTAAGTTGACACCTGTATACAAACAATCATTTAAAGAACATTTGCCTTTTTCTCTTGAAGAGGCGTCAAAACTGGCCGAATTTTTGTAGTCTCGCTGCTTAATTTAATTACCGGTCTATGGGGTAAGTAATGACAACCATTATCTAACTCATTCTCAGGAACCCGTTCAATGATATTTAATTTCTCCCAATTTTGAAATACTGCCTGATAATCCTCAAGGTAGTTATTACTTTTAGCTTTCATAATCATACTTCCATGTCGTTTTAAGTCAAATTTTTATTATCAGGTAACTCAGTCAAATCATTTCTAAGGGGTAATTTTATATTATATCTTCCATCAGGTAAAATAGTTAAATTCTGCTGAAAATCCTTTAAATAATCATTAGTTACCAAACCTTTACGATCCGCTCCACAGAATTTTCTATTCCTATCTTTTCAAGTTCCCATAGATCATTTACAGACCACTTTTAGCATGTAAAGAAAATGAAGTCACAATATTATTGTTACAATGCAAAGTATCATCTTTTTTGACCTAAAATAGACCACCCAATTTCTGTCTCAACAGCGGTTATACCATTTTTTAAATCTACTACGCGACCCGACAATATTCTAGCAATAACATCGGCTCCTAGTATTATCTTAATTTCCTCTTCTTTGGAAAAGGAATCACTAATTTCTATATTTCTACTTTCCAAATCTTTCAACAGATCTGGGTCATTTATTCGAGGAATGAGCCGCACAAAGTATCTTGTGTTATGACCTCCACCGAATAGAATTTATTACCTAATAAATCGCCGATCTCAACCGAGTAAACTGGGTGAATCTTCGCTTCTGTTTTCTCTCCCGCCAAAAAGATCATGAATTATCTTCTCGGTTCTAAGTGGTTTTCCGCCTAGCTCCTTGAGTAATGCACTATTTGCGTACGATCGGCTACAACCAGAATCAATGAGAGCTCTTACTTTTTGTGTTCGTCCTTGAACTTTAATCGTTACGCAAAGAGTCTGCAAATAAATTCTTTTTTCACAACTATTCCTTATACTACTGGAATAAAGTGAGACTTCGGAATTGGGTGCACTATTTACAGTCGGCTTTTCTAGAGGTTTTTTATTACACATAATGTCATAGTGAGGTTGTGAACAAGCGGAACATTTCAATTGAGACTTAAAAGGGCAATTTTTACTTCTATGATTAGTTTTAATATTTAAACATGTAAAACATGCATTTTTACTAGATAAAATTTTTAATTTTTCCTCTACGCTCATTTTCTTAGCAGCAAAACACTTAAAATTTTGGTGATTGGTTTTTTCACACCATACACAAGGGGCTTTCTTACCTGGGTTCGGCATGCTTACCAGGGCTGAGGCAGTGGAATGACAGTTATCATTTTGAACAACTTGTTGTTCTCTTTTGCGAGGTAGATTTGCAGCAAACCCCGTCCGAGAGAGTTCCACCATTTCTTCTCCTTGAACTTCTTGGCGCAAAAAAATCATTAAGTTCTTTAATGACCTGTTGCTCCCTTCGGTGTTGTCTTCCTGGTAGTTTCTACTCCGTTCCCAGGCCATGAGGACTTCTTCCGGGAGACAGCTTTCCACGAGCGGTGCCAGGAAATCGGAGAACTTTTCCTGGGTCCTCTTCAAGGTCTCCAAGGCACGCAGCTTTCCTTCCAGTTGGTCGTAGAGGCCTGCAAGATCCGTCTTTACGCGACCCGAGACGGCGTTCTTCATAACCATAGATAGTAGATCCCGGACGTAGATCTGCACCAGCAAATCTTCCCGGCCGAACCTCTCCCGGAGCTGGGCCACTGCATTTGGATAGTTGGCCGCGGTAGCAGGGAAACTTCTGATCAGCCTTTCTGCCTTGGATTTGGGCTCCATAGCTGCGACAAGGTATTGCATCTTATCCTCATCGGAAATAGTTCGGTCTTCATGAACTTTCTGAAATTGGCTCCAAAAGGACAAATACTCTTTCGGATCGCCGTTGAACTTCTGAAGTTCCATTCTGGGAAGTTTAAACTGTCTTTGCCTATCAACAGCCACTTCAAACTTAGTTTCTTCTAGTACTTGATTGATCGTAGTGTTACTTTCTAAATAACGGTCTCTATAACCTTCGGATTCTGCGAAGTCTGCGTCATAAGTGTTTTCTCCGGGAAAGTCCCCTTTCAAACGGGCAAAATACCGTTTGAACGGGGAATCCCCCTTTTTTCAGGTCAAGTACCTTTTTGCGCGCATGCGCAGTAGTAGCACCTAGTAATATTTCTGTAGATTTTCTTTTTAGAACCAATTTAGATTTCGTAGAAGTAGGCTGCTTGCATGCAGCTCTTTAGATCAAATATATGTAATCTTGTATGTTTCCGTGATAACTGTGCTTAATGTGTTGTGCTTAATCGTCCAAATAAACCTTCTACAAAGTAGCTTGTAGACTATAGTTATTCAACACCAAGGCAACGGGTAGTTGCCGCGAACCCAAGCAACACAATTTTTACATAGTGTGAATGTCATAACACAAGATACTTTGTGCGGCTTCATTCCTCGAATAAATGACCCAGATCTGTTGAAAGATTTGGAAAGTAGAAATATAGAAATTAGTGATTCCTTTTCCAAAGAAGAGGAAATTAAGATAATACTAGGAGCCGATGTTATTGCTAGAATATTGTCGGGTCGCGTAGTAGATTTAAAAAATGGTATAACCGCTGTTGAGACAGAAATTGGGTGGTCTATTTTAGGTCAAAAAGATGATACATTGCATTGTAACAATAATATTGTGACTTCATTTTCTTTACATGCTAAAAGTGTGTCTGTAAATGATCTATGGGAACTTGAAAAGATAGGAATAGAAAATCCTGTGGAGCGGGATCGTAAAGGTTTGGTAACTAATGATTATTTAAAGGATTTTCAGCAGAATTTAACTATTTTACCTGATGGAAGATATAATATAAAATTACCCCTTAGAAATGATTTGACTGAGTTACCTGATAATAAAAATTTGACTTTAAAACGACATGGAAGTATGATTATGAAAGCTAAAAGTAATAACTACCTTGAGGATTATCAGGCAGTATTTCAGAATTGGGAGAAATTAAATATCATTGAACGGGTTCCTGAGAATGAGTTAGATAATGGTTGTCATTACTTACCCCATAGACCGGTAATTAAATTAAGCAGCGAGACTACAAAAATTCGGCCAGTTTTTGACGCCTCTTCAAGAGAAAAAGGCAAATGTTCTTTAAATGATTGTTTGTATACAGGTGTCAACTTAATAGAATTAATACCTGATATAATTGATAGATTTAGGTTGTATCCCATAGGTTTAAGTGCTGATATTGAACGCGCCTTTCTTGAGTTGTCAATAACAAATGAACATAGAGATTATCTTAGATTTTTCTATCCTTCTGATAAAAGGAGGTGTACAGACATTGTCGTTTGGTATTTGGTTTAAACGCAAGTCCTTTTGTTTTAAGTGCATCTATTCATCATGTTTTGGAAAATAGTGATACTGATTTTAAGGATATTACACAAAAACTCAGGAGTTCTTTTTATGTTGATAATTGCGTGAGTGGTGTTTATAATGTAAATGAACAAGAAACTTTTATTGAAAAGTCTATGTTGATAATGTCAAAGGCATGTTTCAACTTACGAGGGTGGCAGAGTAATGTAGCCTGTAAATTGGTTTCTCAGCATACTGGAGATGCCTCGGTTTTAGGAATGTTATGGAATTTAGATGATGATACCTTAAGATGTAATATTAATTTAGAAGCCGTTACAAATGAGACACAAATTACAAAAAGGGTAGTTTTGTCCAAAATTCAAAAAGTCTTTGATGTTAATGGCATTTATCACCGGCTACATTGCTTCCCAAACTGTTGCTACAAGATACTTGGAAGTTGAAACTGTCTTGGGATTCAGAATTGCCTAAAGATGTTGTACAAAAATTTCTTAAATGGTTAAATGAGATTCATTTGTTAAGAGATGTAACTTTGCCACGCTATATCATGTTAAATGACACATCTGAGTTGCACGTTTTTGTCGATGCCAGTAAAGTCTCGTATGCTACATGTGTTTTTGTAAGAACAGTGGCAAACGGAGAAGTTAGAGTAACACTCATAAGGGCCAAGTCGAGATTAGCCCCTTTGAAAAACTTGAGTTGTCCAAGATTAGAGTTACTTGCATGTTGCATTGGAGCTAGACTTACGAATTCCATACTTCATGCCATGAATTTGTCAGAAATTAAGGTAACTTATTGGTCTGATTCATCGGTAGCATTATGGTGGATCAAAAAGTGCGGAAATTGGTCAGTTTTCGTAACAAATAGGGTAAAAGAAATAAAAGAGATTACCAATGTAGAAGATTGGAGGTTTATTCCAGGACATTTTAATCCAGCCGATTTATTATCTCGGGGATGTACTCCCAAACAAATGTTAGAGACAAAATGGTGGGAGGGACCGCAGTGTTGAGAAAATACATAATCAATCAAATATATGTAATCTTGTATGTTTCCGTGAGAACTGTGCTTAATGTGTTGTGCTTAATCGTCCAAATAAACCTTCTACAAAGTAGCTTGTAGACTATAGTTATTCAACACCAAGGCAACGGGTAGTTGCCGCGAACCCAAGCAACACAATTTTTACATAGTGGCGTCCGTGACAGGACATTTTAATCCAGCCGATTTTTTAACTCGCGAAGATGCAATACCTTGTCGCAGCTATGGAGCCCAAAACCAAGGCAGAAAGGCTGATCAGAAGTTTCCCTGCTACCGCGGCCAACTATCCAAATGCAGTGGCCCAGCTCCGGGAGAGGTTCGGCCGGGAAGATTTGCTGGTGCAGATCTACGTCCGGGATCTACTATCTATGGTTATGAAGAACGCCGTCTCGGGTCGCGTAAAGACGGATCTTGCAGGCCTCTACGACCAACTGGAAGGAAAGCTGCGTGCCTTGGAGACCTTGAAGAGGACCCAGGAAAAGTTCTCCGATTTCCTGGCACCGCTCGTGGAAAGCTGTCTCCCGGAAGAAGTCCTCATGGCCTGGGAACGGAGTAGAAACTACCAGGAAGACAACACCGAAGGGAGCAACAGGTCATTAAAGAACTTAATGATTTTTTTGCGCCAAGAAGTTCAAGGAGAAGAAATGGTGGAACTCTCTCGACGGGGTTTGCTGCAAATCTACCTCGCAAAAGAGAACAACAAGTTGTTCAAAATGATAACTGTCATTCCACTGCCTCAGCCCTGGTAAGCATGCCGAACCCAGGTAAGAAAGCCCCTTGTGTATGGTGTGAAAAAACCAATCACCAAAATTTTAAGTGTTTTGCTGCTAAGAAAATGAGCGTAGAGGAAAAATTAAAAATTTTATCTAGTAAAAATGCATGTTTTACATGTTTAAATATTAAAACTAATCATAGAAGTAAAAATTGCCCTTTTAAGTCTCAATTGAAATGTTCCGCTTGTTCACAACCTCACTATGACATTATGTGTAATAAAAAACCTCTAGAAAAGCCGACTGTAAATAGTGCACCCAATTCCGAAGTCTCACTTTATTCCAGTAGTATAAGGAATAGTTGTGAAAAAAGAATTTATTTGCAGACTCTTTGCGTAACGATTAAAGTTCAAGGACGAACACAAAAAGTAAGAGCTCTCATTGATTCTGGTTGTAGCCGATCGTACGCAAATAGTGCATTACTCAAGGAGCTAGGCGGAAAACCACTTAGAACCGAGAAGTTAATTCATAATCTTTTTGGCGGGAGAGAAACAGAAGCGAAGATTCACCCAGTTTACTCGGTTGAGATCGGCGATTTATTAGGTAATAAATTCTATTCGGTGGAGGTCATAACACAAGATACTTTGTGCGGCTTCATTCCTCGAATAAATGACCCAGATCTGTTGAAAGATTTGGAAAGTAGAAATATAGAAATTAGTGATTCCTTTTCCTCTGATGAAAGCTGTCCAGATATTCTTTTCCCAACAGAAGTTTGAGAGTTATTTTTAAATCTTAGTATCCAGCCCACTAAATGAATAATTGAGTGGTAATTAGAAAACCTTTTAGAATACCATGGGTCAGCTTCCTCTAAAATATTCACGCAAACTAAAGTTGATTTTTTGGTTTCTAAACCAACTTCTTCGTCATAAGTAATGTCACTAATAGGCCAATTTTCCTGACCTTTTCTCAACCACTGCGGTCCCTCCCACCATTTTGTCTCTAACATTTGTTTGGGAGTACATCCCCGAGATAATAAATCGGCTGGATTAAAATGTCCTGGAATAAACCTGCAATCTTCTGATTCGAAGTCAGAACTAATGAAGTCATAGTGGCGTCCGTGAATATAGGTCAGGGTGTTGAACTCGAAATGGATGAACTAGGCAAGTTAAAATCAATCATAGTTATGTTGATTATTAAATTGATTATGTAAAAATTGTGTTGCTTGGGTTCGCGGCAACTACCCGTTGCCTTGGTGTTGAATAACTATAGTCTACAAGCTACTTTGTAGAAGGTTTATTTGGACGATTAAGCACAACACATTAAGCACAGTTCTCACGGAAACATACAAGATTACATATATTTGATCTAAAGAGCTGCATGCAAGCAGCCTACTTCTACGAAATCTAAATTGGTTCTAAAAAGAAAATCTACAGAAATATTACTAGGTGCTACTACTGCGCATGCGCGCAAAAAGGTACTTGACCTGAAAAAAGGGGGATTCCCCGTTCAAACGGTATTTTGCCCGTTTGAAAGGGGACTTTCCCGAATTTCACTTTTCTGATTTCTAACATCCTCCCCCCCTTTTGAGGGATTGCCATCACTCAAAACCACATCATAGTTAAGCCGGCAAAGTCTATCAGGTATCTTAACCTGTCTACCTGAACGTGTACACACTTTCATTAAACAAGCCGAGTCTTTCTGGGACTTTAACTAGTCGACCTGATCTCGTTATTTTATTTTTAATGACTTCATTAGTTTCTGTATCAATGTCCACATTGGTGCGATTAGTTGCAACGTCACCAGAATTTACAATTTCACTCCCGTTATTTACAATAGGCACTTCCAGTGGGTAAACACGTTGCACTGGTCTATCATTTCAGAGTTCTTACATTTTAACTTTAAGGTACGGACCTTGCCGTCTTTACCTGGAAGTAAACTAATAACCTTTCCCAAAGGCCACAACAACCGTTTTTTTTAACGGATCTTCTACAATCACAATTTCCCCTACTTGAAAATCGTGTCCCGAGTTTCCCTTGCGTTTCTGACGTAATTGGCTTAAGTATTCTTTTCTGAATCGGGATCTTAAATCTTGCATTAACTTATTACGATATTTGATTCTTTTCTGAAACTTAGAGAATTCACTTAAATCCAAATCTAGGTTTCATACGAAGATCTTCCACTTAAAAACAAACTAGGTGTTAACGGGATCATATCGTCAGCGTCTTGAGAGATGTACGTTAACGGTCTTGAATTTATTACGGCTTCACAATCGCAAAGAACTGTTAGAAGTTCCTCATAATTTAAAACTGAATTACCTAATGTACGTCGTAACAATTCCTTGATTAGCCTCACTAATCTTTCCCAGAATCCTCCCCACCAAGCAGCTGTAGGGGGATTAAATTTCCATCTAATGGGTTTAATCTCAGTTTCTCGCGTTATTTTAACCCAATCTAGATTTTTTAACTCGCGATTGGCGCCGACAAAATTTGTCCCGTTATCGGTGTAAACTATTTCTGGCCTTGTACGACGTGCGATAAACCGTCTTAGAGCCAGCAAAAAACAGTCGGTAGACAAAGAACTTACTAACTCTAAATGTACCGCACGATAAATAGCGCACGTGAAAAATGACTATCCACACCTTAGCTCCTTCTCTGGTAAACAAAGGTCCTGCCAGATCCATCCCTGTTACGTCAAAGACATTACCATCTTTAACACGATCTTCTGGCAGACCCCCGGGATCACTCATAGGCGATTTCGAGCTAAAACGTCGACACTGAACGCAATTTCTAATTATCTCTTTAACTGTTTTCCTACCCTTCATAATCCAAAACCTTTCTCGAAGTATGGACATGAGAATCTGAACTCCAGCATGACAATGTTTTTTATGATAATACTCAATTATCCTTGTAGTTAACATACTCTTAGCAGGTATCAAAATAGGGGCAATAAAATCTGGATCATCCTTTCTCTCTGTAATTTTAGTTTTAACCCTTATTATACCATCCCTATCCTTAAAAGCATTTACAATAGGGATATTACTTAGCGAAGGGAAAAAATTTGTTTTGAACTGAACAGATAAGCACCTTTTCAGCAGATTCCATTTCCTCTGATGAAAGCTGTCCAGATATTCTTTTCCCAACAGAAGTTTGAGAGTTATTTTTAAATCTTAGTATCCAGCCCACTAAATGAATAATTGAGTGGTAATTAGAAAACCTTTTAGAATACCATGGGTCAGCTTCCTCTAAAATATTCACGCAAACTAAAGTTGATTTTTTGGTTTCTAAACCAACTTCTTCGTCATAAGTAATGTCACTAATAGGCCAATTTTCCTGACCTTTACTCGGTTGAGATCGGCGATTTATTAGGTAATAAATTCTATTCGGTGGAGGTCATGAAACTCGATTCCATGGTTTGGTATGGTTTTCCATGGTGATTGTAGAAGATTCGTTAAAAAAACGGTTGTTGTGGCCTTTGGGAAAGGTTATTAGTTTACTTCCAGGTAAAGACGGCAAGGTCCGTACCTTAAAGTTAAGATGTAAGAACTCTGAAATGATTAGACCAGTGCAACGTGTTTACCCACTGGAAGTGCCTATTGTAAATAACGGGAGACCAGTTGGAGAAAGATAGGATAGCGAGGACGACTTTCTAACAATAACATTGATACATTATAGCGTCCTCCCCCCATTAAGCAAATTGCTACTGCTTAATATCGTATTAAAATTTAAAAATACTATAATAAAAATCTTATCAAAGTTCAATTTTAAATGAAAATTGAAAAGTTATTAGGAATCAATCTCAATTTTTATTGTCAAGATTCAGTGTCATACTCATTATTGAAAACTGTGGCACTGCCTTTATAATTTCACTTTCTTTAATTTCACGACTGAAAAATGCGAATTGAAGTTATATTCAGTAAAAATATTTTTAGGCCTACCGGGAACAGATTTTTTTTTTAATATATTAGCTTTCCTTGCATAGTAAATTAAAAGATACACTAAATTAAAAACAAGCAACAAGTTTACAATATATTTTACAATTAATCAAAATATAGTACTAATATAAATAATAAATAACTCACACAAATTAGTAACGCATTCATAATTTCTAGAATATTTTTTCAGTATCCACATGCTTTATGGGGTACAAATTACTTTTTGCAATTCCTTAATAACATGAATATGACATGTAAAAAATTATTTCGAAGAAATTCTATTATTACTTTTTTATTATGTAGTTATAAATAGAAGAAGCGATTTTAATTTTAAATAACAGATAAAAAAAACTTTAAAGTAGGATTTTCTAATTTAAGAAAAAGGACGTAAACAAGCTTTAAAAAAATATGTTTCCGTGTAACAACGATAACGAATTCGAAGGATATTTGTGGGTTTTTTTTTTAAGTTTTTATCATTGAATGTAAATTAACTTTATCTAGGAAAATACTTTTCAGGAAATTGTATTAACGAGGTAGATGAATGAGATTAAAATCAGTTAAAGAAAGGAATTTAATTATGTCTTTTAAAAATTATCTTTTGACCAAATACTTTAGGGAATGTGTACAAGAAATTTATCTGGCGATAAAAATTGTGTTTTCACAAATATTTTATATTGGTTAGATTATGCCTATAATGGCTTCCATTGATATAACCAAGGGACAAGCGTTTATTACTTTAAACGTCCCACTATTCTACTAAGAGCCTTTGTTATAATAAAAATGCATAGATAAGTTTTGCTAAATAAAGTTAATAAACAATACATTTAAAGAAAATGTAATAAAGTGAAACAATTGAAGAATAAATAAGTTAAAATAAACTCCAATATTCAGTTTATCTAAATAAAGAAGTGTTTGTAAGAATATACTTGCCCCATATATACATTTCACATAAACTGTATAAAAAGAACCCAGTCATTCAAAAATAGAATTAAATAACGACAAATTCGTAAAAAAAAATTGTTTTTCTTTAGAAAGATATTGTCAACTATTTTAAGTCATGGTTTTCTTAAAAATTTAGCACAAAATAAAAAATTTTATAAACGGAGTTAGACTGTAGTTTTAATGTACACATATTAAATAGTTTTTTTTTCACTGTTTATATAATGAAACTAAATATGTTTCAATAAAGTTAGTAATAAAATATATTGCAAAAGAAGAAATATTTACAAAAAAATTAAATAAACGTGTAAAATCGCCACTTTTAAAATATTATTTAATGAGGTTCGTGAGTAAAAGTATGTGGACATTCCTCACCTTTCCCACTATCATAAATATCACTATCACCACACATAATATTATGTAAGTGGCAGAAATAGTCATTCCCATTCCAAATAGAGTGTGGGAAAGGCGAAATACGAAACCATGACCGGAATATTAATTTTTCCTTTTCCGCGAAGAAAACTTTCAGCGACTGACTACTGAGCGTTGGGCGGGGGAACAGTTAGTCAAGAACAAAAGAAATCACAGAAGGAGGACTAAAAGGGGTTGGGAAAGGAAGAAACAAAAAACGGCAAGGTCAGATCACATCATATCTCTAGAGAAGAGGACCGAATTCCCCATCTGGGAAACCGGATATTTCTAGAACCGGTTGCAGGCATTAAATAGTAAGAAAAGGTCGAAACAAATAAAATAGAACAAATTTCAAAGGGTCAATTTTGGAGAAATGAACGACTTCCGTAGGAAAGAAAAAGATTACAGCACCTGAAAATAAAACTAGAACTATACCTCGAGGGTGAAAATAATTCTATGTCCGATTTATAAACGAAACTTCAAGGAATATTTTGTAATTGTTATAGTTATATATTTTTGTGTAATAAAGGGTATAGTTACAACACTCACATTATCCAAAGTATAACTTAACTGTTTGGTTCGTTCATTGGCGACTTCACAAAACCGAACCGGACGAATAACTCACAAAATAACGGCATTTTATCAGAAAAAAAAACACCAACAAGTGAAAATAGGTTTAACACGGGCGAAACATAAATATATCTTAAAATATATAATAAAACATATCTAAAACAGTACCAATATAATTTTATAACTGCATATTTAGAACCAGTTTCAGACGAAGATTTAGAATTCGTACAATTACAATAAGTTATTTTGAAAACTAGCTCAAAACATAATATTCAAAATGTTTTAATGCTATAGATCAGTATTGTATTAAGATTATTTTTTATGCTAGTCTGGTTTAGCGGTTTATATAGGTTTAATTTCATCAAGACATATTGACCAAATAAAGTATAAACGTATGAAAACTCAAAATACTAAATAAAATACAGTTTAAACAAATAAAACGTATTAAACAGGTGAGTAATAGATAGATATAGAAGAACTCTAGCAGTTAGAACAAAATAGCGTTTTATTTAATTTGATATACGTATATATGTTACCGTTAAAACCCAAAATCAGTTAAAACTAGAATTCACTGGTGAGAACTAGTTTTAACTGTTGCCCCTAGTGAAAACTAGTTTCCACTAGTTAAAAGTAATGATTGAGTCTTTAAAAAAAACCGCAATATACCGTTCTTAATTTAGGGTCTTCCAATAACCAAATGCCTTTATTGCATTGCAGCATTCCCAATAAATGAATGAAATTAAACCTATTATCCTAAATCGTGCTATTTTACGTTAATTCTAGTTTTAGTTAATTTAAGTTCTTATAGTTAAAACTAGTTTAATCCAATCTATTTCGTCAAAACCAGTATTAGCTGGTGATAACTGGTTTTAGTTAGTGGAAACTAGTTTTAACTAATGGCCTCGGTTAAAACTAGTTCTCACTAGTAAATTCTAGTTCTAGCTGATTTCGGGTTTTAACGGTAACATATACAAAGATATATAATTTGGTGTAAGAACACAAGGGTTTAATAACTGCATATTTTAAAGTAGTTAATATTTTTTTAACCACACATTAAATATTTTCGAAAATAAATGAAAATATAAAAGAAATTTGATATAAATGGTTTTTTAATTGGATTAATGTCGCACTAGAGCTAATGATAGAATAAAACATTCAGAATAAAATGGGTCAAATACAAGTTTGGAATTGGCAGAAGAAATATTATGAAAGTTATATGGAACTCTTAAATATCTTGGCAATAACAATAATTACTTCATTTATTTACTAGAAAACACAAGCATTGAGAGATGGTCTGAACATTAGTTACCAGTTGTACCTCTTTTTTTAAATGTATGCTATTAAAATTTGATTTTTCATTCAATTTGAGACAAGTAAAAACTTTTTTTAGTTTTAATTAAATAATAAAATATAAGCAAAATTATAGGTAATGGGGGGAAATGTTAGATTCTTTTTCTGGATTATTTTCCTTAAAAAAATTAAATTTTGATTTAAAATTTATACTATGAATCGTTTTTCGTTAAATAAAAATACCTTAAATGTAATGATAAACAAGCGTTTTGAAAGGTAGCTATTACCACCATAGCTGAATACTCCATAGCCATACCACCATAAATGAATATGACTTTTTAAAATTATACTTGATCAATTTCGCTCGTTGTTGAGTGAAGTAAAGAAATCTTGAAATGTGCTCATATATCATATAACTTTTTCAATTAGTAAATTATAACTAATAAATAGACATTTTCCAAAAAAAATAAGGTTAGTATTTAATTATCTTCTAACCACAAATTCCGAAGGGGAGGCGGAATACATTTGACATTTGGGTAGAACGCATGGCATTTTTTCTACAGCAATATTTGAACTAACTCTTTATACTTTTATTATTATAATTAAAGGTTCAAATAATCTGTTTATAGATTAAAAGTAGCTTCTATAATTTTAGAAATAAAACTAACTAAAACTGGAAATATTCTCATGGGATTTTTTTTTTAAGTTTCCAATCGTTCCAAATTTCTCTTGGGAACTTTCCCAAGGCGTACGAGAAATCGCACTTAATAAAACTGGATTGAAGTTAAAAGTGGATTGATTTTCTTACCAGTCCTTGTTTATTTACGTTTATTAAAACACATTAGCTTAACCCATTTAACTACATTAAGAATACCATTAACGCCTTCCTTACCTAATAAAAAAGTTAACTAAGTTTTTAAACCTCGATTTTCGTGTAACTTCATTTGTCTTGTATTTTGTTTATTTAGATCAATTTAAGCAGAAGGCTTAGATTCGCGTGACAAATTTTCTTGTCAATCGTCGTTAATAAGTAATATGAAAATTTATTTAATTTTAGTATTACGCATTTATAGAATATCGACATTGTTTTTTTACATTAACTTATAAATAACATTTTTTAAGTTTCAAATATATTAATTAAACTTATAACTTTCATTTGAATTTCCGTTAGAATTCACGTTAATTTATTATTAATTAAGAGAGGATGTTAATTAAGAGCTTATTATTATTAATTACGATAGGAAGTTAAATTATAAGATACGTTAATTTAATTATTAACGACGCCTTCCACGACTTCAGAAAATATTATTTAAAGTAAAATTAAATTATAAATTTTAACCGTATGTTTGTTTTTTTGCATGAATAATTTTCAATTTATTGGGAATAAGAAAAAAAAAGATTATCAACAAAAATAGTTGAATTCGTTTTACCTAACAAGTAATCATTCAAGTAAAGAAACGACTTACCTGCGCCAAAGTGAAGCCGAAATAATCCAGCCAAAAACGCAAATTATATGTTCGTGGAACCTTCAAACAGTCACCTAATACAAACACATGCGGGGAAATCTCAGACACGGCAAAAGCAAAAAGTACCGGCCACGCTCTACGCACAAGCAGACTGATCCACAAACCGTATGACCACTCCGCAGCAAACGTACCGTAGCGAAAACTGGACGGAACGAGTCAGCAAGTGGCAAGCTAATAGGAGCAAAAAGGAAACGGCAAGCAAAAAATAAAATAAAAGTTGGTGAGTGGGCAAAGCCTGGGGGGGGCGGCGAGGAATACCTTGCGTGCCAGGCATGCCACAGCGCGTAGGAAGAGACTATGCCAGGCGCCGCTATGCCAATCAGCTGGGGAAGACTTGAAGATCTTTTGCTTTTAGTTAGTGGGACAACCAGGTGGTGGGAAAAACAACTTGTGATCCATACGTGGAAAAGAGGAAACAAGAGATGGATTTGATTTGGAATACGCCATATTCGGGATGAATAATTCAAAAAGGAGGTCGTTGGACATTTTGACTTCTGTTTTATTGGTTTCGGTTAGTTCACAAGGGGAAGAAAGGATTTAGTCAAGCATGATAGTTATATTAACATGCATGCAGTTTGATTTATAATTATTAGGTATCTGCATTTAATTATTAAAAGGGTTGCAACGTTTCGCATTGTAGGGGTTAATGGAGACCAGAGTCTAGAATAGTTTTGTAAGTGAACATTTTAGACATTTTAAAAGCGTATGATTGTAAAGAATAAAAAAAAGAAGTCATTTGCGGTTTCTGTTGTGACAGTTACAATAATAGTTTCTCACCAACTAGAGTTTTCTCCCAACCACAAAATGTCTTATGATTATATGTTACGAAAACGTTTTAAGCATTAAAATTATCTTCTAACCACAAATTCCAAAGGGGAGGCGGAATATACATATGACATTTGCATTTGGGTAAAACGCATGGCATTTTTTTGCATCAATATTTAAACTAACTCTTTAAACTTTTATTATTATTATTATTATTATTATTATAGAGGTTCAAATAATCTGTTTATAGATTAAAAGTGACTTCTATTATGTTCGCAATAAAACTAACTAAAATTACAGAAACTGGAAGTATTCCTATGGGAAAATTTTTAAAAGTTTCAAATCATCCCAAATTTCTTTTGGGAAATTTCCCAAAGCGTATGAGAAATCTCACTTAATAAAATGCTATAAATTTTGCAAATTTGTACATTTGAAGGATGCAAAAAGTAAAAGAATTATTAAATACAGGGTTTCCGCGCATATGAAAAGTCATGAATTTTGATATTAGGTAAATTCTGTCATGAATTCGAGCTAAAAACGACCAAAAGTCATGAAAAAACGATATATTTGTATGAATTTCGAAACATCTCATGTAAAATTACGTAATATCTCGCCATAAACGCCGCAGATCGGTTAAGTTTGTATTTACATTGAGCCGTAAGCAGGGTTCGATTTATGCGGTATCGCAATTTTCTATGCAAATTCACTGTAACAGCAAAAAAAAAAAATAGTCAACCGATTCGCTAGAGCTGCTATGCATCTTTTTAAACGATTGTTTACTTTTTCTTCGCAGCGTAATTCGGTGAAACTAAACTTAAATTTCAATAAATGTGAAGATGAATGAAGATTGGATTACACTAAGATGTCTTCAAATCTCAACCAGCCAGTGCAATTTCCCATTAGAAGAGGAGTCCAATAATACTTCCTGATCTACTTATTTAGCTGCCTAGTAATTTTCACGACCTGGTAATTTTCAATCTATCGATGACGTCACATTGCATCAGAATGATTGACAGTTCTTTGGCTTTGCGTGATTAGAAGAGTGTCTTGTTTTATTTTTGTAGCTCCGGTTCAGGCCAAGTCGGACCAACCAGAATATTTTCTTCTGATCAAGTGTCCGCTCACGGTGTCCGTGAGTCGTGATCACAGTCATGAATACCTTGAATGAAAAAATACTTTTTGTTTACGTGTGACCCTTTTTGCTACTTCGGCGTATACTGGGGTTTCTGATTTTAGACAATTTTTAGTTTTAAAAAAATGGCAAAAGTTGTAGCAGTAACACATCAAAGTTAAAATGCTGAGAAATTCACTCAGGAGTGTTGTACCATTGACCTGGCCAAAGGAACAACAACTGATCATGGTCAGAGGAACAGGACCATGACAATGCAAATTAAAAAGCGAGCTACAGTTTAAGAGTTAGAACAGCCATTTTCAAAAGCTCCACAATATTTTTTAAAGCCTATAGCTTTTTTTTTAAATATGGCTTTATTGGAATTCAATTCATTATTACAGAGATCTCATCACTGACAGAGCTATAGCTACTATGTCAAATGATTTCTATCAACAAAAACATAACACAAAAAATATTATTAGGCAAAACCTTATGAAAAAAAATAGTTACATTTTTAGGATGGAAATGGTTTGTTATATTTCACACGAATCCTCTTTGGCTTGAATAATCCACAATACGCTACAAAAGCCCTCCAGTGGAGCAACTATATACTGATTCGACTAATTTTTATAAAATATTGCTACAGGGCACGACATCCTAGGTGATCAAAGGAACAATATGGTCAGAGGTGCAACACCTTCGCCTATTTTTGTTTTCAAGTAACTTTAAATTTTAAAAGTAAGTCACTTTGATATGTTGGGTCCGAAAGTCCTGTGGTTTTTAATATTTCAGCTCCAATTATAATCAATAGATCGTATACAGTTATGTTTTAATTTTAAATAATATTTCTGAAAATGAGCAGTTCTACCATAATTTTTAATTTCAGGTATAAGAAACTTGATTTTTTTTAAAGTCACTTTAAATATGTGTGAAAATACTTATAAGGGTTCTAGAATAACAAAAAAAAAAGTTCAGCAAGGCTCATTTGCAAAAATAACTAAAAAATAACGAGGGATGGCGGTTTTAAAAAATTGTCTCAAAGAAACCGGTTTAAACCGGCCTTACGGAAAATAACTGATTTTGAATGACACCGAAGTCAAAAAACAACCGGTTAGTCTTAAAACCGGTTTCAGTTTTATATCCCTAGATCATGGGGACGGTAAGTAAGGGGAGGTAAGGAAGGGATGGTAAGGATATTCATTTTGTTTTCCGGTCTTTTTGTGTTGGAACTAAGTTGTTTTGAAAAATGAAGCAGGTAGCCACAGTGCATATCTTAGGAGCCACTTGCCTCATAGGATGTCAGTGTTTTCTAGTACGTACTTACTAGCCAAAATATAGATACAGTCGTACCTCGTTAATGGGAACTCGCTTAACACGAAATTCCGCTTAACGTAAAATGAAACAAATTCCACGAACCAAAAAAACTTTGAGCTAATGCTAAAAAAATCTCTTAACGCGCAATCGCTTTAAGCGAAATTCCGCTTAACCTGAACAAAAATATTCGGAATGTGACTTTTTTTCCCGAGTTTCGAATCACAAACGACACAACATAAAAAAAACGGCAAAGAACATTTAAAAAATAAATTGTCTTCTACTTTTGAGAAAATCACGAGATCTTCCATGATTCGTCAATTTTAATCAGCAGGTGTCAGATGATCCATTGCGCCATGAAAAGCGTAGGTGTTCTACCTTCTCTACAGAGGTCAAAGGTAAAGGACATATGAAATTAGAATTGGTTCGCATTTAAACTTATTGATTTTCATTCAAAATGAATCGAAAGCAGCAGTATATTTCTTCAGAAACAAACAAAATTTTTAAATGATATTGACGACAAATGTTTAAAAAAAAAGCGGAAATTGCATCTAAATAGCGTTTGTGACTATGCACTGTTCTTAATTGCTATTCTTTAATAAATTTCCTAATTTTTGATAGTATGATTAGTATGTACTATTCCAAATGCACTATATTAATTGAATTACTAATTGTATGCTTTTATTATTAGTGTATTACATAATAAAAAAAGAATTTTTTTTTCGATTTTAATTTTTTAAAAATATCCACTGGCTCACTGTAAAAAAAATTCCTGACGGTTAACATGAAATTCGGTTAACACGAAATGTTTTGGGGATCCCTTCGAGTTCGCGTTAACGAGGTTCGACTGTATTTCCAATACTTTCTATGCACCTGTTATGTATTCAGTTACAATAAATATTTAGCTATTATTTTTTGGTTTTAAAAGTAATCAGTAACTCTTTAGAAATTATATGAACTTTGTTTGAAATGGAATTTAACACTTGCAGTGTCAAATACTTGGGTTCAAACAGAATAAATCATTTATGCTAATTTTATTAAAAATATTTGCTAACTTGATTCAGAAGCTGAATATTTGTTGAATGTTGATTAAAACTAGGATTTTTGTAAGTAATTAAAGCTGATCATGCCCGTTTTAATGTATTCACAAAGGCCAGCTTTAGCTGATCATATGCAATAAGACACTGCACCAACTTAAGATTTACTTTTACAAGAAGCAGGGGCTTAACCAGAATTTTTTTTGGAAGGGACTGAGCTGGGGTCTCTGAGAAGAAGAGAGGAGAAAACTAGTAGACAGGACCTGGCCATTCACACGTGACATCAAACATCCGGAGCCGCTTGCTACTGAATTCAACCAGAGCAGAGGAAGCAAAGAAAATAAAAACAGCTTATTTGAATTTTGGATTTGTTCTTTCGAGATAGTCAAAGACAAAATACGAGTACCTACTAAATGTTTAAAAACATGAATAAATGAATACTTTTTTTTACATAAAAATATATTAAATCTGTTGTTGTAAATTATGAAAGAAGTTTTGAAGCCAAAATTTTGCTGTTAATTAAGCAACATTAACATAAAACTTTTCAATAAATCCTATGTCTCTTAGTAATTGTTATTGTATTTCAATAAACTGAGGATTTAATCTTATGTCTATCAAATTATAAACAGATTAAATACAAAAACTTTTGATTTAGTTTTTTTTTACTAGGTGTGTAGTTGTTTTTTGATGGGTTCATTTTTCATTTCAATAATAGAATAATGAATGCCTAATATTAGTTAGTATTTAATTTAGATAGAAAATTATGAATATTTTTAATGAATTAAGTAATTATTAATTTTTGGGAAAACTTGCGATCTAAAGCGACACAAAAAGGTCGCACATATTTCTCAGATACACAGGTAAATTTTAAAAAGAAAATGGGATGTGTGTGTTGGTTCAGGGGAATTGAAGTTTGTAAGCTTACTAAATTCATTTTTTTTAAACTTTTTTCTTAATAACTATCTGATAGCAGAAAATGATTTTGCTCATTCACATAAAGGAGAAAAAGAAAAATTAATGTTCTTTTGTCGAGTACTGAAAATTATTTTACTTAGTTAATTTTACTAATTAAGTACTGAGTGAATTAAAACTAAAAGAGTTCAATATTTCACACAACTAATTATTCTTAGACACCTTTGACAATCGAGACATAAAAACATTCATAATTTATTGTAATCTTTGTACTTGGTTTTTAATAGTTTTTAAAAAATATGGTTAAGTGGTTTAAGAATTCTAAGTAACACTTTGCTGATAGCCTTTCTTAATAATCAAGTGATTTTGAAAAGGAGAGTGGTTGCTAGCCATTCTTAAGTCATGCTTATCAAGCATTTAAAATAGGCAATACAAATGAATTAACAATAAAAAAAGGTTACATTGCTTTTAAAACACAACAAATAATGAATGAAATAAATTAGAATGATCACAGCATATGCAGAAAAGAATGACAGACTGTGTGTGTTAAGGCTAAGGGCAAAATTCTTCCATATAACTCTGATTAGTGTACATGCTTCTACCGAAGACGCCGAGGAAGAACAGAAGAATGAATTTTACTAGGATCTCAGTAATGAAATGGCAAATGTACCACAGCATGATGTAGAGATTGTTTTAGGAGATCTTAATGCAAAAATAGGAAAGGGACCCTCTTTTGGACCTTTTATCTGATATCAAGAAGTAAAATGGCACTGATTGAACTTTTTAGTAAGTTAACAATAGAAGCCAGTGAATTTGGTCAGGAAATAAATATCAAAAGGCCTAAATATATAAGCATGGTTTGTAAAAGAACTGATGCAGATACTGAGTTAAAGGTAAATGAAGAAATATAATTTGAAAGAGTTCATGAATTTAAATACTTAGGTTCAATTATCACTGAAAATAGTTTTTTTTCCAGAAAAGAAACAAAGACTGAACACCAGAAATCACAGTTTCTTGGCTTTTAAAAAGTTAATAAGATCTAAAGTAATTACACGGAAAACAAAACTATGTATATATAAAACTGTAATAAGAGCAACAGTTATATATGGGTCAGAGATCTGGACCTTGAATCAAAAATAAGGGAAGATGTTAATAACTTGGGAGTGAAAATTTTGAAGAGCCATATTTGGACATATCAGAGAAGGAGATACAATTTTGAAGTAACAAGACTATTTGGAGAGAAAGGCCTTATTAACATCATAAAAGCAAAGAGAATTCAAAGGCTGGGACATATGGAAAGAATGAACAATAGCAGTGGCAAAAAGAAGATTTTCAAGGGACAGTGTCAAGGAGAAAGAAAAAGAGGAAGACCCAGAAAGAGATGGATGGATGGATGGATGAGGTGGAGAAAGATTTAAGGCCATAAAGATTAAAAATTAGAAAGCGAATGTGAGAGACACAGACAACTTTGGAGTCGTATTGTTAGGGGTATGGGTTGTATGGTTCATAATGAACTTTAGCACCAGGGAGTTTTTTTTATGCAGAAAAGAAAATACATCTTTTGTAGAACTATAGGCTGAACAGATTTCAAAGATATAAAACCATTTAATATTTTAGCTTATAAAAGACAAATATACGCTTTCACCTATTTAAAATTTAAGTCCACTTCAGTAAATTATTATTTAGAATAATTTGTGAATAAAATATAACTATTTTTTTAATTTAGTACCTTTCAAATAAAATAAAAAAACTTTGTCAAAAAAAAATCTTTTTTAAATAAATCATAAATACATAAATAATAAAGACAAAAAAAATCCTATTTTCAAATCAATTACATTTAAAGTAGGATTCCAAAATAGTATAAGAAAAATATTACTTACAGTTTTTGCATCTTCAGCAAGAAATGAATGGCAATACTGCTCATTGAAGTTATTATTAGGTTCCCGGGCAAGAAAAGAAAATTGTCGATGTTCTGGATCACATGTGGCAAACGAAATTCTTTTAAGTGCATGAGCCATAAGGACACTCTAGAAAAAAGTTAAATTTATAATCAATTACATAATTCAGAATTAGGATCCTATAAAAAATATATAAAAATAATGTATTTTAAATATATTTCAAAAATATGCTACCATAAATTAATCATTCTTCTCAAATTTATATTATTTTTCAAAAATGATGTAAATATACATTAAGTAGAATTGTTGTGAGAGTAAGATAAGATTTGTCTGAAAAAATCATAAACATTATGTATTTTATTATTTATTAATGTATAAAAAGCATATTTTATGGGGGGGGTCATTAGATTGGTTATCAATGCTTTAAAAAAATACTACATATATATTCCAGAATCTCCAAAAAATATTATTTCAAAATTTGTCACACCTACCAGATAATAATGTAAAACAATGACAAATTAAAACTATTCTGGAACTTATTAAAAATTTTATTCATATCAGACAGCTGAATAGCTTAGAAAACTCATTAAAAAAATGGCTGCATTTTGGCAGATATGTTTCCTCTCAAACGACCCATCCAGTTAAATTTACAACTCGTTAAATTGAAACAGTGTAGATGAACTATAAACTAACTGGATATCTATAGTTTTTGCAAATGAAAGACAATAAAATTACAACTGATTACGAAATCAAGTATGCAAGTACAAGGAAATATTGGCTTTGTTAAAGATCTGTTTGTCAGAGGATAGAATTGGATAACAAGAGAGCGTTCATTAAAACCAATCAATCATTTTTAACATTATTAATCATATTGTCATTTTGATCATAAAATTTATAACACACAGAAGTTGAAAAATTTGAATTGTTCAGCATATATTACAATGGGTTTCTTTGTCAGTCCAGGATTTGTCACATGTAAATTATCCACATTTTTTTTTAAAAAATTCAACTTTATAAGTTCTCTGTTAATACGATTAATTTTTTTTTAATTGAACCACAAGTTTCTGCCAATTTTTTTTTAAAAAATTGCAGACACTTGTTTTGACTTAGTTTTACAATATGGTAGGGAATGCATAGTAAAATTCCAAAATTGTTTCCTCAACATAGAACATTGGAAAAGTCTAATATATACACAAGTGTAAAATAATAA
This sequence comes from Oedothorax gibbosus, assembly GCA_019343175.1. Taxonomy (NCBI): domain Eukaryota; kingdom Metazoa; phylum Arthropoda; class Arachnida; order Araneae; family Linyphiidae; genus Oedothorax; species Oedothorax gibbosus. The sequence goes on from CM033281.1 coordinate 3,854,436, forward strand.
AAAATTCAATTTGAAATATTGTGAGCATGCATTTTTAAATCACATAAGACCGACATCTTAATTTTAAAGAAATTAAACTTAAAAATTACCTTTCATGTTCTTCAAGGTAAGACATGGAGGAATAGTAAATAAAGTAAATTTTAGTTGAAGATACAGACAATAATTAGTGTAGAACTAAGTTAATAACAATTAAAATAGTATTTTTAAATGAAGCTCTCCTAAAACTATCTGGTTACGCTAGGTTATAGTTTATCAGTTTTAAATTTTCACTATTTAAAAAAATCATCATAATTTAAATATGGAAAATATATATGAATAAATGAAAGAAATTGTTAATAGTTTAAAAAACAAAAAAATACATTACCTTTCCGTTTAAACTGCAAACTTTGATTCCAGTCAATGATGTTACAAGCAATACGGGTTTCTTACGGTTCGTCTCCTAAAATTACATAAATATTTGTACTAATAAAATAAAACAAATTTCCTACAAACCTAGTACAATTGAGATTCATTCGACTTAAACAGACTTTTCTTCTGAAATATTTATTTTAAACTTTGATATTTATGTGTACTTCAAAGCAAAAATAAGCTAAGCAAGTTGAATTTTATTTTCATAACCAGAGCCAAAATAATTATAGTACACAAATAAAATACAAAGATATTCAACACATATGTATTGTAAAGATGAAGGTGAATTTCCAATATATTATAACCCTAGTAGCATTGTTTCTCGAAATTTGCTCGATCGATCATCGATCGTTCATCGGATTCAGCGAAAACTCACCGGTGATCGCATCCGTAATCCGAAAGTGCACAAGGCGATATCGGCAATCGGTGAACGAAATTCTATCGATAAAAGTCATCGATTCGATATCGGTCAACGGTGAAAATTCAATCAATGTACGTTTCATTGGAAAGTTATGACGAATCGATATCGCAACGATAAGAAACCGAAAAATGTGGCTTTTTTTATTTTAGTACATACAAATTGCGTTAAATGTGGCTTTTTTTATTTTAGTACATACAATTTGCATTAAATTATTTCGAAAACTTCATATCCGAAAGCTATTATGTTCAAACTGGTAATAGTTATTTTTTATTTACTTACACACAACATTTTTAATTGCGTGCGAAGATAAATATTTTTACTGTGTGATAACTTATTTCTTTTATTTACTTGGAAATTAATTTTTAACTTTTTAGCCATGATTAATTTTTGAAAAACTGAACTTAAAGAAAATAGAATTTTGAATAAATATTATGAACCAAACAACTTTTCAATACGTAAGTTACCAAGAGTTATTTTTAAATTTAACATATTTTTATTAGTATTGTTAACTTAAATTAATATTTAAAAGGAATTTGCAACTTGCAAAAGAAAAATCAAAATTTCTTAATCAATAACATAAAACTTCTTTAACGATCAACCTTTTGAGCTCTTTATTTAAACGCAATCACCTTGCAAGCCTCCATAGCCGAGAGGACTAATGCACTCGTTGCAAGTTAAAAGCGCGGATCCCAAGATTGTTGGTTCTGTCCTCCTCCTGAAATTCGAAATAATACCTGACTAACAGAAAAAATAGTGGCGCCATCTCGTTTAAAACTTGTGTACTAACATGTCGTAAACTGTTCGGAATTTTATCGGAAAGTGTTCTAAATTCCATCGGACGATGAGATTTCGATTACTACTTATCGGATTCTTTTGATTTCTTCTTGACACTTGATCGGAATCTCATCAGAAAAACTCATCCTAGGCTGCTCGATCGAGCGGACATAACCGAGCAGTTATCGAGCAATTTTCAACGAAAATCCGATATTCGAATTTTCATCGGCTCACCGGTGAACGATGAAAATTCGATTATCGGTCGATGAAAAATTGCTACTAGGGAAAAGTGCCCTGTTCACCCGTACTGAATTAAAGGGTACATCATTCTTAAGTCTTTGATATTGAATCTGTCTTCCAGCCTTGAGAAGTTTTAAAAATAAATAAATGTAAGAATTCAGAATCCTAGAAACAAATAATTAAAGGCCTGCCTCTAAAAACATAACTAAATCTATCTTGATAGGAGAGAAAGAGGTACACTAGAAGTAAAAAGAGAAAACATTCTGTTACAAACTTTATTCGAATAATAAAAAGTTATTTAAGGAAAAAATGTGTAAGTTTGAGCGTCCATTTCCCCAGTTTAAGTTGTTTAACACAATTCGGGCGGAATAACATGTATTCCATCCGAATGGGTCCATTATGGATGATTATCAGTTATAATTTTGTGAACAGTTCTTGTATCTTTATGTTATTGTCCGAAATAAAGAAATTTCCTCAAAAAGAACTTCATCGACCAACTAAACTAACTTAAACTGTTCTTTTTTAGCCACATCCAAGAAAAAATATAATAGTGAACACTAACTAAACCACACAATTATCACATTATCTGTTGTAGTAGTAACAGTTAATAATCTTGGCAAGTTAGGTAGAGTTTTATGTTCTAGCTATATAAGGGTTACAACCTCCTTATAGGCATGTTACAATACTACTAGGCGCATATTTCGGCTGCATTAAAAATTTAAGTCAAGGCTATAAGCAACCAAAAACATCAAATACCAAATGAAATAACTTTTTTTATACATAAATTCATAATTAAATTAAATATATTTTAAGAATGGATTTTAAAATATTGTTTTGTAAACTAAATCCTTACCCGCATTTGTGCTAATTGTTCTTTGACAAATTCAGTTTTTTCAGTTTGATCATTTCCTGCCACAGGAAAGCTTCCAACGTACTGAAAATAAAAACTTAAATTTAGCATTCTTTTAGAGCAGCACTGATGATTTAAAAAAATTGTAAACTGGTAGATTTCGCTGAATGTAATTGCCATTTTATTATTTTTTTTAATGTCTTAGCAAAAAAATTATTATATAAAAAAATTTTGTTGCACTTCCCCAATATGATAAGGTTTTTGCAAGGTTATATTTTGGAATTTAATTGGTGTTGCACCGAAACTTTTTTTCTTTATTGTCAAAACCGTCTTGCTTGTTACTTGGAATTGGTAATCTTTTGGGGGCCTATGTCACATTGGAGTGATAGAGATATAGGTATAGTGTCAGGATAGCCTGTTTGGTAGAGTGTTGGACTGGTTGGACTCTTAGGTTGCGAGTTGGAGCACTGCAGACCAAAGGCCCTTGTGTACACTAAAACCCTAGTTTGTAAGGACTGAAGACGCAGACCAAGGTGCTCGAAAGCTTCCTGCTGGGCAATATCTCAGCGTTTTATCTTCACTTGATTGGTTTGTTACAATTTGTGTGCAGTGATGCATTCTCATGTAGCGCATGCATAGTGAGCAGAGGCTACTTACTCTTATCTTTGCCGAATAGGTAACCACATCGTCCATTTTGCATGTTCTTATCAAAGGATGACCGATTCAAGTTTTACGAGCACAGAGATCAACGTTATTTATGACGTAGCAGTCACATGACAACTAGGGTCAATAAGAAAGCGGGCAATTTGGACACAGAGCTCAAGGGCCAATTTTGTGTTCTTACAAACCAGGGCTTACTGGTGACTGCTGCACAATAAAATTCACCGTGATCACAAAGTCCTTCATGTGCCCATACCATACCAATACCTCTGGGAGTGTCAAGCTAATTCTGGGATCCTCTGCTTTGATTCTGTGTTGAAAAAATTAGATGGATCCACTTAAGGTCCTTAGTGCTGCCCTCTATCGCATTGGACTCGAACAGGGAAATCTGAAAAGTTGACCTAAACGAGAGAGAGAATAGTAGTGCTGCCCTGTACCGTGATGAACAAGGTGGTAATGAACTCTTTGGTCTCAGTGTTGTGGGCAACTCCTACCACAGCATCACATCAGGGATTTGAGGTTGGTACAAGATGCTTATAAGCAGTCCATTAGTCCGTGCAATACATTTCACACAGACAGAAAGAAAGAGGTAATAGGTAAAGTAAGGGCAATAACAATCTGCCCTGCTTTCACCAATATGAGCTTCTAATGAACATGGGTTCTGAAGGGTTTACAATTATACCAAAGTTATCACACTCTGTCTATAGCCACTATCTCGTGACTGATGCTTACAAACAATTCATTGAAGCAATATACTACTACTACTTCATATTTGTCAGAAAACAATTTGTTTACAATTAGGAGGCAAAGGTAATGACATCACCGATGAAAAAGTAAACAGTTAGACGTAGCACAATAAAAAACAAAAGAGTTCTTGAATTATTGCAGTATTTGATAAATTGGTGACATAGAATAGCACATTTTGAGATATACAGACCCCAAGAGAAAAGAAATTATATTAACCTGAGTAATTAAAATTACATTTTAAAAAACATTATATTGAAAGTAAAGTAATTCTGCTTATTATTTTTGCCACCTGGCCTTATTTCATCAAACCCTAGTAAAAAGTAATAAGATGTGGAAAATTAAAATTATTCAGTTGTCAAAGCATGTACAAGACATGTATTAATAATTCTGAAAAAATCTAGCCAAACTGAATTTGAAACAGAATATTTATTGTTTTAATTTGTCCACAAAGTCAAAAAGTTGGAATTTTTAAAGAGATGACCCAAAACATAGGTGAAAGTAAAAAACAAAAAATAATTTATTCACAGGCATTAAAATTATACTTACCTCACACTTCCTAATAGTAGACTCACTTTCAAACTCGACCTCAGATTCAATTTTTAATACTCGACTAAAACAAGAACCATCAGGCAAGTCATCTTTCAACTTGCTTTTCCCAATCTTTTTCTTAAAGAAAATCGAATCATTTTCATTGGCATTGAATTTGTTAAATATTTTTGTAGCAAAATTTCCTTCCATCATAATGAAAAAATAGGAAAAGTTTGAGGTCAACTATTTGTTCCGAACTTGGTATTTGCTTTTTGTTTCCATTTAAGTCTTTTGAAATACATAATGTAAAATTGAGGAAAAACACACATTAACGTTCATTTCGATATAGCAATAAACAGTTCATCATTAAATTTAAAAAAAAAACTAAACTATAAAATATTTTGAACTTGTGAAGGAGACCGACTGGCGAATAAGTAAACCGTAAACAAAACATTTGCACATGTTACTTGGTTTTGCGTGTCCAATAATGGTCCAATCACAGATCAGTGGGTCCAATACAAGTCCGGAACATCCGGAACGGTAAAAAGCACTTCAACTTCCGCCGCATTTCACAACCATGTGGGTCATTTTTTTCTATATCTCGCGTTGATGGCTGATTTTGGGATGACTTTGGGTCTCAGGATTGCCAAGTTGGAGCAGTTTATTACTTCATATTTTGATTCAAATTACGAAGCGCTGATGTATTTTTTTTCCTTCTCAGGAAATAAAAAAGTACCACTTTCTGTTGGGCTTATAATATATGAATAAATCTCTTATGTGCGGGTTCTATCGTGTATAAAGAATACACTCTCGTTTGTGGTAAAACTAGCATCTGGCGCAGTAATGCGGTATCCCGACTTCTTTGAGTAAAGTCGGACTTGGAAGGCATACGGTTGTAAATATGATATGTACCTATTATACTGTGTAAACAAAATATTTGGACGTATACATACCATTATGGACTTGGTTCACTTGTATTCTGATCTCTCTATTTACTGATGTAGCAAAATAAGTGGAGAGCTCAGAATACAAGTGAACCAAGTCCATAGTGGACTTGGTTCGATTATATTCTGAATCATCCATATAAGTATCCAGCCATATATTTTCTGCAATTTACAATAAAATTATGATTGTTTAAAAGTTATAGCAGTTCTCTAAACAAAATCTTAATACGCAGTAGTTTTTAAAAAGGCAATTTTCCCGTGGAGTCTCCATTGTAAGATGGAAAATTGGAATTGGCCTAAGAGAAAAATATGACTTCAACCTCACTAGTGGGAAGAGCATTATCGCGATCCATAACCCTGTATAATGATCACTGTTAAGTTTGTGGTTGGCTTGTGTATAACATTGCACGTTCGATTTGCGTCATGTTTCCTTTTATTTGAATCATTGCATTGAATCTTCTCGAATTACAAAAGTTAATTAAAATAATGTTCTCAATTAACTTAAATCTCAAAACAAAAAAATGTTTACGATTACGAAACCTGAACATTAAAACAAAAACATATGAAGAGTACAGGGGAAAAGAGTATGGGGGAGTACAGGGAGTGGGGGGGTACAGGGAGTACAGGGAATGAAGCGTACAGGGGGCGCTTAATTTCGTCGAAAACTTTCCTCATCAGGCCTCTTTGGCGATGAAAGCGAGTCATCGCCTAAACTGGTGTGAGGAAATCGGTTACTCACTTTATATTTCTCTCGCGGCAACCCTGATTTACGCCAGAGATCAGCGGACACGAGTCACACGTTTGTACCGCGAAAGAAGAACCGAAAGGAAAACCGGTTTTCTGTCGCCAATGCCCGCCAAGCAGATACAATTACGGAACTACTCCTAATAAATAAAACGGTTCTTCCCCTGTACTCTTCATATGCGATCGATGTCAATCAGATCTTTGAGATGTTTCTGTATAAGAAGAAAATTTCCTCATGTTTCCATCATGTTAATTGAACCATTTTCATGATCAATTTAACAAGACAAAAATATTCAAAATACCATTTTTTTATTTAGTTTGATTAATAAACAACTCGTAATATTTCCAGAAAAGAACGTAATAAACCTTCTATTAAAGAAACAAAATACCTGCCGTTTTGGATATTTAAGCAACAAAATGCAAAATTTAAAAAAAATCAGAATTATAGCACCATTATGCGAAAATGATATGTTCAAGGAATAACCTTTAAGTGATTTTGATATTATTATAGGACTTTTTTAAAAGAAAAAAAATCTCCGTTGTGGGCCGTAGTGAGCCTAGTGGTCAGCGTCTCGGTCTCGGGATCGGAAGGTCCTGCGATCGAGTCCCGGTACCACTGAAGACCTACCGAGTATATGCGGAGTACGTGCTCGTTAAATCTGTTGGGTCCGAAAGTCCTCTAAGTTCCCATACCAAATCAATACCTCTGGGGGTGACAAGCCAATTCTGGGGATCCTCTAGTTGGCCTCTGTCTCTAAAAATTAGATGGATCCACTTATGTGTGTGTGTGTTGTCTGTTGTGTCTGTCTTACTTGACGAAGGTTTATAAGCGGGTCGCTGACCAAGCACACAAACCTGAATATATATGTCTACCAACCAACCAACCAATATCCTTTATGTATTCACAATCCAAGTGTATATAATTAAAATAACACACTCACTGAACATAGGCAACGAGACTGAATAACTTTCATAGTTTCATCTTCATTTTTTTTTCAATGAAATTCCGAAAAGATATACAAAAGTATGATTATAAATTCTTAATATAAATAATAACCTATAGTAATGTGGAACAAATCGTGTAATTCATGTGGCTGTAAAATGAAGTTTTTAATATTGATGTCATATTAACGTGTGTCAATGAGTAACTTTGGGAAAGCTTGCATTACTACATACTTAAAAAGAATACAACATTTTAGAAAGTGTTTGTTTTGTTATTTAAATTTATTAGGAAGTTTATGAGCCGCGGTAGCTCAGTCGTGTGAAGCGTCGTGCTCGCATCGGAAGGGTTGTGGGTTCTGTCCTCGGTGGTGCACGCAATTCTGATGGTTGCTGGGTCGGCGCTTGTATTCGACTAAAGACCGCCGTGTTGCTAATGGTGGCTGGGGCACGTTAAATATGTCGTGGTCACAAAGTCCTCCATGTTCCCATACCAAATTAATACCTCTGGGGGTACCAGATCAGGGGGTTATCGGCCTTTGATCTAGATCAAAATTCCAATTTGTGAGTGAGAATGGATGTGTGAAAGGACCTTCCTGTAAAACGGATGTGTCATGCTGAGAGCAAAGAGTCGGACTTCCTCCCTTGTGGCGCTCAATAAAAACGGAAGCCGCCCCACTTCGCCTTAAAAATCGGGTAGTTCTCGACTCCGGGATCGGTTACCGAGTGGCATTAGAAACAGGAAGTTTAGTGTTACAAATTTGGCCAGAATTGTTATTCTCTAAAATAATTTAGAAATTATATCCTTACCTTTACTTAGTTTTTTAAAAATTCATTACGGTTTCTTCGCAAAATCATATTTCAATGGATATTGTTTTAACTTACTTCAGTACTTTTTAATTCAAAAGAATTAAAAAATGGAACGTATTGACCCTGTGCAGATTTCCGTCCGCCTGTCCGTACCATTCTTTTAACTTAATTTCTTTCCAACCGCCAGATTTAAAAAAAAATGTTTTTAAAGAATACATCAGAGACTTATCCGTTACCGTCAAAGCGGGTATCTTTGGCCATGGAGGGTAACTTTGGTCCGCGCGTCGGAAAAAGATTTGTTTCTTAATTTCTCTTCATGAAATGATCTCATAGTAAATTGTTTTACATTTTTTGGAAAGGTGGAAACATTGCCTTTTATAACATGTAAAAAATATCATTCTAGTTTTGGCAATACCACAAGTGACGTTTGTATTCTTACGAGCATTTAATGACAAAAATCTATTTCGTCCAACTTTTGTCTGGATTCTGGAACACCTAAAAAAATATTGAAAATAGCTAAATAAAACACTCTATACTATTCGCTTGTTTATGGGGATGAATATTACATCATTTTTTAAAAATCTAAGTTGAATACTTTTTATGCTATATTTAAATGTTGGTCACTGGGAAACTTTTGCCGATGAAGCGGGTAACTTTGGTCCAAGCTGTAAGGATTTCTTTATGGAATTTTGCACTTTAAAAAATGTATGTAAAAGTGTATTCTGTTTAACTATTTTTGAAGAAGCCTTACTTTCATGATTTCTCATTTCTTAAATGATTTTTTTAAATCAAACGATTTTAAACATTACAAAAATAAAGATAAAATGCAAGAAACGTCCAACATTCAAAATCGCTAATGACAAAATGTAAACATTTTAAAATTCCAAATTACGAATATATTATTTTTTTCCTTTAATATTACTATTTATTTTGATAACACAGCCTTTAAGGATGTTCAAAAGTATGTTTCTTATGTATTTCATGTTTGGACCAAAGTTACCCGCCCTGCTCCTAACCGGTCCTAATTTTTTTAAACTAACACCAATTTTTTTTAATTTGTAAAATTTAACAAAAATACTTGGAAATTATTCCTAAAAGTACAATACTTACAATGCATAGAGATTTTTAAGTTTTTAAATCGTTTTTGTAGTTAAATATTTCTTCTTTTGTAAAAAAAAAACTGTTTTTGGACCAAGTTATCCGCACAGACGGTATGGTTTTTGCCCATATCTGTCGATATCTTTCGGTATATCCCATTTTAAATTTTCAATAGATGTCATTTTATACAAAACATGTCATTAATTGTTATTTTTTAGAGTAATTATTAATTATCCTTAATATAATTTTAGTTATCACAATTGAACTATTAATTACTTTTTATTTTATAGACTTATTACGGTTTATGAGCAATCTTTACTAGTACCGCAGCAATTAATGATACATTAATTACCATTTTATTACCTGTATTTAAAAACATTTTGTGTAAAGAAAATTCAGAATGAACTAACTGACTTAATTCAATAATTGTGTTTAAATAAATATAATTACTATCAGTTTATCTAAGAATTATATTGGTTTTTCAAATTATTGACCAGATCATATCATCATGTCTGTGGCCAAGAAATTGAATTGGTACATACATATTTTATCGTTTCCTTTGCATGATTAGAAAAAAGTACCCAAGCTCAGTTTATATGCTTAATTTGCTTTAAATTTTAAAACATTTGTTTCTGCGCCCCTTTTACATTTCGTCATGTCCCGTAGAGTTACACACACTCTACGACATGACACCTCAATTCATATTAGTATAAAATGTAGTTAACATTCATAAAATTAGTAAAATATGTTTAATTAACAACTAGCAAATAAATACCCGTTCTTCGCACGGACTAAAAAAAGCTCAAATCGATCCAAGTATATGAACCATTTAATCCGTTATATGATAATAAGCTTCTGTTACTGTTCCCTCTTGTTATAAAGTTTAGAATCCCGTTACTTATATTACCTTAAAATATTTAAAATTAAAAATACGCTATAAAATGCATGGATAAATGTCATAGTAATTTCCCGCATAAAACTTTTTAGCTCATTTTGCGCGTTATTGCTAATTTGGCGAGGAAAAGATATAGCTACAAACACACCCATTCTTTTCTAGCGCGATGACCTTCGCACAACCAACCAGCTTATAAATTATTTAAAAAAAACATTTTTCTCATTTGGCGCGTTTTTTGTAATAACTTGGTCAACTTGGTGAGTTTGGCAAAGTATTTGGCGAAAAAATGAAGACATAAAACCCTAATATGCAGCTCTAGTGCGATGGCCTTAAACAACCGTCATAGTTCAGTAATAGCTTAACTATACATTTATTGCTTAAATACACATACATGTAGTCAACATAACCATATGAAGAAATCATCGGAAAAACACACACATAATAAAATCCTAGAATGGAGACTGGCCGAAATTACGTTAATTGAAACGTGTCAATTATTTTTCAAATTACGAATTTAGTTTCTGAAGGTAATGGCAACAGAATAAAATAAACATTTTTAATTTTAATTATTTTCGTAAAAGTTTATTTTAATTTTTCAGTCGATGGCAACAGGAAAGAAAATAATTATCAAATTTGAGCGAAAGTGGTGCAGTTTTTTCAGAAAATTCGAATTTTCTCTAAAAATAGAACATTTTGAGCTCTGAAAGTTCAAAAAACTTAACTTAAGTATGAACTACACATTTGTGCCAAGTTACGAGCCAAACATATGTCTATATTGAACTACCCACACACCCCCTCTTATGAGTCTATAAGCAACATACCCACACACACACAAAACTTCATATTTATTATTATAGATATACGGCAATTTTGAATATAATTATATAAATATACATTAAAACTAATTTGATTAAAGTGTGTAATTTTAGCAAAATATTTTGTTGTTAATATAATTAATTAATACTCTTTATAAATATAAAACAATTATTTTAAATTAATTAAAAGTATTTGAAAAGGAAAAGTGTTACTTCCTGATTTTATTTCCTTAATTTTTCTCTTTGTTGATTTTCACTTTATTTATTGGAAGTTTTATTACATTTGTTAGACCGAGGATATAAAAATAATCATTTGATATTTGGTGAAATTTCATTACGGAATAGTAAAAAATAATTTTGTGAAATAAAAAGAAAGTAAGAAACACTTTTATTTTATTAAATTATAAATAAAACAGTTTTAAAGCATTACTTCTTTTAAATCATCGTCATTTTGCAAAGTAAAAACCGCGAAAGTAGTATTTTGTAGAAAAATAGAGAGAAAAAAAGTATTTCCAAGTTTTTTTTTTTTTTATCACAGCTGATGAAGTGAGCAGCAGCACCACCTAGCGGGAGTAGTAAACATTATGGATTTTTAATAAGAAGGCAGTTCGAGAGTATGTTTGTTGTACATGTAGTATCATGGCGACAAATGATGATGAACCGATGCATTTATACGAAGTTTTTCAAAATTGCTTCAATAAGATAGCAAATAAATCTCAAGGTAAGATATATAAATGTGTCCTTTACATTCCATGCTTCAGGTTATTCATATTTTTATTTTTTCATTCATAAACCGTCCTTTCGAGCATCTATGGAGATGGTCGCTCCATCTTCATTATTGTTATGTGATAAAGAGCGCTTGTTGCTAGTTTTTATAAATTTTTACACCTATTAAAATTTTGTACAAAAATACAATTCCATCATAATTTTAAAGTTAAGTTGATATTATTGAACGTTAAAAACGTGCAATGTTTATAATGCTCCGGTGCCCATAAAAGCATGAAATTGTGACACGCTGTTGAAAGTCAGTCAATACATAAATGAAAACACATGTTTGTCTTTGAGATTGCCGAATATTTCCAAACTTTTTAATTTGTAATACGGTAATGGGATTAATTTTAATTTTCCATAAATTTTAATAATTTTAATTAGTTATCAACAATAGCGACGTTTTTATTTTTATTCATTAAAGAAACTCCATCCCAAGATAATAAGTTCGTTCACTGTCAGCTGAGCCAGTTGGCATATAACAGTTTATATGGGAACTAAATTCTTTTTGTAATATTTAGATAAAAATATGTTTAATTCTTACCGTTTCAAACTTTATTTATCTGTAATAAAGTGTTTTAAATAGTGGGAAATTTTGTTTGGGTTGTTATAAAAAAAACTGATAGATTTTAGAGATGCTGTCTTTCATTTTCAATGATGAAATTAATACTTTTTCAGAAAAGTTTTCTGTTTTAATGCATCTAAAAGAAGTTAATTTAATTATGCTTTCACGGAGTTATCCCAATTAACCTATAAAATATTAATATTTAGTATCCTAACCCTTTTTTCTGACTTTCTTTATATTATTATCATTATAAACTTACACTTGAGTTTGTAGTAACTTCTATTTGGTTGATATTATTCATGTATTTAAGTTTTAGGTGTTATAAAAAAATTAAATAATTTAGTGTAACTTGCATTGTCAAATTTCAATATATTTGTTTACATTTAAACTTAGTTATATTTTCATGCATTATAAAATTGTGAAATTATATATTTTCATGGTTTTTCTCTGCTTAAATGTTTATTTGTTTCATGTTTCAATAGTTGATCTATTACATTATAAATTTAATTTTGTTTTAACTCGTATTATTTTTTAATTTATAATAAATAATATACATAATAACCTAATATACATAAAATAATATACATAATAACCCTAATATACATAAAATATATACATATAACCTAATATACATAATATATATATATATATAATATATATATATATATATATATATATAATACATTTAAAGAAGGCAAGTTAACAAACTGTAAGACATTAGAAATCATCCAATATAGAATGTCCATGCTTTCATATAACTTTATTAAATAAATCTTCAAGTTCTCATGAATAAATTCTAATAGTTCAGAATGGGTGCTTCATCTCTCGAGTAAAAATACACATTGTCATAAATTACATCTAGCTTCCCTATTAGTTTTTTTTTTAAATGTAGTTTTTTAAATTTTTGCTCTTGTAGAATTTTATAACTGTCAAAATTCAAACATTGTTTTACAAAAACTCTATCATAATTTTAAGCTTAAAAACATAGTAATAAAGGGGTAAGCCAATTCTATATTTTCCTTTTGTGGCTATGGAGTTTATTCCATTTTTTTAATTTAGCTCAAAGTTAATACAATATTTTATGTTTTTGTAATTGAGTTGAAAAACAAAACAAGATTTCAAAATAAACACTAGTTTATACTTAAGTATTTTTTACAGTTTTGCATACTTTTATGTTAAGATTTTTAAAATGCGTACTTTTATGTTTGAGTATATTATATTTCAAAAAAAAGTTTCTGTGAATATATATTTTTTCAAGAAGTAAAAAAAAAGTTGAAATTCGGATTTTTAAATTACAAAATATCAGTAAATGATTTCTAAAATATGTTGTATTTACTTAAATATATCTATGGAAAAACCACTTTGTGATGGAAAAAATATTTACCTAAGTGACTTAAATGTCTCTTAGTTTTAAACATACTATTTTTATGTCCTGCATGCATTTTTATAGGCATTAGTTGAACAACCAAACTAAGAAGACAAACTTATAATTACAAATAGAATATTGTGTAATAATCTTTTAAAGGTTTTGTTGAATTACGGAGGTTTCTAAATATGTAAAAAAAAGGACAATCCTAATTTTAAAATTTTATTTCAATAGCCAATTTATTTAAAAATAGAGTGTCTATTTGACCATACAGCCCCATAATCTTGCCAATAGCAAAATAACATGAACAAAAAAAAAAATTCATTTAAAATGTAGCTTAAATTTCATATGAACATACTATATAATTCCCCATACATTAAAAAAAATAATTGACACATTTTTTAATTAGCTTCTTTATGAACTTTTCAAGAGAAACAAGTATTTTTATACATTGTATCGAAAGTATAAAAATACAACACAAGACAAGAAACAAGTATTGTTGTACATTTCCTTGTGATGAATGTTTATAGTTGAAACTGCTTTGTCATTTATTATGGATTTTTATTGAACTATATTAAAAGGATTTAAATAAAAATACTAATATGCATGTATAGAAAATATGTCTTTATAATTATTGTGATTAATTTAATTACGATTTTGAACACAGCATCCAAAATTTATTTTGAAAAAGTCATTGAAAACTTAAGTCTAGAGATAAGAGGTTGAAGTTCCAGGGTAGTTGTAAGGATTAAAAAAAACTCAAGTGGTTTAAATAAGCACTATAGTCCTTAGATTACAACACAAGCTTAGAAAGAACTTTCTTCCCCTTTCCCCTTCTGTGGTTTTCCAGGAAATGCAGTGAGGGGTAGTCTTTTTCTTTTCTGCCTACCCTATTTGAGTTTTTGGGGAGCATTTGCATCTCATATTGAAGATGTTAAAAAAAGTATGCTTGTTTTTCTTTGAAAGTATCAATCGGTCAGTTCCATAACAAAAGACAGAATTGTTATTAGAGGGACTTACTTTTTGTCTGACTAGTTTGGTTTTTAATTAAATTTTCTTTTTAAAGTTCTACGTTCAAATCTTCTAAAAACATCCTTTTGAAAATCCTGAATATCAATTTTATATTGACATGTTGAGCTAAAGATATTTCTTTTTTCAGATAAGTCTCGAGATATGACATATCCCTTAGCATATCCAAATACGGGGGCAGATGGTCTTGCACAGGTATATTAGTTTTTATTTATTTGAAATATTTAATGTATTTTAAAGTACATTTACAATTAGTATTATTATACTATTGTTTTTGCTTAGTTTCTTAAAATGTATTTTTTCAGGACTGCTTAAACACATTTCCTGGAGTTGAACTTCTGCCCCCAGTTGGTGATGCATATTTTCAGTATTCTAATACAGTTCAACAGAGACTTTTACCCAATGAACCTGTCAGAGGTATGGTGAACTAATATTCTTTAGCTTTGTCGTATTATTTCCTAAAAAAAACTAATAGTCATATATTTGTTGTCGATTGAAATACTGTGCTCAACTAAAACCAACAATTGTTTTACCCGTTCCAATCTCCCCAAACCATAAAACATTAGGAAATCTTTAAAATTTTTTTCAAAGTGCTATTTTAGGTGAATCTGTCACGCCTGAAATAAATACATACTATATTTATTAATTTTTGAGCCAACTAGTTAGTAGTGCTAAAATGAAACCTGGTTCAAGTAAAAACTATTTCTAGTGAAGAAAATGATATGTCAAGTAAAAAACAAAATCAACAGTTTTGAAAATAAAGAGTAAAACAAATACAGTAGAACCTCGATACAGCGACCACTCTCGGGACCAACAACTTACGGTCGTTAAATCGAAGGGACGTTATAAAGAATTTTAATTAAAAAAACACGTTACAAACTGAGAAAAAACGTATACATACCTATAGAAACGTTTATTTTTGTATTTACACTTATTGTGCAGATAAAAATGAAGTAATTGAAGATTGTTTCAAAGTTCTAACAGAGTTCTTAATTATGGCATTTTTTATTTCTGTTATTTGTTGACGGCATTGTTCACTCTCTCACAGTAGCGACACAATAAATCAATAGCGTCGCACGCGGCTTTGGTAGTCGGCTTTTTATAGGAATCATCAGAGAAGGAGTGTTCTGGAACATCTTCTGAATCGCTGTCCTCTGTATATTTTGTTATTTTGACAATGAGTTCATCTTCATTTGAAAGTTCTTCACAGCACTGAAGATCATCATCAACCTTTACAAATTCTTCATAAGAAAGATGACCTCCGGGAATGTCCAGTTGGCTAATCAGTTGCGTCAGTTCTTCACTTTCGCTGATCTGCTGTTGTGGTGATGGTGGGGCATCGGACATTGAGGGTACTGCGGGTAACGATGATTGAGGCCGGACTTCGGATGATTTGACTTCCTCTTCCAGTTCCTCTTTGGATTTAAAGCCTACGTGCCTAAAACAGTGGGCGATTGTATCTTCGGAAATATCGTTCCAGGCAGATTTTGCTAAATGCATCGCTCCAAGAACGTCAATTACAAAAGGTTTCTGGCTTTCGATGGCAGCAATCATTTTCTTGACAATCATTTTTCTGTAATTTGATTTGAAACAATGAATTACTCCTTGATCCATAGGTTGGAGAACAGCTGTGACATTAGGAGGTAGAAATTCTACTTTAATGGCCTTTAAGTTGTTGATGACGGGATGAGCTGTGCAGTTGTCAATAATAAGCAGGATCTTCCTTTTCGCGGCTGCCATTTTTCGGTCAAGCTTACGGTTCCATTTTTCAAAGATGGCGGACGTCATCCATGCTTTAGTGTTGTTCTTGTAAGCACTAGGTAAACTTTTAACTCCTTTAAAACATCTTGGATTTGCGGACTTCCCTATGACTAGAAGAGGTAGTTTTTCACTTCCAGTCATGTTTGCTCCAAGAAGTACTGTTATCTGTTTGGTTCGTTTTCCGCCGTTACCACTTTCTTGACCTTTGAACACAAGAGAATTTTCTGACAACATCTTGAAGTACAGTCCTGTTTCGTCAGCATTGAAGATGTCTTCTGCATCATATTTTTCTACCAGTTTCAGTTGCTCTTTTCGCCATCCGTTCACACAATCAATATCCACAGCAGCGCTTTCCCCGCACAGTTTTCTGAAGGATAGTCGATTTCTGTCTTTGAATTTCTCGGACCATCCATTGGAAAATGGCTTCTTGTAGAAATTTTTTTTTCTGAAGTTTCTAACATATATTTGGTCGTAATATCGAGGAACTGCTTGTTTTTCGGTCGCAAAAAAGAGGGTATTTTAATACTATTCCTATGGTAAAATGATTGGGACTTTCCGAAGCGGTCTTTATAACAAAGGGGCCACTAAATTGTGGGGTCGCAAAATCGAGGTTCTGCTGTAGTTATTTAAAAAAATAAAATGAAGGATTGTTTTTTGTCACATAAATATATAATCTTCTTAATTGTTATCATACAAAAATTATTAAATTATTAAAATCACTAATTTTATATTTTTACTTTTAGCTCCACCTGCTAAACGGAAAAGAGATGTAAGTACTATTCCTTTTGGATTACTGTCTTAATTATCATTACTATATTCATTATTATATTCTACAACATTAGAAACTAGTTGTGTATTTTAATCCTTTAGAAAGTTCCTTCCATAGAATGCTAATTAATATTAATTTTTTTATAGGGTTCTGAAGCAAAAGAATTAGATGGACATTGGATTCCTGTAAGTACAATATTTTTTATTTCTGACAAATGTTGGTTAACATGGAGTAAATGTGTCGCTTACTGTTCATATAAATTTTTTTCTGAAATGTTAAACCGTTTAAATAAAATCATATTGCAACCTCAAATTTCTTTTCACTGTAACTTGGAAGAAAACATATAAATGGAGTATGTTTATTTAATATAAATATTTAAATCTTTTAATAATTATGCTTTCCTGCCACTCGGAGGTATCATATTTATTTCATAAAATTTTATTCTATAAACTGAATTCTATATTCTACTCCTGAATTTCATATTTTTTGTCTAAAGGCCCTTATAACACCTGAAATTTATATTAAAAATCCTAATTTAAAGTTTTGTCTCCTAAAAAAAATTATCTACTTGTACTAGAAAAGAGTTTTCTGCAGATTTGTTTGATTCAATTTCTTAAAATTGAGGTTTTGCATTCATTTTGGTTTGCAAATTGTCAGTTCTTAAATTTGTAAGATTTTCTTGTCTTAAAGTTTCATAGTTTTTTAATAGCTGATGTTGGCAAAATATTTAATATTAATGTTTTCTAATCTTCACGGAACCACAATTTGTCGATCTAGGATTATTGTTTTACTTTCATTTTAGGGATATGGGTCATTGCCAAAACAAGGGGTAGAAACTATGTCCTCGAGCTGTTCAGTGACTTTAAATTATATTTCCATTTTTTTTGCTTTTGACTTATTCAATGCAATGTTTTGAAGCAGAAGAGTAATAAAAAATTTCAGTGTTATTTAATCTTTTTAAAATTCTACAACTTTGGTTATTCTTTAAACATCTCTGAAATGTCCACTCCTCAAAAAGATTTCATAAAATGAAGCATTATATTCATTAAGTTCTTTAAAAAATATTTGCAGTATTTTGGATTTTTAAAAAAAACTTTATTATTGGCAATTTAAAAACTGGAAATGAAAGGAAAAAAAATTAATTTTGTTTGTTTAATAGATTTTTTAAAGTTGTCCCTCATAAAATGTGTGTGTGTGTGTATCCACTCCATGGATATCTGTTTTTAATGCTCTAAAATAAAATTAAATAGCTCTACCAGCCATTAGACTAAGTTTAAAGGAAGATAAGGAAACCATATTGCTTACGATTTAATTGTAGGTTACTCTTTGATTATTTCAGTGTTATGGTAAAAATATTTTGTCTGTGATATCGTCATTTGGCTATATCACTTGTCCACTCCGTGGATTGAATTATTTATGTAACTATACTTTTAAAAAACTTTTTATTACTATTTAAAATTTTCATTTATGTGGTCTATTTTCACACTGAACTCGATGTATTTCTATCAGCTAAGCCTTTTGTTCTAAAAATCAAAATTGACCTTTCGTTTACTCCGTGGAGATGCTCTGATAAAGGAGTAGACATTATTGTCACTGAAGTGGACACACTTTTTGAATTAAACAATAATTTGAATTAGGATGTTTTTTTAAATAATAAATCTGGACTTTATTTGTTTCAAATCATTGTGCATAATCATGAATGTTCACTCTCTGGTGACTATCGTTTATTCAGTGGACACACTAATTATAAAAATGTGTAATTACTCGTTAAAAATAGACTAAAGAAATTGCTCATAAAGTATTTTAGAAAAGTGGATGAAGGTAGCGCATGAAGTGTTCGTTTTAAACATTTTCATTAGACTTATTTATTGCCAAATTTGCCCTGATTTCCTAACCATTAGATTGGCAATGATCTATATACATATATCAATTTCTTGATCTTTCAAGTTTTGAAATTTACCAATTGCCACACTTTTGCTAGTTTTTTATATTCTGATTTATTTGTTTCCACAAGGTTTATTAATTTGCTAGTTAATTATTTAGGTCTTAATATGGTTAATGTTCTGAGATTATCATCATTTTACTACTGTTTCTTGCTAAAAATGCTAATTTCTTAAATTTTCAATCATTAAAATGACCAATTGTTTATTCACAAAGCAATACATTGATGTTATAGTTTAAAAATGGGTTGTTTTATTAAATTCTTAGTTAGATATTTCTTCTAATAGAATACAATAAGTACATTTATGTTTGTTGTCTCTTGAATAAACTTTGCCATCCTCTTTGAAGCCATATAAGATTCGGTTATATTGTGTGCGGATATTTCTTTACAATAGGGAATATTTTTTTAGCAGATTCTTTATTTTTTTAATAAGATTTTGAATAGTGTAATTAATGCCAAACAATTGTTTATATTTCTTCATCAATGGCATAATTCTGGAAGTACATTACCATGCGCATGATTTTATGGATCACAGTTAGTACTCATAGTGTATTTTCTGTGTGCCCACATTTTTCCCCAAATTACTTAAATAGAGATTGCTTTAATTTAATTATTAAAGGTTGTTAGAAAACGATGTTAATGTATAAAATCAAAGCTTTGGTTTTGAAAGTTATTTAAGAACTATTAGCTGCATTGTTTTTGATGCCGAGAAAGTATATGGTTTGCGTTCCGTACCATAAGCGGTTTTGTCAAAGTATGACATAAGGAAATTTTGTCATTTTCAAAATTTGGTACTTCCTCTATAGGCAGTTTTCACTTTTACCTCTCTGTGGGCTCATCTCTAGTTAACAAGTAGAGTTTTATCGCCATATGTGGGTACCCTGCACCTTATACATAAATGCCTATCTATGTATACCATTGCCACTCTTCTTTATTACACTTCCATGATAAAAACTGTAAAATAAATTGGACTTTATTTTATTGTTTGAAGTTGGAATTGAAACAAAGAAAACTTGAATCGACAAAATATACTATAGCATACATACTTTGCATCCTATAGTTTGTGTCAAGTTGTCCCAATAAATGGCCCAGAGAGGATACAAGCTGTTTTTTAAAGCAATTTTTGTATCGCATTGCTCGAATGTTTGTCGAGTTGCCACAATCAACCACCCAGAGGGAGGGGGCTAACCGTGTTTTTTTAACCCCTCGATCATTGGTTCCTTTTTCCTTATTTTATGAATAAGTCTTTCTTACAATAACCTTATATATTAAATAATTTTTAATTTAATAATAAAATTTTATTCACACACACAATATACTTTTCCATTTGGAAATGTTTGTGAGATCATCTCTTCAAAAATAAACCCAATTCTGTTTTTTTAAACATATGTTATTTTAAAGAAATTTAATTAAAAAAATTTTGCAGTGAAAACAACAATATATATGACATATTATAACTAAATCCTCCTAAAATCTTATATTTTGTACCTCAATTAAACTTAATAACTTAAATATCTTTTTCATATATCCTTAATATTCCACTTAGTACTTTAACATCTCAAGCACACCCTGCTCGGCGACAAACAGTCGCCTAGTTTCAATTCGTTCCCACAGAAACTGTTTAGTCATCAATTTTTAAAGTTGATCTTTCAAAACTTTCTTATGACTCTGATTGGTCAGTGGAGCAGGGCTCGAGATTTTTTACCATTTTTGTGGGCATTCGATCACACTCTCTCATCGACTGCAGACGACAAATCAACTTCTCTCGATGACTAGTTATTAAATAAAAGATCTTTAATTACTCCAAAGTTTCCCTGTCGACTTATTTTACATATATTTGCCCATTTCCAGGTAGTTCGGAAGGTTAAAAGCATCACTGTTCGAGGTGCCACGATTGACTGCTTGAATTAGTTAATTAGCTTGGGTTAATTTGAATTATCGTAGCACTTTGAGCTACGCGAGGGCTATTGGCTGTTTGAAGGGTAGTACTAGTTTGGCTTGATTTCAAAGCAAAACCCAACAAACTAAGGAGGTTCGTTATTTTTTTAAATTTTCATTTCCTTTTGTGGCGTGCTTGTATGTAAGTGTAATGGTAATGAAACGTTTCTGCCTGCCTATAGCCTTTACGGGCACCATGATACACGGTGTCAGGAATTATGAGCATATGTAATGTGCACTTCTACTTGGGTTATTATTTGTAGGAGTTTTTAACTGCACAGACCATTTATAAGTCGGCAGTTAATTTTGGCATTGCTTGGACACAAAACTGGGACCTTTCTCATGCAAGCTAGACGCCTTTATCGACTGTGCTTCCCAGTTCCTTATGATTTTTTATTTGCTTTGTTGGCTACTTCTACTTGTTGACAAAGGCTAGCCTAAAGAAAATTGCCAGATTTAGCACTTGGCTATTCTGTGTTTCACGGTTTGAGTTAAGTTTCTATTCCACCCATGACAGTTAGGGACAAAACTGTAATGGAATGGAAACTTTCTGTTCTCGCCTTATTTCGCACCATATTGAGATTTTTAGGAATTCAATGGACATCTTTCACTTCTTCATTGGCTTTGTCAAGCCTCCATTGGTGAATCAATGTTACATGAGCGTAGAGCACCATTTGAAGGGAGAAAGAATTATTTTCATTCCGCATTTCTGATACAACTCAAGTCGGGAAACATGCTCATTATTGATAATATTAAATTATACAAGTGATGTGTTGAAAATCAAAACATTTTGTTAAAGGATTTGTAAATCAGTTTGTTTGAGTTGTTTTAAAATAAAATCAGTTTATTTTAGTTGTTTGGGTTTTGTAGCTGGTTTACTGCATCAAATCAGTATAGCATAAATTTTGTTGCTACACTAAAACACGATCAGATGTTGCCATCACATTTTTAAAAGTTTCGTAAATAGCATGACGTTTTAAGTGTACTGTTAATTAAGATATTCCCCTCCATGTTTTCAATGGATCAGTTTTTAAACATTAAAAATTACGATTAAATGTTTTGAGTTCAGATTGATGTAAGTAAAAAAAAATGTTCAGATCGAAACCAAATGAGCCAGTTAATAATTTGCCATTGTTTAATAATTTTTCTTAAAACAGCCTAATTTGAGTTAAAAAAAAACATTTTGGTCATATAGATTTTTTTTTTATATTCTAAAATTTTTGTTGGGTTGACCTATGTACAATTATTACTAAACTTACGTTTAATAGTATACATAAATTATAGATTATTTAAAGCTTCATTTGATAAAAAAAAACCGAAAAGGCAGTAGCAACCTTTTTAGTAGAAGCACGTTTTTGATTTTAAAACATATGCGGTATGCCTGGTGTAGTTCGGTGCTACCGTTTTCAATGTTGACACTTACTTGACTTATGTTTTTCAGCGGCCAGAAATTCAGAGCCAAAAAACTCAATTTTGTTTAAATTGTGCTTAGTATCCGTCAAATCAGGTCAAATTCCCCATCTCCCAAAGGCAAGTGTTAAGATGCCGACCCCTCCATCCCGTGAGATAACCTTCCTTTAGATGGCGGTGACACTTACGATTTACGAGGCCCTTTCTAAAACTGTTCTTATATGTCCCGCTTTTTACACCCCCACATTTGACGATAATGGCCCGGGGTCCCGATTTTACAGCGGAGATATTTATTTGTGGCGCTAGCTCCCTCGGGCATTATTAGATGCATCGTAAAAGAGGAATGAGGAACAGTCCAATCCGGTTTGAAACAATTAAAGCATATCACTTGAATTCTGAGATCGATAAATGAGGGAAAGGGGGCTAGAAAGATAGATAATAAATTCATATAAGCTACAGAAGATTTATTTAATATGGTAATTAAAATGTTTCATTTACTTTTTGTTTCTTAGCAGGTTAGTGTATTATTTAAGTTGTAAGGCTATTTTATAACTGGCTTAAAGCTCATGCTCTGGATTTTAAGAAAATATAATATACTTTAAAATTATTTGATAGATTATATTCAAATTTTTAGCGCTGGTTTATTTGAGATCAAATATAATAACTTGGTGAGTTTCGCATTAAAAATGTCAATTATTTGTCATGAATTTGAAAATGCATTTGATCGAGGTCTTGTCAGTTTTTGTCCTGCCGTGATGACCACAAATAATGTTTATCGTGTTTATGGAAAATCACTATTTAGTCCGAAATTTTTAATTTTTTCGTCATGTCGTCGTTTTCCGACCCGAAAATGGCGTATTCTAGTTGTATCTTTTTGTGCTATTAAAGACTAAACACTATCTTGAGGCTTTTCCTGTTTTCGAATTGTCACTGATAGCTCATTAGAGGCTTTAGTCTAGGACATATCAGGCAGTTAGCATGGTTCCTTCACCTCCTGGAAATCGGTAATATTTCCTAAGGACCAGAAAAATATCAAAAGACGCAATTTAGTTTTTACAATTTATTTTTCGTCAAAATAACATACGTAAAACTAATTTTCGTCAGTTATTTTTGTAATCAAGATTAAACTAGCAACCTGTCGGAAGATTTTACATTGATCGTTGATTTAAATGGAACCAAACTATTTGTTTTCCAAAATTCTTGTAGGAACTCTGATTCCGCTCATTTTCCTGGCTACCATGGCAAAACACAGCTTGAAGAGGACTGTTGCTCGTTCCATTCCTCTCTGAGGTGACAGTGGTTCAGGTGTAGTGTCCTCTTCTAGTGAAATGGCTCTTGTATCCGTAATCGAAGAGCATCTCACCCAGTGTGAAACAGGTGGAGAAGGCATCCCTGGGATCTATTTGCGTGTGGCCATAGAGCGTAACACACATGCATCTGCCGCTCTGCTTCCGTTCAATCCGTTATCCCCCATGCACCTTTATGTTCATTTTCGAGAAGAGTTACTTTCTGGTCGGTATACTTTTTTTAAAGCTAAATATGTAGTTTCTTTTTTTCGATTAAGGCATTTGTATGTCTGCATTGACTGTATTCTAAAGCAGCACGCGTTAACGATTCTTTTTGCCATTTTTGGTAATAATTAAAAAATGACAGCACATATTTGGCTAATACCAAGTGACTCTTTTTGTTTTCAGTACTACTTAGAAGAAGTCCTACCAAGGAATTAGTTCCTAGGTAGGAATTCTTTAACCATAAGACTATGCGTTTCTATTTCATTAAACTTGCAGGTTTCGCATATACATTTTAAAATAAATTATCTTTAAAAATCGACATATATTGTTTATGGTACACCAAAGACAAAAAACGTTCTTGGATCTAAAAAGCACTGTAACAGTTGATCAATATGTAATAATCTTTTTCCTGAAAATGACCGAAATTCGACGTTTCGGATTTACCACAGTTTTAAAAAAAATGAGTCACGAGTTTTTACCTTTTTGGCAAGTTTAAAAAAGGCTCCGAAACATTGGGGTATTTTTTCTTCGTTCACCAAAAGTTTTCGGTCGATTTGTGAAATTTTATGAAATAAAACGTAAATGTTACTTTGTTTTA
Organism: Oedothorax gibbosus; assembly: GCA_019343175.1. NCBI lineage: Eukaryota > Metazoa > Arthropoda > Arachnida > Araneae > Linyphiidae > Oedothorax > Oedothorax gibbosus. The sequence continues at coordinate 3,878,966 of CM033281.1, forward strand.
CATCCCTACTCCCCACAGCCCTTTTTGGGGAATCCTGCACATTCTACTGTAGAATTTTTAGGGGGGGGGGGGCAACTATCGTGGGGAATTTTTATTATGATTTTTTTTTTGTTTTTCTGTAACCTGTGTCTGCTTGCTGAAAAATTGTCTTTTTTCCCCCGTGACACTTTGCCCGGAAAGATAGAGGATTCTGTCGTGTTCCTGCACTTGTGATCTGTATAGCTTAAAAATAAATAACAATAAAACTTTTAAGATATCGATGTATAACGGAAGGGGGTTTCAGCGTCAGTGCATTTTGTTTATGTTATGACCGAGAGACTTCAGATAATTGTTCACGTTTTGTATTGTTAACAGTTTAGAACCTTTAATGCCTCGAGTTGATACTATGAATACCTCTTATAAAAAATAATCAAGTAAAAAAGTTAGTTTTGTATGGAGTAGTAACGCAAATTATTACAGCACACTCGATTTTTGTTGTTCTGTCTGGAGGCTTAGATAGACTTATTGCTCATGTTTAAATTTGTATTGAGAAATATCTTAATTTTTAGTTGCGTAATTTCCCTGGAATACGACACTTGCAGCTGGCAATCTTTTAGTTATTTTTTTATTCGATATAACTTTGTTTGTTAATTAAAAACTTTTTTTTTATTTTCTTTTTTTTTCCCTTCCATTTTAACTTTGTTTGACTGTTTTTATAGTAATGGAGTTAAATTTTTTTCCTAAATATTATATTTTTATGAAGTGTTTTAACATTCTTAATAATTTTTTTAATTGATACGATTAGTTTTTAATTGATTAGTTAGTTTTTTAATTGATACTATTTTTTGTGGTTATATTTTATAAACTTATACAAATGAGAGTGAGAAGAATTTAGTTCAGTTACGAAAACTACACGTGGCTATTTATACTATTTTTGGTTCGACTTTCGAACGTGCCTTGGTGTGGAAATGTAGTCACTATTCAAACAAAGTATTTTTAAAGACGCTGCCAAACCTAAAGATACGGAAGAGAAAAATTATATTACTCTTTTCATAACTCCTTCGGCATTGCATCTAGATACTTAGGTTCGACAAAATTGTAAGTGTAAATTGAGAAGATTGCACAAATCTGCATTAAAATAAAATTATATGTATGAAATATAATGCATAACTTAAAAAACATACTTGAAGCTGTCTTTGAAGTTGGAAGAAGAAAATATTAGTTTGACTTTCTATATTATTTTTTTAAACGTCCGTTAAAAGTTCTTTAAAACTCAAAAATGACATTATTTGAAAATGACACTACATTATTTCCTTCTATTATTAACCCAATAATAATGACTTAGATTTTGATGTTGTTGCAGGGCGATGTACAATTCATAACTCTTCTTTAAAATTTGTTTGATTAGAATTTTTTTTTTTTTACGAATTATTCAAAGTGCTTCACTACTCGGGTTAATGCGTAATACTACACAAGTAATTATTGAACCGGGAATATCTGACACAGAAATATATTTTGTACCATTATAAACTTCCCTTCAAACCCTATTTCACTTACAATTGGTTAAGTAAAATATTCTTAACCTTTACAATTTGTCATCCCGAATGTAGCTATATCCTCTTCGAGACAACACCGCCAAACTTGGCGATGGATCCAACTTTTCAAAAATGGCACCCCTACCGGGTAAACCGCGCTGTGCGATGAGGGATTTTCTTTTCCGCCGACAGAAACTGAATCGTATCGCGGCCGAATGCGCGTAACTATGGCTGTGTTGTTGGGACTGGTGCACGTTGATGCCTTGTAGGAGTTATTAGTGTCGGGTACTTTTGTGTATCGAAATGTTCACTTTCGAGAACAATGCTGCCAATTTGATGAGCCAGTTGAACTTCCCTGAAATTCGGGGGAGTAACACTGGCTTGGGGTGCAACAATGGTTTACCTTACAACATGCAATATCAGGTAAAGTGGCATTAGTTTCATATAAAATTTAATTTTATGAAAATAGTTTTTTTTATACATAGTTAATCTGGTTTGGGTACTTTTTGTAATGTATTAAAATGTTAGGGGCTAAACACTAAGAATACCTTTGTTTTGGTGATTTTAAAAATTATTTGTTAGTGAATTTTGTTAATGAAGTTCTTCCTAGAGTTATCAAATATGCAGTTTTCGTGCAACTAATTATTATATGGAGTAATTTCTTTATAGTTATGCCTAAAAATCACAATTTTCATTTGGGCGCCCCCCCCCCCCCCCGCCAAATAATATCGAATTAGATTCAAAATATTCAGACAAAACTATAAATATAGTGAAAAAAAATGTACATGTGCTTTTGTTGTTTTATCAAAAATTGTTTTCTGGATTTATATTCATTTATGGTTTTTCGAGTTTTACGTAAAAATTACTGGTTACATAATAATCGTACTTATTTAAGAAACGGTAATAGAAACTTTATCCATTGTCTAGTCAAAAGCAACCCTATGCTTATATTTATAAGATCACACATTGCCCAATCCAACGTAATTCCAAAATATTTCAGAACAAAGTTTTACAGACCTGATACTGGAATTTTGTGGAATCTGAAATTTTATGACTGTAGTGGAGTGAAGTTTACTTCCATTTAAATACCTTTTGAGTTTATCGAGTGAATTTGCTTACATTTTAAGGTTAAAGCTTGAAAAGAGAGAAAGTTAAAACTTTTCTCATAAAGCTAGCCTAAGTAAATACTACAGTAAAAGTTCTAGAAAGCCCATTACAAATAAGCGTATTGTTATTTTTTTTGTTTGAAGCTGAAATAACCGGCGTTGCGCGGTCATAGGAACGAAAACAAAACAAATGTTTTAATTGAGAAAAACAAGAAAACACGAAGAGAAAAAAAATTACATAAATAAAATTTAAATTTCATAAAATTAAAAAAAAGGGATTAAAATACACATGCAATGGAAAACTTCCCAATTCCATTTCAACTACTATGTGATGTCTGACATGCTTTTCTTTACTTAGTAATAGTAATTATATTTGTTTTATTCAAAGAAAATATTGAAATTTTGCTTCTATAAAATTTAGTCCACATTTTCAAATTTATTGGAGTATATCAAAAGAATTAGATAAATAAGGGAAGCACTTAAGAATAGTTTGGGTTTTTAGCTTTATCATTTATAAAAGATTAGCGTTTTTTTTAATGTTTGTGTGAATGGGGTTGTTTCACGGAGGATCTGGCAATAGCTCTGTGGTTTTGTTTTCATGTCTCTCGAATTACTTTTGTTGATATTCGAAATTGAGTTTTCTAAGAATAAGTTATTTTAGTTATTTTTTAAAATTAAAACTTCTTGCTGTGCTGTTGGTTGTTTTAATCATTTATCAAGAAAAAATTGCATTGAAAGAAGTTGGAATTTTAAAAAAATAACAACAAAATATTCTCTTCGAAAACTCACTCCCGAATACCGAAACAACAGTAATTCGAGAGACATGAAATCAAAACCGCAGAGCTATTGCCAGATCCTCCGTGAAACAACCCCATATCAAAATTTCTTACAATATACCTTGCTTGTTGTAAACCATATACTTGTAGCTTTGAAAATAATATATTCTCGTTTTAGACTAAGGAATAACTTTGATTCCGTGGATAAAATAGTTTTTTTATATACAGTTAAACTACGTTAATGCCGTTTATCCGTGTTCGTATTAATGCGGTCCAACTATATCTTTAATAATAAAAGAAAGAGTCTGTGTGTTTGTCTGTGGATCGTGAAAGATACTGCCCTCAGAAATTCGAAAATTTTAAAACATATACATAGATTCCCTCTAATACCTACGTGTGCACCTGAGCCCTATTGTTTCATATTTGAATTTTTAATAACATTTATGTTCACATGGGCCGGGCCGAAACAGGTAACGTCATAGTCTATATACTAGAGTTTAATTGAAATAGTCGTAAGGTGCAAAATAAACTTCATGCCGCATGTGCCAGCATCCAAAAAGGGGGTAAATATGGACCCAACCAGCAGACAGTCGGTGCATTTCAAGGTCGGCAACTACTTGTGTCCGGACCAGATGGTTCGGGTACCGAATAATGCGAACTTTTCCGAAATTCCCCCTTTTTCAAACAGACGAACAGGCTTCCGGTGTATTGAGCACTCCCGAATCGGAACGGACGTGTAGGGGAATTTTAATTTCTGTTGGGCGGGAACGCTGTTTAGGCCACTGAACCGAGCACGTAAATAATAAGGGCTTTTTTGCTTGGTACTGTGGCCTTGTCTCGTGGTAATTATCTTGTTTGGGGTAGGGATGCTTTTTCGTGGAAAGTGCTTGTCTGGTTCAACGGTATTATTTTACACCGGCACGGAATGACGCGATTTCTGGGTAAATATTAACTGTAGGCGTTTAGAGGATATCGTATTTCATAGAAAATATCGCACCCTGAGGGGAAAAGTGACGCAAGATACGATATTATAACTCAAGTTATGCATAAAACGGTTTTAGCTCTTAAATTTTGTGAAACCATCATGTCAAGTAGAAGTTCAGAATATATGATATACTTTTCAATGTAGATTATCGATAATATTATCGAACGATATCGATCTTCTTTTAAACTAAGATATTTTCTTAAATTAGATCAGTCTTCTACGGATTTCTTTTAGTTTAATTTTATGCGCTCAATTTATTTCACAAAAATATTATTTATTTCATATGGTTCCTTATTGGATTTTAATTGTATAGCCCTTAGGAATCAAATTATACAAGTATAATCTTTCCTTTGCGTGATAAAATATTTATGCCCTGATCTTATTTTACATTTATAAAACTATATTTAAAAAGTCCTCGATGGGTAATAATTATGCAGTCCTTTAGGAATGGACACGGATCTTTGAGTATGTTTTTAAAATAAGCTATATTTAAAAAGTCCTCCATGGGTTATAATTATACAGCCCTCTAGAAATGGACACAGGTCTTTGGGTATGTTTTTAAAATTATGGGTCCAAAAGCCCCTATGGGACTTATTTTTCGCAACAGTGCATTGCACGGGGTCCAAAACAAACCCGACCCATATCAAGTCGCACTTATTGCATTGTTACAAAATGCGGCTTATCAATTGGAAATAAGGCCTCTCTACCCCAGATGGTATTTATAAAAAAAAGCCTAAAACAGGTTGCCACTACCCTTCACAAGTGGTTAAAAACGACCAAACTAGCCAAGTGGATTCCTGATGGGCCAGGTGCAAATTGGAAGGCCGGAGTGGCAGCTGCCCGCTTCTTGCCACTTGTATGCATCACGCAAGATGCTAAGTGAATGGCCTCTGCGTACAAAATGCACCGTATGATGCAACATGTGAAGGCCCCGAGTGTCCTATGTCCCCGATGGGACATTTGATTGCGAACAGGTTTCGGTTTCCACTTGCTGTCTCGCTTGGATTTGATTAACTTTACTTATTCAAATTTAAGATATCCCCCCTCGGTTTAAGGTAGGAAGTTTTGATTTGGACAATCGCTAGAATTAGCAAATCAAGGCTGCAGAAACAGACATAGGCCTGGACAAAATTAAAAAAATTAAATTTGATAAAGGCAACTCCTAGTAAATTATGTAAATTGTTGTATTATTACACTTAATTAAGGATTACAGAAACAGTTAAATTTTTTTATATAGTATTTGAATATGCATAAATTTTTATGTGACCCTAATGTCCTTCCTCCCCGTATGTGTGCTCAGTTTGCAGCGAGTTAACTTCCATGCATTCAGATACTTGAATCGAATTCTTTCTTCGATGGTGCGATTCCTCATAATGATAGTGAAGTTAAAAAAAATCAAACGGAAAATCTTCGTATAGAGAATTTGATGCACTTCAAAATACGTCGAGGTCCATTGTTTTTGAACGTTGCGTACTTTGTCGTTTCTCGATAACTTTGTCCGCTCGTGTGCTAATGGCATAGTTGACAATTATGAGGCCTGCCACCATTAGCCCATATTATGTAGCTCTTGTGCTGCGTTATTCCCCAACCAAGCCCCCTCCACAAATTAGAGAACACAATTCAACGTTGTGTGATTTGCATACCAAATCATGTCCCTAAAGAAATATAGTACAGCTTATACGGGCACCATGCTAATGTGGAAGATTATTCCTGAATTTGCACTATTTTTCACAAATTTCGATTTTACGTAAGTGGGATGGACTTATTAAATTTTACTCTTGATGACTATGTATATATAGGAATCATTTAATTTTGTGTTCGTTGAAATACCACTTTTGTCTCTTCTTCCCCAAACAGTTGTTGGTGCCACGAGTATAGTTGTGATCCAAATATCCAAGGAAAAATGCTCCGTGTAGATATCCTGGTGCACATTAAATCCGCTGTCAAATGTTCTAACACAGCGCACGCAGTTGCTACAAGCTTACGTTGAGTTCCCTTTAGGGTGTTAGCCTTCTCATTTAACCGTGATGCAAAGCTAACTACATAATGTGTAGCTCTAGTGTGATGTTAATCCAACTAAATAATTATGTTCCATTGAATATTAATTGCGCTTCGTCAGTTCTACAAGAACAAAGGGATGTTTCAGCGTGCAATTGATAGGTTGTCTCTCTTCTGCTTGTCCAACTGCAAACCGAACTTCCTTATTGTTGCAACTACTTACTGTTTCGTGGTCCATCAATTAAGATTATAACGTTTATCAGCATTTTATAAGTAAAAGCAATGCTATTGCAAGGATAAATGGTGATGTTTGGAGCCCCGTAATGAATTCATCATGTTCACGAACTTTGCTAGCAATCCTTTTCTTTTTATCAAACCGGTTCACAGATAGAGCGACCTCAAACGAAGAGCAGCTGTTTTGAGACCTTCACAAAATAAATAAAATTCTGCTATGAACCTTTACTTTTTAATTATAAAAAAAATGGTTGTGATTTTTTATGGTTCTGGCATTTTTCTTCGCTCGGGGGTATTTTTGTCTCATTTTGTTTTAATTATTATTTAATATTGAATTTTTTTCTTAGTTTTGTCTGCTGTGCACTTATATTTCGACGATCCTAAATTTTGAACTGCATTGATTTTTGTTCAGAAATCTGAATTATATACTTCTCTGTTTGTAACAAGTTTCTAGAACGGTTATTTTTTAGTAATTCATTATCTGCAGAATGTTGTAAAAAGAGCAAGCTTTTTTTTCTTAGCCTCTTAGAGCTTTTACAATCATTCTCAAAATATCAAACCATTTTCTTTTAAAGTCGATTTAAACAGCCCACTTCTTTGGAATGTAAATGTGAAGGTGCACCAACTGACCAGTGACCACATTTCTATATAATGAGCGCATGATCTAGAATTTGTAAGAAATTTCAATAACTCCCCCGACATTTTTATAGCATCTCGCATTGTATTATTGCGTAGTTTTGCAGTCCAATGCGATTTACAAAGTGATACTTTTCTTTAGGATTTGGTTTAACAATTGACTTTATTAATTTAATTACTTACAATGAACCTAATTGTTTACAAACTGTAGAGTTGATTAAAACTGGGTACTGTGTGCGATTTAAAGGTCCTGAATTGTTCAAAAAAAAAGCTTTTATCAGAATTAAACAATACAAAAATCATTTTTGACGGGAATTTTTGACACAAGGTACGCATTTTAGTATAGCGATCTCATAGTAGTGGCCCTACACAAAAAATATTTTTGACTCTTAATATAAGTTATAGTAAGGTTTATTGGCCTAGCGTTACATGTTACATGTCGCCGAGTAAGATAAAAATAAATTCCCGGTATTGTTGTTCAAACGGCGAATAAATACAATCAACATGGCAAAATGAATTTTCAAAGCAGGTCATACCTATCGGAATCGTACATATTACAATAAAAAAGGCCCAAAAAGATATCCTGTTTTAGAAAATCGAATGAAAAAAAATATCCGATTGAGAGGAGGCAAAAAATAAGAATAAAAAAAAATGTTCTTCCCTACTTTTTAGACACAATTGCGACGGAAAACATTTCGAAAAAAAAACTCCCTAGTCCTCGAAAATGGACCAAATCCGGAAACCAGAACACAATTTGGTATATAAAAAAAGCAGCAAAAATGCCTGCGTGAATTTATGCAAGGCGTGCTGTCTGTAGTAAGAGGAGGGTAAATCGAGGGGAGATCTTCTAGGTGGAGTACTTTTAACAGGTTGGTTGGTAAAGAAACCTTCAATACCACCTGGCCTAGGCTGAGTATGGAGTCGTCGAGGTTGGCTCTAACAGATGATAGAGCGGTAGGCCAGTCTCGGCATTATATTACAGGTGGTTGTGTAGGTATGGAGCCCTGTGGATTGGTGGTATGAGTCCTCACATAGACTATCATAAAATATTGAAGTTTTTTCAATGAGGGTTTTATAATTATACAATACTAGCAAATAAATACCCGTTCTTCGCACGGACTAAAAGAATATCAAATCGTTCCAAGTATATGCGTCATTTAATTTGCTATTGTCTTTGCCTTTGTTCCCGTTCATTATAAAGAATAAAATCCCGTTACTTATATTGCTTTAAAATTCCAAAATAAAAATACATCACTATAAAATGCACATCCTCATATCACAAAAATCTTCCTCAATATGAACTTACTGTCATCGCAATTTTCCTGATAAATTCAAAATTAACCATAATTGTATAACAATGTTATTTATTTTCACGTCAAAACGAAAGGGAAAAAAATGATCGGATTTGAGCGAAAGTGGTGTATTTTTTTCAGAAAATTAGAATTTTCTCTAAAAATGGAACAAATATGAAAAAACTAAGCCTCAGGTGCACACGTTGGTATTAAAGGGAATCTATCTTAAAAATTTCGAATTTCTGAGGGCAATATAAGTAGGTCTTTTACGATCCACAGACACACAGACAGACTCTTTCTTTTATTATTATAGATAATACATAAAAAGAAGCGAAAGCATTTGAATTGTTGCGAAATCGATATGGCGAAAGAAATGTTTTTTTTTTGGTAGATTTCATCGGGTGTATTGGTCTAAAGTTTTTTTAAGCATAACTCCACGTATAAATAATAATTAAAAATATCGCTGAAATATTTTCAAAGAATATTGAATTTGTCACTAAATACTAATTATGTTCCTACAATGTTCGATTGTATAATTTATTAAATTCAAGTTTTTGAAATCATTAACGCCCAGACATACCAACAACAGAGAACTCGAAATAGACTCTATTATCGTTTGGTTGTTGATTTGTTAGTTGAACGCTCGGACGTAACACATAACAAGCGTCCGCACCTGTAAATGACGTATGTCGGCTTCTTAGGCATTATCTGCTTAAAACAAAAGGATAAACATGAAAGTTTCCACGGGTTTTTTTAATTTTACCACCCATATACATAAAAAGTTGCCAATGTTTTAAACTTGACTTAAAATACGAAAGAATATCTTGTGTACAAAATAATATTTACAAAACAGTCCTGTATGTTATTAAAAATCATCAAAAAATTTAAAATTGCATGACTGGAAAAAAAAAGAAACATGATCTTCCTCATGAAAAATTCCTTAAAAAAGTTACTTTTATTGGCTGGTCTGTGTAAAAATATTTATATGAGGCCTCGCGTTTTTCTCTCGAATCCTGTTTAGTGGATACCGTTGTCTATCTTTAGTCAAGCCACCCCGTCTCATAAAGAGTAAAAAAAAAGGTTGGATATTATGATTGAGGGTCATAAGTCACCGCCTGTAAAATAATCAACCGATGTGGGGGAGATATCTGTAAGGCAAAAACAACAGCTTATCCTTATCTAAATAGATAGAGCTTTGGGTAAGCAAACGCGCTATTTTTATAAGTCGATGGCGGATTCCGTTGTCTCCGTGGATATTTTGAAGGGTTCGACAGATATATTTTGCAATGATGGAATTCTTGTTTCAGATTACATGATGAAGACGGAATTAGATATTTTATTAACGAATTTTGTTACTAAATATCTTAAAAGTTATATAAATAGTTTTGTTTGCTGTGTACTTAAGAAATTATAATAGTTTTTATACGGTGATTGTCTTTGTTAAAGTCATAATTCCTTTATATTCGTTAGTAAATGCATGCTTTGTTTAGAGCGAAGACTCATGTATCTGCCATATAAAAAAAAAGTTCTGTTATGAAGACAACCACACAATACGAATATTCATGGCCATAGGCCGGGATTCGAACCCGGGACATTCTGACTGTCTGGCCAGCTCCCTGACCATTCACCCACCCAGTCGGCAAAATTGTGTTGGTAAAAGTTTAAGTTTTGTAGAAGTTCATCTGAAAGAAAGCGATTAAATTAAGTTTTAAACAAGAACAACGGTATTTGTTGAACCTGTTTTATAAACAAAAAAACCTTTTGTTCTCGAAGATTTGTATTTCGTTTGCTATTTTCCTTTAAAAAAAATAACTTCACTTGTGATTCATATTATTGATGCATATAATTATGTTGTTTAGTTCTAACATGTCACATTACTACCAAACATTTCTTAAGTAAATGTTAAATCTTAAAATTATATCAATATATCGCCTTTTTGAGATACCACAATTTAATAAAAAGCAAATTATTAAGTTGACAATTCAAATAACTTGCTGATACAAATATCTGCTGTTTTGGTGACTTGAGTCATTTGATGATTTTGTTTTATTGGGGGTGCCAAATGAGAACAAAAGATATTAATATTGCTTGCCTTTCCTCTGTTTTTCAGATCGTGTTCTGTTTTTCTCTGAGTATAAAACTCATCGGACGATATCACGATAACGATTTTCTTGGTTCAAACACTTATCGTTATAGTAGTTTGTTGTAACGACTACTTTTTTTTTATGTGTGTCAAAGTAGTCATTTTTTGATTGGCGTTTTGTCTTTCTCCACTTTATCATTAGATGTTTCTTAGATTAAAATTTACTTTGTAAATTGTAAGCAGTTGATTATTGAATGATTGATTGAAACCAGCCAAAGATCAGAAGTTTATCTGGAGGCACACGATCCACGTCATGCCTTGTTGAGTGATAGCTTAGCATCCTGTTCGTTATCTTGAAAAATGTACTCTTGCCGGCCTTCTTCGTTTAACTTAACAGATTCTTAGCTTATCAAATTATCAATTTCATGAAACAATAATCTGCGGTCGTAGACCCTTTTGAGTTCGTTAATTGGCTTAATTATGCTAGGTATGAACTTTAAGTAAATGAAATTCTTCATTTCTTATAAGCACTAAACTGTTAATGTCTAGGTTATTATTCTTAATTATATTTTTCTCGAGAAAGTAAATTTTAATGATATTTTAGAGTCGGAATGTTTATTTAGTTGTTTAAATGTGTAGCTTGACTTACTCTGTTTACTTGATTTTGTTGTATTTTTTTCTTTCTATTTAGGTTGGATAGTTTTTTTTTAAAAAAGTTTTAACTGTTTAAAGTCTTTAAGTGTGAGGGTGTACGCACTTGAATGGGGGCGTCCATAAATTTCGGGTGGGGCGGTTCTAACGATTCTGTGACTCCCTCATATTTGAGGCAAGGAATAGTTTCCACTCTTAATTTAACTCAGCTTTCTCGCAATTTTATTTATTTTTTTGCTGGGAAGATAACGTTAGATTTGAGGACCCCCCCCCCCCCCAACACTTCGTAATTTATGGCTGACCAACGAACTTTTTATGGAATAGAGACAGAGTCAACAGTGTACTTACTCTATAACTACTCCATTTCTTAGAATAATATATGCGTTGCATGCTTTTATTATTTCCATGTAAGTAACAGGGTTGTTTTACATGTTAAGTACTTTTATAATTATTTGTGGAAGATTTATAGAAGTGTATTTTTGTATTCTTCATTTAAGTTTTATGTTTCCTGTCACGTGATCTGTAGTTATTAAAATACATGCCTCGTTCAATTGAGGTGATTTTTTTAGAGTAATTCTTAAAATAATTTCCATTTCAAAATTTTGAAAATGGCTTAACATATTACAAGAACCAATTAATTTATTATAAAATCTCACGTCTACAATTTTTTAAAAATTTACTATGTAACACTTAAAATAACTACTTGAATTCAACATGTGTTTAGTAAAAACTTTCTTTCATGGCTTTGAATTTTAAATTGTAATCATTCGCTAAAAACGATGGATAAAATTTTCCGTGTAATTTCTAGCTCTTGTTTTAGAATCCATTCTATAATGGTGGTAGCAATGATAATTAAAATAAAAAAGGTATCATACTTCATAAGATATTTCTTGTAAAAACGAAATTTTCTATAGTTCATTAGTTTTGACTAGTTATTTTTAGAAAATCTACAAGGACCCCGAAATTTCATAACTACAAATATTTGTTTTATTTGAAATTTTACAGTGAAGCGATCAAACTGATCAACTGATCAAAACTGAATGATGAAGTGATCAAAAATTAACTTTGATGCGTCAATAAATTATTTCCGGGCATTTCGAAGGCAAATCTAAAAATGTTTCGTAGTATTATTAATGTGCCTTGGCATATTCTTAAAAAAATTAGTTGCTTTAAAAATGTCTTCTCTATATAACAAGCAAACTGATGATGAGTATTATAAAATATGACCTTCAACGACTTTGTTACTTTCCCCAAAGTTGGTTTTTGTCGAGTTCGTTATTGAGGGCAGCTCATTCCACGACCCATAGCCCAAAGGAGATAACACCGGAAGCTGCTGTTTAGTGATCGCATCTCTAATCCCCCAGCCCCTCTCTTTGTTTCGCTACTCTATTTTTTTCGCTATTTCAACGGCTTGAGTTCTTTCGTGTTTTCAATTTCTCCTAGTAATGAAAATGAAAACGTTTAAAAGTGATTTCTAGCTTTACAATGATGGTGCGGATTTGTAAAACACTTTCTATAGAAAATAATTGTACTTGTTTTTTTCCTTAACCTGCGGATTCAATTAAAAGATTTGTGTAAAAATTGAATTTAGCTTTATGAGCGGAAATAATTTTTCAGCATAGAAATGGTTGTTTTTCTTATATTTAATATACATACAAGCCTTTTGACTTTAAAAGTAGTAGAAGACATGTTTAGGAAGTCATGTAGTTAGAAGACTAGTTTAATAGAGCGAGAGCCCAGGGCCCCCAGACCTAAGTTAGTTTCTCACGAATGAAATGTATCGGATTAGGTTCTCTTTTCATTTACTTTTAGTGTATACATACCCGCTAGAGTGGACCGACGGCCAATTTACAGGCATCAGGTGCAAAAAGTAGGTAAATTATAAGTTAACTTAAGTCATTTTCTCAAGGCTGATTTTTACGTGTGTTTTGGAAAAATAATTGTTAAAAGTTAATAATTAATCTGCCAGACACTTTCCGCTGATAATCTTTCTTCTTTTTTATTGCTAATCTACTCAGCTTTATTTCTGTCACCATAAAAGTAACAAATAATTGCATTCCCTTAAAAAAATTTAAAAACGTAGAAAGATTGTCATTTCAATTTAATTAAATTTTTGTTTAGTTAGAAAATACGTAGCGCTATATCGCGCTACCAGATTCGTGGGACAAAGTCTCAACTTTACAAACACGTTTAAAGCGTCTGGAAAAAGTTTCAGCCGGCGGAAAGTGTCTGGAAGATTGATTATTAACTTTTAATAATATTTTTTAAAACATACGTTAAAATCAGCCTTGAGAAAATGACTTAAGTTAACTTATAATTTACCTACTTTTTGCACCTGATACCTGTAAATAGGGTATTTGACTAAAAATTTTTATTGGCTTAAAATATTCTTATGCCAAACCGTATTTTTTCTTTTTTTCAAATAACCCAGAAAAAGGGAGAAAAATGAATTTTGAAATTAGGACGAAACATTACCCCCAAAAACGCTTTGTGGCTGTCACGTGGTATCTATGACGTCATAGTAACTGTAAACAAACTTTGAAACACCATTTTGGAATCTACTTTAAGCAAATTTGAACTATCCGCTTCTGTAAAACCTTCCATTATCTATATAATTCTTATTTTAATCGTAAATTAGATTAAATCCAGTTTAATTGCAAGCAAAAAAAACATCACACCGGTTTGTTTATACTAGTGACGTCAGCCAAATCGACGTGTTTGTGATCACGTGACGTTCCGATGAAAAATAAGCCATTTTAAAATGATTTTTATGAATTATTTAAAGATTTATTTTGCAAAAAATATAAACGTTTGTTATTTTTGGGTTCAAACTATAATTAATTTAATATTGGAAGGTATTTTAGCGATATAGTCAAGTACCCTATCGGTCGTCGGTCCAGTCTAGTGGGTATGCATACACTAAAAAGTAAATGAAAAAAGAACATAATCCGATACATTTTATTCGTGAGAAAATAACTTAGGCCAGGGGCACTTGGTCTATAATATACAAGCCTTAGACTTAAAATTATTTCTGCAGATTAAAACATTAATCTGTTTCCTTAACCAAATTAAAAAACCCGATTTAACATAAATGTTTTTATTTGTAAGTCATTAAAGAGTATTAATTGCTATGTTAAAATAGTTTTAATGTTGAAATGACTTGTATGTAGATTTTCTTTTCGAAAACTACTTTCCCAGTGATTGTCAATTTCTCTTTTAATGCTTACGATCAAACACCTCTTTCATTTTATAGTTTGACAATATAGTTAATTTGACGGCTTTCCCAATAACTATTTATTCTATACGCTAATGATGTTTTGAAATCAAACTGTATTTTCGAATGTCTAATTGACTTTGGATTGTTTGAAAAAATGTACCTAACACCTGTGTGCTCATTTTTGTTTTTACACCCATTCATTGATAAACGTTCTTGTTAAAATGTAAAAGATAAAACACACTATTTTGTAAAATTCTAGAATATTAAAATTTATTTATCAACCTTTTTTCTTAAAATAATGAAATATAGCAATGTCAGTGTGCTTTTTTCTTACACTTAGATGGCCCACGCAATTTTATGGGCCGAAAAAATGCTTTTTTTTTATTATCAAAATTGTAATATTGCTCTAAAGCTGTCTCATACACTTTATAATTAATTCAGACAAATGCATAATTTATACCGTTCGAAAGGTTGGAGGTCATTTTTTGAGGACATGTTGGTGCTATCTTTCATGCGTTTATAGTTTGTCTGAATGACCAATAAACCATATGATTGTTTGTTTTTAAATTTCTAGATAATAAGTTTTGAGAAAAACAGGAGGCCAGTTATTATATGTACTAAAAGTTTAGTGATTAAATATTTTTTCGCTGCAAGTTTTACATATGGGGTTGCTAGTGATGCATTCCACGCTAAATAAGTTTAAATGCTTATTTTTCATAATATAATTAGAACAATTATTGCAAGTTTGAAATGATTTTGTTACTTGCATTTTGGCTTTATTGGGAAACCAGGCCACAATTTCCAAGAAAACACACATTGTACTTATTTTTTTTTCTTTTACAGTAAAATTTTTTCGGTCCAATATTATATCAATATGTTAATTTTAAATGGGCATATGCTATTGTTAAAGAATGAGTTTTTTTATGCAAAAAAGCATAATTTTTTTGTTATTTTATAATTCCTTTAGTTACAATACTTTTTTGCTGTGTAAATTGCATACTAATTTGTTAATATATTCAAGTAACCCATCTTTCTTTTCAGCCCTTTGGTTCTGATGGTTTTGATCAGGATACATCAAGGTTTAATTCTTCCAAGCCTGGTCCATATTCCGATGCATTTTTCATTGGTGAGTCATGGTATTGTGATTTAAGAGTAAAATTTTTTCTAAAATTTCCTTTTTACATGGTGTCCACAGACCGGGAAAACGAGGAATTATTTTAGTAACTCAGTAACTTCAGGGAATTATCATGGATTTTTATGATAAAATTGAAAATAAGAGATTTTTAAGTAAAAATTTTAACCACGATCGCTAATTACTATATTTCGAAACATTTTGAGCACCGATATTTATTTTAGTTTGAACGTTAATTATAAATTTCAGATTTGCCGATTTTCAGGAATACTTGATTTTCCATGGATTCGCGACGCGCTGAATTCAAAGATTGCAGATTTTACAAGTTTCTATAATTAATTAACTTCATAAAATTACCGATTTTGCAAGATTTGAAATTTTCCGATTGCCGCACATTCGGAATTTGCCTTTTTTCGCAATTTTCCGATTTCCGCTTGTTGGGGATTTTATGAAAATATGAGAACTTTGTCTTTAATTATCTGCTTCATTTTTTCTAGTTAGTGCAATATTTAAATCCCAAAATGCTTTTTTCCTATATTGACACACATGTGCTTCAGAAATATTTTGGATAGAATGGGATAGAAAAAAGCCTTTTAAAGTTTTTCAAATTTAGAAAATATATATAATCACTGAAATTTCAATAACATTTATTTGGCGGAAACAATTGCAGCATGCAGGGTTTAATAAATAGAATAAAATTATCAAAATTTATTAAAAATTCAGCCTAGAGAGAGATACAATTTTATTTAACTTTACGACCTTGTTATGAAGATTGTCAAAACTCGACAACAAAACTTAAGGCTCTTTCTCTGTGGACATCCTATAAAGACTTTTTTAAATTAATTTGTAATGTTAAGTACATTTGTTGCTTCAAAATTATATATTAGTAACATCTTGTTTGTTTGTTCCTTTACCATCAAATGAGTTTCTACATTTAGTTACCCTATTTTGTTAGCCTTACAAAGTAATGTGGTATTATTAAGTTAGAATTTTGAGTCTTGGGGTGCTTCATTAACAAAGCACACAATCTGACAGACTCTTTTGTTTGCAGGAATTATGTTTGACAACTTGATAAATGTTATTCAGATATCATTGATAAATGTTGTAATTTTTTTAAAGAATTTATATTTTAGTGTCGAGTTTTGACAATCTTCATAACAAGGTCGTAAAGTTAAATAAAATTGTATCTCTCTCTAGGCTGAATTTTTAATAAATTTTGATAATTTTATTCTATTTATTAAACTTCCCTTAAAGTAATTATCTTTATTTAAAAATTTTAAAAGCATTTTAAAAAGTCAATAATTTCTATTTTGATGACATTTACTATTTCGTTTAAATAATTTATTTGTGAAAATTAATTGAAGTGTACTAATCTACTTCTAGTTTTGTATGAAACTATCTATATTTTTATATGTTTTATTAAATTAATTTTTTACTATACAGCTTACTACGAAACCGAGCTAGAAACCTATATTGGGTGTTTGTTGTTCATTCTACCAAATTTGTACCTAATTTTATAGCACTTGGCAATAAAGTGCCTTTTTTTACAATATAGTAATTGTTTATTAGTTAATATTTTGTGTTTATTTTTCCTGTTTTCTTAAGCCATATAATTTTTAATTTATATTTTTCCTTATTCCAATCGGAGTTGTGTTATCCCTTGAGAAAAGTGTTTAAAAGTTAAAAAAAACATGTTTTTTTTTACCTTAATCTATAAAAGTTTTCAGGAACAAAGTATGTGTTACATTTAATGTCCAATAGAGCAATTAGTAATCACTAATCTAATTTTTATGGGTTTGTTTTGTTTTAGATGGACCACATGCAGCTCCAGATCCTTGGTCAACTAGTTCAAGTCTCCAATCCTCTTCATACTCATATGCAAATTCTGTGATCGGTATACATGCTTCTCATCCTCCTCCTACATCTTCTGCCTTTTCAACTATGCACCTTCCACCCGAGCCAATGGTAAATTTTATGGGTGATTTTTTTTAATGAGGAATGAAACATGCATTTGATTTGTAAACCCCTTTCCAAACTTGATAAGTTGATACAGAAATTTTCCTACATAAAAAATTTATGTATCTAGATATCTATTTACCTAGATATCCTGAGTAAACATTTTTAAAAAAAATATTCTTATACCCTAATTTGAAATAAAAATTCATTTTATTTAATACTGTTATTTATGCTGCTGTTATTTTTTTTAATGTGCTGCATATGGGTCATATTCTCAAAAAGTATTACAAGTCTAACTTTTAAATTTTTTAAAAATAAAGTTGGGTTTTATTTGAAATATTTATTACTATCGCATAAAGAATTCTCTTATCTAAAGAAACTCCACATAATCTGTAAAAAAAAATTATCATTTATGCCTCTATTCAAATTTTTGCACAATGCTATTATAATATTGAGAGTTATTTAACGGATGTAGACAAAATATACGTACAGACACTACACTCGAATCACTTTTAATAATAAATTTTCTACAGTATAAATATTTTCCAAGACAGCAGCGCTCCTGATTCCTCAGTTTTGAACTACGTTTTTTGTATGACGATAGTTTTTAGCTTTTTGCTTCTGTATCCAATTAGAAATATTTGACCATTATCTGTATCCAATTAGAATCCAATTAATTGACCATTATCTGTATCCAATTAGAATTATTAAATTTAGACAACAAACCGTTGGAGCTGTTGCCATCCACTACGTGAAATAACACCATTAGAATTCTAGGCCACATACATTGATCAGACCGATAATAAAATAACTATAAAAAAGAATATTGTGACTTTCAATTGTTCATAGTTACGATTAAGTAGCCATGGTGATCTGAAATTTCAAATATGTCAAGCAAACAATCAAAGCTTTTCTGTTATATTAGTTCGTAGTTAAGAATCAGGTGCGCTGTATTCATCAAAGAGTTGGCGGTCTGCTTTTTCTATGTTAAAATAGCGGACAATAACAGAGTGGACAAAATACACTTTATCATCACTTTTTTGCCATGAAGTTGATCTAATTGAAGATTTGTTTTTGGCTTATCATAAACAGATTCCCAAGGGCTTCAAAAAACGGTAACATAGTAGACATTGAATAATTACACTCACCTTAATTTTTCAAACTTTAGTTTTTTTCCCCCAATAAACTAAAATTTTATGAGAAAATTGTCAGCCATTTCAGAAATAAGTGTCCATGGTGGTACTTATTCCAGCAAACAACTTCATTTGTTTGCATTTTTAGTCTTGAAATTTTAGTAACAAGAGTAGACAAAAGAAATTTCTGTGATTCTGTGGGACAAAATATATTAAGTCACAAAAGAAAAGGCTTTTTTAATTAAGTGATAATTAAAAGCTTATTTGATAGCCAAGATACTTTGTCAATCAATATACATATCAATAATTACAAAAATTTATTTTAAGTTGCAATTATCTTCTCTTGTTCTTTAATTTTTTGTCATGGGACACATGAATTTTAACAACTATGCTATTTTTAATAAAATCTCTAACTTTTGTTTTAGTATTTATTTTTTAAATATTGGTACAATAACTTCCGTAACAATAAAATTAAAAATACTACACGCAATGAAACCTGGGGGACAGCATTTATAACATTTTTGAGAATGACCCATATGCATTCCTGGTACTTTTTAAAAAAAATTCTTCAAAAACTTACCTGTTGGGATTCTGCATGTACCTGTGAAGTGCATAACTTTTCTCTTTATGTATTATTTTGCATAACAAGCATTTTTTTAGGTCTTGACATCCACAGCACAGAAGCCATGTAGGTGTGAAATGTGAAGGAAGATTTTTGCTTAAACAGGAGTTTTCACCAGTATTTGTCAAAAGCTGCTTGCATATAAATCACAGTTTTATGACTGATATTGGTAAAAAAACTGTTTTTACCACATTTTCCTGATTACAATACCTGCAATTTGGGACAAAAAAAAAAGTATTATGTTGCTTGATTTTTTACAAATTCAAATTTTACAGCTCATAAGAGAAGAAGCAATACCAAATGTTGATTATCCCTTTCTATACAAAAATAAAGCAATAGAGGCAAAGAACCATGCATGAAACACTTAAAATAAATATTTTCATCTTTGAATTTTATTTCACAGCACAAGAAGAATCTTTTAAAAAAAAAATTCTCCATTTGGGCAATAATCAGGTTGAAATTTCCTTTTCCATATAAGATGTAATAAAAATGTTTGAAGATTAGTTGTACTATAAATTATTTGAATATGATTTTTTAAAACAAATCTAATATTTTTAAAATTGCAGGGCTATAATGCAGTGTCCACTAGCCATGATCCATCTTTGATGGCAAATAGTCTTCCACCCATGTCTAGTTTCAGAGACCCGTCCAGTCATAGAGGTTCTATGGCCCATTCATCAGCTTCTCCTCTGTATGGTCAAGCTACAAGTCCTCCAAGTCCAATTAGTTCTACCGATCCTCTTGGAACTAGAGGAGCCCAACCAACACAAACTGGGGATACTTTAGGAAAGGCACTTGCTTCTGTGAGTATTTTAGGTTAGCTTCTTGGTTAATGACTGAATTTTCAAAGTAACTATCCCCCTTGCATATAGAAAATATTAAACATTTCACTTGGAGAGACCAAACCAGTACTGGTTACATATGATTTTATTTTCACTTCCGTGAAAATTATTTAGATTTGTGTGGTTTCTATGTGTTCCTTTTCCATAGCAATATAATATTTAAATATTTTATATAGAGCATGGTTATTTTAAATATGAATTCAGCATGTTCTAATATTTATTACAAATTTGAAAGTATTGTTTAATTATATATTTCTTTTGTATAAATTTTTGATATGATTGTTAACTATACTGTTATGATTAAATTTGTTGCATAAATTTTTAACAGATATACTCTGAACCTTCAGTAAATTCCTTTAACAATACTTCTGCTCCTCCTGTTAGTTCTCCTTCTCCACTTTCAAGTAAGGAAAAGTTTTATATATTCAATTTTTAGATCAGTTAATGTTTTTTCATTTATTAATATTTAGTACATTTCAGGTATTACACATTGGTCTCGAAGCAGTACGCATCCTGCACCTTCACAAAACTCTGACTATTCAGACAGGACATTGCTTCCATTGGTAATTTATTCAAATTTATTTTCTGTAAATATATTTGTTCAGCCTCAAAAAAGTCTCCATCCCTTGTTAATCAGCTGCTATTCATCCTGGAATTCCCGGTTTTGATATTCAGTAGATCAATAATATTCTGAGTTAATTGCCCAAATTAAAATTCTCATGTAGTCATCTCTTCATAATAAATTTTTTTAAAACTTTAAGGCAACACCCAATTTTTATTACACAGAGATTTTCATTTTTGCTGAAATATCCTGAATCTTAGTTTTTATTGATGGCAGACCATTATTTTCAGAGATATGCGATCCGATTCTTTAAGGGGTCATCATAATTTGCAAATAGTTTTCTTGTTCTTCTGTTTGAAAGAAAAGGTATGTTTTGGAGCTTCAGTGACAACCCCTAATTTAGTAATAAAATTTTAATAAAGAAGATATTTTCTCTGT
Organism: Oedothorax gibbosus; assembly: GCA_019343175.1. Lineage (NCBI taxonomy): Eukaryota > Metazoa > Arthropoda > Arachnida > Araneae > Linyphiidae > Oedothorax > Oedothorax gibbosus. Next base: position 3,900,143 of record CM033281.1, read on the forward strand.
AAGTTTTAGTCATAGAGGTACAAAATTTAAGATTTAGGCTAAACTTGATGCTCTGAAAACTATGATGATTTTATTTGGGGGATTGCAAATCATCAGTTTAAAAAGTTTACAATAACTTATTGTACATCACAGCCTCTAAACTTTTCGTAGATCACTCAAAGATTAAGTTACGGCATTGAGATCAATTAAATACCAAAAACCAGAATTCCGGGATGAAAAGCGGCTGATTAACCAGAGATGGGGACTTAAATTTCGGCAGCTGTACCATAGAAAAGGGTTGGTGCCAAATATTATTAAATAGAATGTCAAAACAAAACACAAACATTCTGAGCAAAACATTTTATATTTAATAAAAGTTTAAAAATCGCCATGTACAGGTTTTGAACAAAAATATTTTGTGGTAACCTTGGGAAAAAGTTACATTTATCTACATCAAATACATTAAAAATTTTAAAAGGAATTTTTTTAAATGAACCTACAAGTTTGAGATAAAATTCTTTGATTCTATCTGAATGGATTTAAATAAATCTGATCCAGCATAAAAAAAATATTTCAATTTAGAACGTAATATATTTAAAATAATATAGCTAGTAGTCTTTTTTTTAATTGCCCTAAAAAAAGCTTTTTTTATTTTGTTATCCTGCCAACAACCAATTTTATCCCAAGCGGAAAAAAATTTAACCAGTTAGCTCAATGGTCTAATTAGTTTAAACATCTTTCATCCGATTTGCGTTCTGTTCAAATGTGACATTGATTCATCAATAAAGGCTTGAGAAAGAATTTATATTTTCATTCAACATTACTATTGCCAGTCAAGACCTAAAACATGGTCATTATATGATACTTAATTATTTATGCTTATTTGTTAAGTTTTTTTCTCTAAGTTCTTTTTTGCATGTTTTGTATTAGTTTTGTTGCTTGTATAGTTTTCATTTTTTAAATCAAGTAATTAGTTTCCTCTAATATTACTTTAAATTTGTATTATTTTTGCCCTGCATGTGTTTTTCTAATATTATTTTGCATTATGTTACTTAAATATGTAGCAAGGTCGACTTGAAGACAGGCTAGACGAAGCTATACATATCCTAGCTAGAGATCCCTATCCTAGAGACCATGTTGAGGTATAGTGTATATTTTGGTTTCTCATCTGAACAAAAAGTTTTCAAAACTCAATTTTTATTTTTCCTTGTAGAATAATACAAAACAAAATCATTCTATTACAAATACTGATTTATAGAAATTTTTATTGAAACAAAACTGTTTGAAGTGCCATAATCTTGTGTTAAATATTTCATCCTTGGGAAATATGTGTATTCAGAAATTTCTTAAAACAAATCATAAGGTACCTGTACTCGATATAGACACCCTAAGGAAGAAATAATTCACCCCTTGTACCCCAGGACAAATTTGTGACCACAATCCCTGGAATGTTGACTATCATTATTAAAATTAGTGACCTTGTAATTATTATGGTTTACTTCAAATAATAAAAACAAAAAAATGTGTTTGCAAGTGTCCATATAAGGAACCACCTATCCCTGTTATGGACATGCATGTCCATATTAAGGACAGGTGGCTCCTTATGGAACTACTACACAGGGTTTATGGAAAAGCCACTCTTTTAAGGGATTATAGAAGGGAAGGGATAAAAAAATTATCTTTAAATATTGTGGGATAGGAGACAGAGTGGGTCTGTGCTTTATTAGGGGTTGTGACTCTTCGAAGATTTTCAAAGTGTAGTAATATTACTAATGTAAACATTAATTTATTATAAATTTGCAAAATAAAATTCCATTAAAATACCTTAAATGGAATAAATAATTAAACAGGTGTTTTACAAATTCCTGAATTTGAATATTCATTTGTTGTACTTTTAATGGGAACATGTGTCTATATTAGAAATCGTGCATAGTTTACTAAATCTTATAATAAATGCACAAAGATAAAGCAAAGTGGATTGAAAAAAACTTGAAAAAGCATTTTCAAGCCACACATGCAGTATCAATCAGAAATACGTTTTATCAGTTTAAACACTTCGTTTCTAAAACACTGCCCTTATCAATATCTAAAGAAATTTTACTATATCTAATGTAAATATAAACCTTCCTATAATTAAGATTAGCATTGTGAGTGACTGTGATAGCAAAAATGCTTTCATTTAAATGTAAAAGACTCACAATTGTTAAAGGCAATCTTTTTTTTTTTAATTCATAAAAAAAATATGAATCTATCATAAAATATGGTCTTAAAAACACAGTACAAACATAATGTGTTTAATGTTCTTTAATTTGACTGCAGTTTTTAGGAAAATATTTATATTTAACGTATCTTATATTACATTACAAAATCTGTTTAAATAATTAGTTCATAAACGTGCAATATTTGTCTGACTCATTTTTTGTTAATATTTGACAAAGTACAGTTTTTAAACATCTATTAAACTATCATAAGTTACATATTGTTTCATTATGCATAGCAGTCTCGTGGAGTGATGGAGGAACGCCTAGATGATGCAATTAACATCCTGAGGAATCATGCAGAAGGACCAGGGATACAGCCAGTGCCTCCTACAACGTTAAACGATATTTCCCCGGTTACTGCACATTCCAATGGGCTTATTGCACCACAATCTTATCCTGGTGTTGCAATTATTTCCTTAGATCCTCATGTAAGTATTTTTGCTTTTTTTTGTAGCTGTTAAAAAATATCCATTACATTGGTCTCAAGTTTGCCACTTTCCAGTATTTTTTATAGAAGTACATGACAATATTAAAGAGAACTTTGTTGAGATCTATAATATTGAATTAGTGTGCGTTATAAATGTTGTGTTTGTAACATTTTCCTTGTTTTCTTTGCTTAAAAGAAACATTGTAATGCAAGCATGAATTGTACACTTTTTATTTGGAATAGTTATAGCTTTTAAAACAGACAGAAAGGATTTTGGCTAAATGGATTGTCCCAGTTTGAAGAAAGAAAAAAAGTGTACACAATACTCTTACTTTTGTTACCTTGTTCATACTGGAGATTCTTAAAATATGTTCCCTTAATAATATGGATAGAATAATAATTTTTTAAGGTCAGATATTCTAAAGCAAATATTGCAATTAAGTGACATGTCAGCACACACAAGAAATTTCCCAGATAAAGATTTGACAGGGTGTCCAGCCGTCGGGAAATTCTGGAAAATCGGGAATTGTGCTTGAATTTTTTAGCGTTGGGAAAATCGGGAATTATGCTTGAAATTGTTGAAAATTCCGATGTGCACCGGGAAATTTCGAAACTTACTGCAATTTTCGAATTTTATAGATTTATGAATATAAGCCTTTTGTACCTTTTATTACGAGGTTTAGCAATCGGCCGATTTATAAAAAAAAATTCTCATTTGTAAATTTCAGATTTGCTAATTTTCAAGAGTTCGATGTCTAATTCCTTCAAAGTTACGACATTTGTCTTCTCTTTTTTTTTTTTTTAAGATTAAGAATTTCGCCGAATTTAAATGTTATTTCTTATGGTTTTAATGTTCGCGATTCGTTTGCGAATTTTCGAAGATTCTCGATTTTCTGTGGTTTTGCAGTTAGCCTAGATTTATAATTTGGGCGGAATTTAAGGTTATGCGATTCGCTAATTTTCCCCAGATCGTTTATTTTTCAAGAGTTAAATTTTCCTATTTTTGAAGATGCATGATTTGCACATTTTCGGTTTCACGATTCAAGTTTCGTATTTGCGATTTCGTTGTTTTTACTGATATGAGAATTTTTTGATTCGCCATATTCAAAGTTTCATGATTAAGGGAGCTTCGAATTTTGTTGGAATTTGTCGATTGGTGAGGATCAGTGGTTGTCGACTTCAAAGTTTTGAAATACAGTACAAAACAGCAAGTTTAAATAATAAACTAATTTTAATACTAAATAAAAAATTTCAATTAAAAATTTGAAGATGAATTAAGATTAGATTTTAAGATGTTTTCGAATATTGGTTATGCAATCCAATAATGCTACCTGATCAGATTTACTTATTTTGCTGCCTAGTAATTTTCACGAAAACCACCTATGAGGTCGCATTGCCTCATAATTAATGATTGATAGTTTTTTTTTGCCTCTGCGTGATCGGAAGAGCGCCTCGTTACTTTTGTAGCTCCAGTTCAGTCCAATCGGCCCAACCAGAATATTTTCCTTTGGTCAAGTATTCGTGAATATTGTGACCTTGTTATCACAAGAACAGCTTGATTTTTTTTGTTTATGTTTGTTTGTTTTTGCATTTTTTCTGCTTCGGCCTATACTGGGGTTTTTGTTTTTAGTTTACAAGTTTTTTTTAAAAAAACGGGAAATTGCTGAAATTATAGTGTCCGGATTATGGGTTTTTGGATTGGCGGTTATTAGCAAATTTCCGAAAATTCGTTATTTTACTGATGTTTAGTTTTGGTGTTTATAATTTCGGATTTTCAAGGTCGTTAGTTGCAATTTCTGATGAAAGATTTTCGGGGTTTTATGTTTTTTTCTTGTTTAAATGGTTCGCGAAACGACGTTTTTCGAAGTTCATGATTTGATGACTTTTACGGTATTCGCAATTTACTGATTTCAGAATACATACAATCATGTACTCTGCAACTTATAGGAGACTATAACTGGGCTAAATAATCGTTAGTTCTAAAACAAAAACAATTCAAAACTCAAATATTTTCTTTTTTTGCCTAATATTTCTGTTAACTAGTAGTTAAGCATATTTGAAAAAAAAGTGATATAATTGGTTATATGCGAGCATCCTTGAAAAATTTGGAAATGAGCCTTGAAATGTGCTTGAATTTTTACCAGCAATTTTGCTGGACACCCTGTTTGAAGTTTCGCATTTTATTGTAAAAAAGTTACGAATCTGCATATTGTGAGAATGTTTCTGCTGTTCAATATAAAGCATGCTGTAATCAACAGGTCTTACAATTTTGAATGTTATAAAAATATTACCTTGAAAAATCATTTGATATATACCTCACATTAGCAAGCACAGTGAGATAATTTCAATAAAGTATTAACAAATCACTGTAATAATTACCAATATCGACAGAAAAGTGACATAACTTTAAAAATTTACATATGTTCTATCTTTTAGTGTACTAAGGAAGGAGAATAATTGATGTTTCCAATAATTTTATTATTTTTAAATCTATCATAACCTTTAAATAGATATATCAAAGATGTTTTATTAAAAAATATTCAATTTAGAATTGTTAAACTGACAACATTTTGACCAAATAAATCATTTTTGGGTATTTTAAACTGGCTGTTATAAACTAATAAACTGGCTGTTATAAACTAATAAACTGGGAGTGTCTTTTTGAGAACTAATTTTTTATTTGAAGCATAAATTGTTCAAGTTTAAAAAGTATCATAACTGAGCAAGATTTTTTTTCAATACAATTAAAATTTTGCTTTCAGGGTGTTCCATCTTCACTATCAGACAATGTATTGAGAAGTAGAACATCACAACCAGGTTCTTCTGGGCAGTTATCAGGCTCTCAACCCTTTGGTAAAATTTATAATTTTAATTAGCTTTCATAAATTATTAAGTTGAACATGTTCTAGCACGTCTTTGTTAAAAGCATTATAGCAATTTATTTTTCTGCAGAATCATACTTAAGTTGTACCTTTATACACTTCCTTATATCATGACTCTGTTCTTTTAGGTTTACCCGACTCCCTTCCCTCCTTAAAAGATAAAGTAAAAGATATTGACAAAAATGACATAAGGGGGAAATCTGGAACACCTAATGCCAATTCAACTCCAACTATTAGTACACCTACTGGTAACAGTGTCTCAGGAACTCCGCCTGTTTCCTCACCAACTTCCACATCATCTACAAATACAGCTACAAACATTGCATCTAAAGGAACTAAGCGATCTAGAACAAGGTTATTATGCATTAAAATATATTTCATGATTAATACTTACATTTATTAACTCAATATGAAATAACCTATCATTGTTTATGCCAATCGAGCTAACTTAAATATGACTTCCCCTGTAAGTTTGTCGCATTTGAAAGTAAATTTATCTTATTATAAGAGGATATACTTGGGTTAGTGTGGTCAGACCAATGTTTAAAATTTCTCCTTTTTCATAATAAACTCTTCAGTTTTCTTAGTTTTTAATTCATTTATTTAATGGTTAACTATGTTGGTTTTTTCAAACAACTTTATTTAAATGATGCATCATTATTTTTAAAGTTTATGTCAATGTATATATTTATTAAATAATTGCAGGGAAATTTTAGCCATCTGGGGAAATTTTATGGGAAATATTCAATTGTTTTCGATTTTAACAATGTATCACAAAATTCTCTGACCCGCCGTTCGTTTTTTGTTTTAAAACCTACCGTTAATTTACTTTTTTGTTCTAACAAACCAAAATAGCGTACCACTTTTGTCTCCTAAATTCAGCATGTCATCCGGCGTTGATCGCATCTGTACGCCATTCCACCCCCCCCCCCCCTTGTGTCAAATAGCGTAGCCATCGCCAGCTACTGTACAGATGGTCGAAACCAGGGTTCGATTTAAGTGGTATCGCATCGCAATTTGCGATGCAAATTTACCAAAACAGCGATAAAAATAATCAACCGATTCGCTACAACTGCAATGCACTTTTCTTTTTTAACGATTTTTACTTTTTCTTCGCACCGTACCATTTTTACGGCGCCCGTAATTAGGTGAATTTAAACTTAAATTTCAATAAACTACAGGTTAAAATAACAGAATTTAATAATGAAGATAAAAATTTCAATAAAAATGGGAAGATGAATTAAGATTAGGTTGCACTAAAGATGTCTTCAAATCTCGGCCAGCCAGTGCAATCTCCCATTAGAAGAGGAGTCCAATAATGCTTTCCTGATTTGCTTATTTTGCTGCCTAGTAATTTTCACAAAATCTACCGATGACGTCACATTGCATCAGAATGATTGACAGTTCTCTGGCTCTGCGTGAAGGGAAGAGTATCTCGTTACCTTCCTTTGTAGCTTCGGTTCAGGCCGAGTCGGACGACCAGGATATTTTTTCTGAATAAGTGTCCTACTTGTGGCGTCCTTGAGTAGTGATCACAAGAACAGCATGAATGTTAAAATACTTTTTGTTTTACATTTGAACCTTTTTTTCAACTCCGGCATATACTGGGGTTTCTGATTTTAGATAATTTTTAGTTTTTTTTTTCTTTTTTAAATGGAGTGTCTTAGGTTTTATGTTGCTAGTAAATTTTTAGTCCTTCAATTTTTCTGGAAAAGTGCTTAAATTTTTTTCTTAGCAAATAAGACCAAAAGTTGAGGATTTCAATCCCAAAGAGGCAGTCAAGATTATTATTATTTTTTTTTGCAAAACCTGGTGCCTAAATTTCCAGCCTTATGAAACTGCCAAATGGCCAAAACTTGAAAGTAATATACCAAATGAATGAACAGCAAAACATGTTCATAGATAAATCTGATGAATGTGACCCCCCTCCCCATACACCATAAATAAAAGATGTTCTTATTTTAAAGTATTTAAAAAGATATTAAAAGTAAATTTAGTAGTAAAGTATTATATAATTATTTAAAATTTATCTTGTCGTGATAATTGTTGAAAATTTAAATTTTAAAGTATTTAAAAAGATATTAAAAGTAAATTTAGTAGTAAAGTATTATATAATTATTTAAAATTTATCTTGTCGTGATAATTGTTGAAAATTTAAATTTTATCGGTCACGCTTAGTTCAGCTTTTTTGGTTTTCAAACCAAGCATTTGGTTTGGATTTCAGCTTTTTTGTTCAACAAGCACTAACATCCCTGTATATCGTAAAATTTTCTACACCTAACATAATACAGAATTTATGTTAAGTCTATAACATATAGTAAAATTTTGGGGGAAATGTTCAAACGGATTGGGGGAATGTTGGGAGTAAAAACATTTTCTGCACCCCTGAATAATTGTCTCTATTAACATTGTGTGAAGTTAACAAGCTTTTTATGATTATTTATTACCAATATTTTTAGATATTTTTTATCAACATGTTTTTTGGTAAAATTTAATTTAAATTTAGTCTTGTTCAAAATTTTAATTCTTTAGCTTTTTTTGCAGAAGTAGTTCTGGAGATGAAGATGATGTTCCAGAAGTTAAAGCAGAAAAAGATAAGGAAAGAAGGCAGGCTAATAATGCTAGAGAAAGGTACATAAAATCTTTTATAGTTTAACTTTTGAATCTTAGTTATTGTCATCATAAAAGTGTTTCAGGATTTCTAACTTGAATTTTAAAATATATGTAAACACAGTGCCAGCATACTTTGAGAATTTACACATTTTACCTATACCTAAAAACATCCCTAAAGTTGTTTCTTTGGAGCTAATGGAAGTTAGTAGCCAAAATTTTAAGTGATGATAGTATAGTTTGTCTTGTCCTATTTAGAAAGGCATTTTCTTTGTTTTTAGTTTTAACTACACGTGATTTAATTTAGGTTATTTGCGTGTTGTGTTTAACATAAGCGTTTGACTCTTAAGATGTGCTCTCTAGATTGACTTTTAAGTTTGAATCAGGCCAACAATATAGTTTCCGCTGTACTAAATAACTTATTTAAGCATACACAGGTTTTCCCATTAAAGCTTAAACAAAAAAAAAGGTTTAAAATATTATAAAACTTAAAAAAAAAAAAAACTTTTTAGTTTCCAAATCTTAGACATCCAATTTTCTGAATGAACCAATATATAGACACCTTCCATTTTGAAATTTCATAAGCAAAGAAACTTTACCACACTAGAAAACAGGTGTAAAAACCTAGAAAATTTATATGTATAGTTAAGAACCACAAATAATTGTTTGCAATTATTTACATCTATATTATATACACAATAGTTTTTATAATGATTTCAATGTACAAGTTATTGATTCAATTTATATTTTTAATCTTTTAGAATTCGAGTTAGGGATATCAATGAAGCATTCAAAGAATTGGGTAGGATGTGTATGGTGCATTTAAAAGCTGATAAAGCACAAACTAAGTTAAATATTTTACATCAAGCTGTTGATGTTATAACTAATTTAGAGCAGCAAGTAAGGGGTAAGTTAGAGTCTGTCTCATAATTAAGTTGAGCTATCTAATTTGTGTCTTTCTTAATTTTTTAAAAGGTAAATTCATTCTATTTTAAATTTGAGCATTATAAAATACTCAATGTGTTTAGTAGGGTCAGGTGGGGTAAAATAGGTAAAAAAATAACACATTTTGCATTCACACCTTCAGAGCAATAAAAATATCAAATTTACCAGTGTAAAAATATTTAGGATATGCAAATGAACATTTCTTATAACATTTAAAATGTAATTTCCATGAATAAACAAATTATTAATATATGTGTTAGAAAAAGTTCTGTCAATGACTTATTTTACCGCATGGGGTGGGGTAAAATAGGTCAGAGTAGTGGGGTAAAATAAATTATGTTTTAAAAACAGCTTCAAATACTTATTTTTTTTATTTCTTTTCAACATTGTTTAGAAAGCAATCAGATAAGATGATATAAATCTTCATAAAAACTAATACAGTCCCATGAGGATCAATCCTGGGTCATGAAGGACTTTTACAATTTAAAAAGCATCTCCATCCTAAACACCATCTCTTTAAGAGGAAATGAAATAGGAACTTTCAATTGAAGAGCTGATTTCCAAAAGGCGTTAAGTCAAAGTTTTCAAAAAATGACTTTTTGATGGAAAATGTATAAGCCCATGCTAGCTATCTATTTTCAATAAATAGAAGTTCCAAGAGGGGTTTAGTCACATTAAAAACAGACGGGGAAATTCATGTTTGTTTCCAAAAAGAACTAAGTCACAAGTGACTTTTGTGCCAAAAGGGATTAAGTCTATTACTCCCCCCAAGAAAATAACACATAGGCCAGTTTTTAAAACTTTGAGCGGCAAAGGATTAGGATCGCCGTGTTCCATTAAATTTTTTATTTTAACGTAAACTACGAGTTATCATCTGCATTTAAAGGAAAACGAGCCCGCTTGTCCGCTGATATCCAAACCTAAGTGTCGCAGTGTTAATCCAACGGGAAATTTTTTATTTTCTAAGCCACATTTCTCCGGCTGTATTAAATATTTTACAATTTTTTTTTTTAAAAAAATGATAACTGTAGATAACTTACAGGTCTCTATAATCCCACTTTTTGAAATGGCTTCTAATATTTTGTGTAAAATTATTTATTGAGAATTTTAAAAAAAATATTCGAACCCGTGTCAAAAAGTAAGATTGTCGGCACCTGGAAGTCAGCTACATTTATCACATTGGAAAAAAACTGTTTGTAAAAATATTCAATACAGTAGGAGAAATGTGGCTTAGAAAATATTTTTTTCTTTATTGGATTAACGCTGAGCCAATTAGGTTTAGAGACCCGCTGTACAGCGTGCTCATTCCCCCTTAATTACCAACGAGTGATATCTAGAAACAAATGTTTTTATGCTCAAATTATTAGTTTACTTATACAATTTCAGTATAAAAACACATTTCTGCGTTAGTTGTATTATATTTAAGAACTAATTGCAATATTTAAAAGTACTTTTACAACGAAATAAATATTTAATTAATAAAAGACATATTTATCTGTATTTCTGTTTTTCCTTGCGTAAATTTTAATTTTCAAAAATATTGTCTGAATTCAAATGAATGATGGCAATTTTTGGGATCAAAACATTTTCATCCCATTAGCACATGTGTGGGGGATCCGTCGTGGTGGCACTAACATATATCGGACCACGAACCCATTTATCTTTGGTCAAACAATAGGGGCCCCACCTATGCTAACCCACGTAGGCACATTTACAATTTTATCAAACTTACAGTTACCTTTAAAAAACTATTAAAAAAAATTAGTTAATTTTTTTTCAGTACAATGTTTTTTAAATCAACAATTAAACATAATTTTACATTTAAATTAATCTATCTAAGTAATAATTAACAGTGTCCCATATGACTCCAAAACGTGCAAAAAGCTCCAAAATCTCCATTTTGTAATTTTAACCACATTGCAATACTTTCATTACCTTATATTTCATATTAGGAGAGAAATATACTTGAATTGCTTTCAAAAGGAAGTAAATCATTTCATTTTGTTATTTGTTTGTTCCAAAAAGACGTTAGTCATGAGTTTTTCTTAAATAAAGGGTTAAGACATTTTTTTCTTTTTTAAATCTAAATAACTATATTGTCAAGATTTTTTAACTATATAATTTAGTGTTACTATCGTCCATAGATAACTGGGAAAATTATCTTTTCCGTAAAATCAATAATAAATCTTCTATAACAAAATCGCGATTTCTGAAAAATGCAAAAAACTGGCTAACGCCTTTTGGGAATCAGCTCTTCAATTCATCTTGAAAATATCGTTGTGCATGAGTCATCTTTAATTTGTGAAAGAATACCAAGAAATAACTTCTTGGTGTTATCCCCAAAAACTCGACCTGGACCCACTTTCTTATTTGCAGTGAATTGAAATTTTCAAAACTATCTTAGCTTAATGGTAGTTTTTCCACATGTAATGGTTTCATTTCTTCTCTGTTTCCATACAAACATTTTTGCAGATTAATTTTCCATTCTTTCTACAGCCAGAATTTAAAGTTTCACAAATGATAACATGGAATGGCAAAAAACTGTAACTTCACAGTAGAATTTACAGTTAGTTTTGCATATAAAAAGTTGAACAGTACAATAAAATATAAAACTGGCATCAGGAGAAAAAAAATTATCTAGGTTGTTTTAAAGGAATTTTGTTTTAAAACTAACCTATTTTACCCCATGACTAATTTTACCCCACCTGACCCTAACAAATATTTTTTTCTGGATTAAAAATTATTTTTCTTTAGGCATATAAATTTTGTATTATCTTAGTGCATGTATTGGTATGCATCTTAGTAGATGTACAGGCAGTCGTAAAGTAACATAGTGGTTGTTGGTCAACTAGTACAGCTGAAGTTTTATGTATAATTGTTTGGATATAAGTCATAGAAAATGATGGGAATGAATTTATTTATGTGTTTCTTCAGGCCATGTCTCCGAATTCTTCTACCCGAAATTTTGATTTGATTCAGAAAAAAAAAATATTTTTGTGTCTATAATAAATATTTATGGATACTCAATAGTGCAATATAGTTTTTCTTTATCAAATAACTTTGTCTTTGTAGAAAGAAATCTTAATCCTAAGGCAGCCTGTTTAAAAAGGAGAGAAGAAGAAAAAAATGAAGAAGGTCCTAAATTAGGAATGCATACAATTCCACATCCTCAAACATTGGATTCCTTAACTCACCAGCGGTTGGCTACTTCACTACCGGTTTGTAAACAATTTATCACTTGTGATTGTTTCTAACAACAACTAATCAAAGTATTTCAGATAAAGAAATGATTTTGGGCTAATAGTAAGTTATTTTGTAGTGGCTGTTTCACTGCCCAGTACTACAAGTATCGAAACCAGAAAGAGGGTTGCTTTGGTTTTGATGTCAAATGTAGGAATCGCCAAACACGCCTAAATTGGGAAATATACTTTTTTTCCTGCTCGATTCAGCTTCTTAATTCGAAAAATATTTACCCTCTGAGTTCTTTTAGATTACATTTTAAGTATAAAATACAATAATAATAAAATAACTTGGTAAGCGATTAAAAAAGTACAATGATATATATACTTTTATTGCTTTAATATAATTTTTTTAATACGGTTATAGCCTATATTTCGTAAGAGCAATTTGATATTTACCTTATTATTTGTTCTTGCAGCATTATACTTGTGAATCGTGCAGGCAATTTAATAGATTTAAATAAACATTTTTTAAAGAATGTAAAGTTGCATACCCTTGCAAGAGCATTGCTACAGAAAAAAAATCTGGATAATACAATTTTTTAAAAGGTTTCTTTACAATTGTCTAGTGATATTTTCTTGCATTTATATAGAAAAATGCAGCAGAGTATCTGAAAGCAAAGCACCAAAAACCGAATAAAAGATTTTAGAAAAAGTTAAAAATTAATCATATCAAAAAATTTTGAGAACTAGCTATAGATTTCCAATCCCTGCTACAGCACTCCATGCGAAAAATTGTCCTGGGCGGTTTCTAGGCAGTAAAATATCCTCAGTGTATTTACCATAAAAGAATAACTTAGCACAGGGTTCGTACGGCTCCTGAAAAATCCTTAAAACTCCTGAATTTTACTTTTTTTGTATAAGGGCCCTTAAAACTCCTGAAATTAAGTTAATTTTCCTGAATTTTTGCGTATATCTATCTTTTACTTCTGAAATTTGTATATCTGATTTTCCGTAAGAGTTTACAGCACAGCGAATGAATTTTCCTAAGCGCTCCTTACAGCTGTTAACAGTAACATCACGGGAAGCATTCGCGAGAAAACAGGTTTAGTGCGCATGCTTTTTAGTCAAGGCCACTCAGAGAGCTATACCAGTGACCAATAGTAGGCGTAGAATCTGAAGGAAGGCTGTCTGCGCGACATTGATGCACGTTGCTTTGGTCGTGCCGGTAGTTGGATTAAATTTTTTTTTCCTTCCACATTAATTTGAAGTGAAGTTAAAGAGTTTAAAACTACTGTTTGTTGTTTACTACTGTTACAACCATGCAGCATTTTTGATTTGCATACTTTTTTTTCAATAGAGCGTTGTTTGCTTCGAGTTTTTCTTTGCTATTTGGAATTTCCTCATAATTATGCCGGGTGGAAAGTGCATTTTTAGAGAAAATTGGCTGAAAGATGCACGTTATAAAGATTGGCTTCTGTGTGTTGCGGAATCGAAATTTAAAGCCCGATGTGGCCCATGTGATCGAGTTTTCGATGTTTCCAATATGGGTGAATCGGCCTTGACTACGCATATGAAAGGGACAAAGCACCAAAAGTTGTTAAAGTTGAAAGCAAGAAGTTTAAAAAACTTCTTTTCTTCTGAATCCATCATTGAACCCTCTACTTCCAGACAACCAAGTTCGAACGATATGTCCGTTTTATCTAAAACATTGGATCGCTCTTTAAATGTGCATAATCTTAGCAGCAAAGCTGAAATTCTGTGGGCGCTCAAAGTGTTGAATTCACACTATTCTTATAAATCTTGTGAGGATGTAAATTTCCTGTTTCGAGCCATGTTTATGTAAATTTAATACCCTAAAATAACACAACTATCTTTTTTTTTACTAGCTGAAAGTCTTAAGAGTTTTCGTGTTGGATATAGATAGTGATTATACCTGAAATCTACATTGATTTGCAGTATTTTTAACCACATAATTTTTTTTGTTAAAATCTGCCGTAAGCATTTTCCGCGTTAGATAAATTTAGACTCGAATTTTTTGAAGACTCCTCCTGAAAAAACTCCTTAAAACTCCTGAATTTCCTTTTCTCAAATAGAGTATGAACCCTGTTAGCAGAGAAGTATAGTTACATATGTATATTATGTAAGTAACTATATCTACTACATAACTCAATTAAAGATATGGGTGTCACTTTCTGTGATAACCTTGATTTCTCTGAACCTCAAATATCTGTCATATTACTAATGTCACTTTCCTACAAACTTCAAAATTTCTATAATTCAGTATGGGTCGTTCTAATTTAGAATACTAGCCTTATATGGGACTCTTATTGTGACAACAATATAAAATTAATCAAATGTGTCCAATTTTTTTTTATATTTGAAGATCTTTCATACTAGATCTATCCTCATTTGATCTGTGTAACGTATTTTTTCTCTACCCTTAAATCTATGCGGGAAGATTCCTGTCTTCTTTTTTTCCCATAAGGTTCTAAACAATAGAATTAATTCCAACTATTTAACTAGTACTATACATCTCTTTATTCCCAATAGATTAACACACAATAATCGTTATTTTTTCATAACTCTTACAACTCTATAAAAAATTTATGTCTGGATAAGTTTTACAAAATTTACATTAGCATTTCTCACAAACTTGATATTTTTGCTTTGTCTTTTAATGATTTTAAAGCAAATTGTTAGCGACTTTTATCTGTATAATGTGTTTGTTTTTATACTCAATTATTTCGTGTTTGTTTTAGTATTCTAATTGTTTAGTTTAATGTACATTGTAATTAGACTTGTTATGTAACATGCATTTAAAACTTAATAAATAAATAACACATATACTGTATAGTATTGAATATACTAAATAACACTTGAACAATATATTTTTCATGATTTCATTTCGAATTTTGAAGCAATGTTTGAAATTAAACATGATCCATGTTTTAAAATTGCCAATTTTGTAAAAATATTCCTGAAAAAATATTTTGATGTCTTTTTCCTTTTTTGTTTTGATCATAATTTTTTTCATAAACATTTATTTCCCACTTAAAAATTGTAAATGCATTTTGATACTTTTCCCTATTGATAATTATTTTTAAAATTACTTTTTTATAATGTTTGCTACAGGGAATTCTTGCACCTATGACATTATCAAGCCAGTGTACAACGACATTTGCCGATAGCCATGACATAGACCAACCACTTCTGCCTTAAGACTTCCAGTCTATGGAAAAAGAAGAAAAAGCCAAATAAAATATGGGTAATTATTTTTTAATTATTTGTTCAGCTATCTATAATATAGCTAAGTATTTAAATGCAGTAAGTCAAAATTAAGTTTTAATTTACATTAATTGATATGTCACTTTGTTACACATAAAATCCTAGATTAAAAAAAACCTTTTTAATATAAAGGTTTATAATGTATTATCCTAGTTTTTTAAAAAATCTTGATTTTATACTTTTTACACCAGCAAGTTTAAATGACGTATTAGTATTTTTTTCCTCGTGTTAAAGTTTATGCATATTTCTTGTAGGGAACATATGCTTTACTTCCTCGTGGTCAGCCACCTCTGTAAAAACAACTCAGTCCAGCCATTTTTTCCTTCAAGGAGATGCCAATTAACTCTTCCAGCGGCTTGTATGCTAAAAATTCAATTGCTTTCTTCATAGCATTTCTTGAAGAGGATATAAACAAGTACATAGACTTGAATCAGTATGGCTACTGAAACATTGCTTTTAGTTGATATAGATGACATTTATGTAAATGAAAGGCCATAATTTTTTTTGCATTTTCATTAGTTGTAAATGGTTGTAAGCATTATGTTAGTTGCCATCTTTTTTGTTTCAGTTCATTGTTATTGATCTTGGTGTGATTATCTTATACATGGTTCACATTAGATTATTTTATATGATCCATAGCATTTATGTTTCTCACTGTATTTATGTTTTATATGCTTGTCCACTATAAAAAAAAAAGTCGTATACATGCACTAAGTTGCCAAAATACATTTGTTTTGAATGTGGAATTACAAAAGGCAGGTTTTACATTTTGTTTCTAGCCTTATTTCATGTACGTTAAATCATTTTGTGGTAGCTAATCTTTTACAATTGTATGTTGTTTTTAATTGTTTTTAAGAATTAGATTCTACAAATAAAATCAAGTAAATGTTTGGATTGAGGCATAATTTCAGCTTAAAATTTTTTAATGTAGCTTTTTAGTAAAGGAAAGTGAAAAATGTTGCCTTTCAAATAAACTTAATGACATATTTATTGATTGATTACCGTTGTCACAGTCAAAAGGGCTTCTCATACTATACATGATTTGACCACTTGTATAGGTAGCAAAATTCCATGTACAAATGTTTTATAAGCTTTTATATTACATAAAAGCTTTTGATTATTATTTGTTTTTTGAAATGTGTTTCTACAACACAAGCTACTTTGTTTGATTACAATGTAATGTTTCTTGTTTTGCTTATCATAATCTAATTGAATAAAGGGCATATCACACGAGCAAAAATTCTCCAACCCAAGCCTCAACTCAGCCATATCTTCAACGTAAAACTTAAAAGTTGGATGTAATTAAACTACAGGTTGAAAATAGTATCTTCAACGTCGTCAACTACACTCGACCTGGTTGATCCAACCTAGTATTTCAACCAATCAGATGCATAGATTACTGCTTTCATCACAGTGCAGAGATATGTCATTTTAACGATGCCGGCTTCTGTGAATGGTAGTCGTATGACATTGTATAACAAAATGCATTGTGGGTAGGTGGCGCTGGTGCTGTGCTCATGACAATTTTTTGGAATGTTGTTTTTTCGTCATTTTGTAGAGTTTCAGTTTGTTCTGCAAGTAGGATTGGTTATTGAACCTTATTATTAGGGGTGGTGCATATTGGATTTCAGAGTTTTTCGTAGCTGTTTTTAAAATTGTCCTGAGCTTGTTTCGTTTTAAAACACAATTAAACAAAGTGCCCAAACCCCAAAAAAATTGTCCCTATCCAAACAAAAACAAAACTGCCTGGTGCCCCAAACAAATATTTAGGCTTTCAATGGGCCCTACACAACCCCATGTTCGATACTGATGGTTTTTAGGACAAACAAAACTGCTCAGAGCCAAACGATTGCATACTGCATTGCTACATCACCCACTACTAGATTATTGTGTTAAAAGTTTGGTGTGTTCTTTCAGTGCTTGCAATCCTATGTCCTTCTTCGAGAAGTCGAAATTAGATAAAAGTTGAAGATTGAGTTACATTGAGGGTTGGGTTGGCTGAAATGAGCGTCCATGTGATATGCGCTTAAGTTTTTATTATTGAATTACAAAATCAAAGGGTATATAATTCCAAGTAATTATATTATTATTAATTTTTTTCAAAATTATTTTTGACAATCACTATTAAATTTCTTATGGATTTGTGTGATTTGGCAACCCATATAAAAAAAAATTAAATCACATTTTTAAAATAAATTAAAAAAAATTATGAAATCTCTCTCTAGGGAAAGTATAACAAATTTATATTTTGTTTTTAGACGCATGCTGCAAAACAGTGCAAGATTATTTTTTCTTTTAGATTATTTTATTTTAAGTATTAGTTTTGTGGTTGGTTCAAAATATTAAGCTTGTGAATAATTTTGTTATTGTAGCCATATTGTGTTAACTAAATCAGAGATTTGTATTTAAAGCTTAATTAATCTCTATGAGATCAATGAGTGTAAAAATAATTTGTTATGCTTGAATAAGATTGTGTTTATCCTTCCTTTTGAAATGTCATGTAAATAAAATCTGTATAGATAATAGAATCCATTAAATATACTTGTCAGTTGGAAGCTGGCACAGTTCTGTCAGCAAAACTATTTAGTCATTTTTACTTGAATATAATTTTATGTTTTGGTGAAATGGGGTCTTCCTGTAAATGTTTTGACGTCTCCATATTTTTATCTGTTGATTTACATTTGTTTCAATATATTTTTTCATTAATATTTGTCATAGGTGTAATTTTTGTTCAATTAAAATGATTGTTCCATATTTTTTATTATTGCATCGTGTAATGTATTATTTTAAGTGATTTCAAATTATGGTTGATTTAAAAGAAAGTATTTAAAGTTTGCTACTATGTTTAATACTAGGTCTTCAAGAATAAACATATAAAGTTCCTTTCAGTACAAAAGCAAGCCATTGAATAACTATTATGTAAGATCAACGATATGCTTCCCTTTTTAAAATTATATTTTGTTATAAAAACAGTGTTCTTTAAAGTACTTGATACTGAACAGATTACATAATGCAGTTTTCAGACTTGTATGAAACTGTCAGATCTGATGTACAAATAGATTGTATAATTCATAAAAGAAAATTCTTGCACTTTATACATACTTTCTGCAATGACATCATATTTTTATACTGTTCATCATCATAAATAGAAGCTATGTTGTCTCTTCTGGGCTTCTATCTGGACAAATGTACAGACTGTTTTGTTGTAGTGATTGCTAACTACTATTGAAAACAGTGCAAGGTGGTGGAACTTCTGCTGGTCTTTTGTCGCACACCATCATGACAATGATGCATTTGGTTCGTATTGTTGACTATTCACACCTGTTGTGTGCACATCACTTCTCCTGGCAGAGGAGAGGTCTGATTAATAAATGGTGCCATCTTTCTTAATATTGTTTTTCAATTCTTTTAGTGTGTATGATAAAATAAAATTAGTTTTTTATTCTCTGCCGGAAACATTTTGTTCTTACTCTTGAAGCTCCTCAAACACATAATAGTGATGAATACAAATCCATGTTAAATCATTCAAAAACTTTTTTAAAAAATATCATTCAGCCAATATTTCTTTTATTTTTGTATCCAATCAAAAAAAGTACACAAACTGGTGAAACAAAATTTGTGCATATCCTTAAAAAAAAAACCTAGAAATAACAGTTACTATATATATCTATGTTTTTGTTAACCTCTTCCCTCATGAAAAAAATGCTGTACACCTTTTTTCTTTACATAAACATTTTTCAAACAATTATATATTTCGAATTATGTTTTGCACGTAATTTTGAAGAAAAAAATGTGTTTAACATTTGCTCAAGGACACAGAGGAATTTGAGTTTAAGTGGTAAAAATACGCAATTTTGGTATACTATGAATAAACAAACAAGCTCTGACAGATTTTTGTGTTTATTTAATAGTCCATTTTAACTTATGTTTCAATCCAAAATGTCGTATAAATTAAACACTAAAAAAACTTTTTTTCAATTCTTCTAAAATCTGCTTGACCCTCTTGGTACGCCATTTTTTAATACAATTATTAAGAGGAACTGTCAGTCCCATAGAGCTAATGCATTAGTTTTGAAATCACAACTTTTGCAAAAAAAAAATTACTTTGTCATGTTATCAAATTTTCACCAGGTATGGGAATCATCATAATATCAATTTAAAACAAAATTTAAAAGAAAATAACATCCGGTTATTTAATTATTAATTGATAAAGTTTTAAAATAGTGTCGCCATCTGCTGTATATTTTTGGCATTTTAAAATTTCAAAAATATATAATTAAATAACGAGAAAACATTTTCGTTTCAAATTTGTTTCATTTCGATGTTGATTCCCGTACCTGGGGTAAAAGGGCTAACAGGGCAAAGCAATATATCTGCGGAAGTTGTGATTCCAAAACTAATGCATTAGCTCTATGGGACTAAAAATCCCTCTTAAATCAGTTGCTTCGGTTCCAGTATTTTTGGAAAGCTTGAATATTCTAGTTTATAATAGAAAAATTGGTATTAAAACAAATTTTAAACTGAAATTATAAAATTCAACAAAGGTCCACGTATGTGTACTCCTGGAGTGAAGAAGTTAATGGATTAAAGTAATAACAATGAGTTGGAAGAGTGCAAAGGTAGTCTTAATCTACTCAAATTACTTTTCTTTGTGACTATAGAGAATAGATGATTGAATTTTGCGGATCACACACTAGCAGGAGCAGTTGATATGATTCGATAATGCAATTTCTATGGATATACGTGGCAACGAAATCTTCCGCTCTGAACTGCTAGAGGGTAATATTCATTTAAATATCTCACAACGATTGAGTTGGTACCCAAAGCAGTCATTATCGATGTCGGTAAGTTGTAACGCAACTTGAATTTCTTTACAGAAGTTACTTAAAAAGTTCCAGTATGTGTAACGCGATTAATTTATCCTTCTGTAAAAAAATATTAGGGTTAACCATGTTTAGGTTGTTGTTGGCGTGTGCCTCCAGGAACTGGAATGTAAAGAGGTTTGCTTTAATTTTGGTAATATGAATTTTGAGTAAGATGAGATGTTTGGTGAGAAATAAGGGAAACCTTCTGAAAAAAGTCACCAGGTTGATGGGTATGGTGACTCTCCTCCTAGCCGAAACCGTTTCGCCGAATTTCGAAATAGCAAATACCATATGAGTTGACAGGTGTGAAAAATGGATATGTAACTGACCATCCCCTCGTACTGAAAAAGATGTATACAATATACAATACTAAGTAGGTTACCCAGATTTGGCGATAATTTTCATTTTGAGATAATTGCAATGGACAGTAGTTTTCACATTCCCAAGTTTTATAATTATACTGGGGGACGGAGGGTTCAATTGGTTTTCTTCTCACATAATGATTATGGGGCAATGTGAAGTCATTTGGATCTTTCACATGCGGTGGAAGGGAAAACCGTTCTCACGGTTTTATCTGAGGTTTTCAATCACGTAGTGGCAATACTCAGGAATTTCAAAGTGTTTCGTTTTTTTGCCTCCATCGCATGCAGGGTTTGAAATGAACGGTCGCTAGTCGCAAAATGCGACCAACTCTTTTAATTGTGCTGCAGCAAAATAAATTTAGTCGCAATTATTGCGATTAGTTTTCTTTAAATCGTCAATAGTTTGGTAATCAACGATCTCGCCAAAACAATCATTTTGAAAAGATACGATTATTCAAACAGAAAATCCGGTTATCGTACATTGGAATTTCTTAAGGGGAGTCGGCTGCGGTTCTATCTTGTCCATGTTAATTTTCAACTTTACTAACATTTTTATCTTTTTTATATATTATTTATTTTAAATCCTATACAAACGTTTGAGATTCTGTTATTAAGAAGCGCATTCTTTTTCTGCTTTTTAAAATCAATTATAAAATTAAGATAACCAGGCAAACTACTTCGTTTACTTTAAGGGGGTCATCACATTAAATGCACATTAACTTTATCTTCGTTCCTAAAACTTAAAAGGAAAAAAATAGACAACTTATACATCCAAACACTTTATTCAAAATATATGTTGTAAACTAGTACAAATACATTTTACAAAATTATCCCATATATAAGTTATTGCTTTAAGTAAAGCCGCTTTTGTATAATAAACAAAACTACCGAAATAACAATTCATTCTTTTAGAAATTTATAACTACGAGTTCACATCTAAGATTTGAAATCGTATCACAGTAGGAAAACGTTATAAACATCTGTAAATCTTTTTAAATATGCTTTCAGCCAAAGAGATTTTTAACCCTGTACAACACCAAACTTTATATATTTTTTAAAAAAATATGGCTTTTAGCAGATAAATACAAATTGCAATGGAGTAAAATTATACACACTCCCATAACAAACATAAATTAATACATCAAATGAAATTTATGCATAGGAACAAATACATGTTAAATTATCATACTGCAAAGTCGATGCATTAATTTTTATGCAATCAACAATAGAAGTATGATTATAAACATACTAAAGTATAAAAAATCCAACGAATAAAGAATAAAAGAGTAAACTAAAATTTGTTGTTATATAGACTTGGATATGCATCATCAAATTTTAACTTCTCCTTTTATTTGGGTGGGGGGAGAGACGAAGTTCAAAAAGTTCATCTTATTACAACGCCTGGTAAAGGTTTTTTTATATAGAGTCATCGTTCAACATATAGTTAACAAATAATCAAAATCATATTTTATCGGAGAAACTATAAATATATAGTTCTGAGATTTCAAATACTAAGCAGGCTTAATTTTACCGGTTAAATTTCATTCGAAATTTTCTTAGGAAGCTTAGGTATTAAAAAAAAATATATGAATTCCTATTTCAATGAACTAGTTATTTTTATAACCAATTATATAATTAATTATATGATTGCTAACCAACACATATCCTCTTTATAGTTTTGATCTACTTGGTTCAATTGCTTTGCAAATTCGATTCAACAAATGAAGTAGCTGTATACTAAAATATTACAAAAAATAGTCCAATTTTCTAATCACAAGCTTGTTAATATAATAAATTTGTTTAAAATACATTTTATGAAACATATTTTTAAAAAATATTATAAAATATGATATATTTTTTAACAGTTCAAAAGTTTCTTTAAACATATAACACAGAAAAATTACTCTAAAAATATATTTCTGTGAACGTTTTAAATATATTTTGAATGGATAATTTAGAAAAATAATGATTTAATCAACATAATACACATTGCATCAAAAACATTCATTATCTGCTGTTTTTTTATGTTACTGTTTCAGTTTCTGAAGTCTTTTAACGCACATTTTGAAAAAAAAAGTTCATCAGTTTTTTATCCGTTTTTATTCAATGATCTGTTCATCCAATGCTTCACTTGAAGTCTATTTTAATGCAAGTATACTAGCCTTAAAATTAATGCAAGTATACTAGGCAATGCAAGTATACTAGGCAGTTTATTTAAGACGAAATCAGTTCACAAAAACGTAGAGTTCATTCTTATAAGCTCGTATCATACATATGGTGTAAACAGTTTTGCTAACTATTTTGTTGACCAAAATATATTTACTTTGGCAGACCCAAATGTTGGGTTTCTTCCACAAAGGAGGTAAGGAGTGAACTCATATCATTAATTACCATATTTGATGTTGAAAATCTCTCTACAGCTGAAAGTCTGGTCGCATTTGGCTCGTTACTAACAGTTTGACTGGAAGAGTCTTGAATGCCATTGCTTTGGCTATGTGTAGGCACATTTATTTTCGTCGGGACAACTGAAACATTTTGAGAGCAAGAAACGGTTTTAGGCTCCATATTTGATGAAAGGAAAGTTGGTTTTTCAAACTTTGACTTTTCTTTTTTGGGAATAGTAACTTCAGATGAATTATTCACAACACGTGATGAAACTTCTTGCTGTGATCCACATTGCACTGTACCACCGGATAAAATCATCTGTGACGAAACACATTGCTGTTTGGTATTTCTGTTGAAATTGGAGAAGTTTTGATGACCAACACAATTCTCACAACAGTTCTTGTTTTGTGGTTGTTGATAAAGACCATTATAATTTGGTGTTATAGGATTACTTTGCTGATGCCCATTAGTACTAACATCTGCAGACATTTGAGTAAGGCACTTAGTATTTGAAAATTGCTGACCTTGTTGGACATTTGGGGCCTGCTGGTTACAAAACGGATGAAGTGTTTGATTACTAGCTGGTTGATTAAAAAACTGATTGGAAAGTTGCTGATTAGAAAACTGGTTATGTGGTGACTGGGTTGAAGGTCGTTGATTAGAGAACTGATTCATAGCCTGCTTATTTGAATATTGATTCATAGTCTGCTGATTAGAATATTGGTTCATAGACTGTTGATTAGAATATGGAAACATAGCCTGCTGATCTGGAAATTGATTCGTAGCCTGTTGATTAGGAAACTGATTCGTAGCCTGTTGATTAGGAAACTGATTCGTAACCTGCTGATCTGGAAATTGATTCGTAGCCTGTTGATTAGGAAATTGATTCGTAACCTGCTGATTAGAAAATTGATTCATCACTGGCTGATTAGAAAACTGGTTAAAAGCTTCCTGGTTAGAACATTGATTTTCAGGAACATGATTAGAAAATTGGTTTGAAGCCAGCGCATTGAAAAATTGATTTGAAACCTGGTGATGAGATATCTGGTTAGCTGGAAGCTGGTTTGAAATATTCTTACTGCAATACTGATTTACTGACGACTGATTAGGGAACTGAATTATTGTTGATTGTTTAGAAATCTGATTTATTGGAAGATAGGTCTGAAGTTGCTGTTTGGAAAATTGATTTGTCTGCTCATTAGCAAGCTGCAAGTTAGAAAATTGATTCACTGGTAGATGATTAGTTGATTGTTGATTAGAATATGGATTAACTTGCAAATTATTACAAGGTTGCTGGCTAGAAAGTTCATTAGAATTATGTTGATTAGAATAATTATTGATTGATTGACAATTAGCAAGCTGCATATTAGGAAACTGATTAATAGGTTGTTGATTAGAAAACTGATTGACTGGCAGTTGATTAGAAGATTGATTGTTAGAATATTGATTACTTGACAGCTGATAAGGAAGTTGATTTACTGAAGGTTGGTTAGCAGACTGCTGATTAGGAAATTGCTTAACTGGAAGCTGATTAGCAGACTGCTGATTAGGAAATTGCTTAACTGGAAGCTGATTAGCAGACTGCTGATTAGGAAATTGCTTAACTGGAAGCTGATTAGCAGACTGCTGATTCGGAAATTGATGCATGGGAAGTTGGTTACTAAGCTGTTGATTAGAAATTGGCAACTTATTCGGAAACTGATAAGCAGCCTGTTGAGAAGAAATCTGTTGAACAGGCAACTGGTTCACAGTTTTCATATTTGAAAACTCTTGAATTGGTTGTTGATCATAGTAAACTGGTGAAACCTCAACATTTTGTAAAGTTTCACAATTTGCTGGTTGACTTTGATTGTCTATTAGTTGAGATTGCACTTGAGGATTATTTACATTACATTGCATCGCCGCCTGATAAGATGGAGGGTTATTGTAATGCATCTGATTTCTTTGAAATTGAACAGAGTTGGCACCTCTTGTTGAAGAAAACTTTTTTGGATAACTTTCTGATTGTTGAAGATTTTGTGCACTCCAGGTTTGTTTGTTACAACTGTTAAACTGTATAGTTTCTTGATTGCACGACTGGGGACTTCCGTGATTGTATGACTGGGGACTTGTTTGATTGTATGACTGGGGACTACTTTGATTATATGAGTAGGGACTACTTTGATTGTAAGACTGGGGACTTCTTTGATTGTATGACTGGGGACTTGTTTGATTGTATGACTGGGGACTTGTTTGATTGTATGGCTGGGGACTACTTTGATTGTATGAGTGGGGACTACTTTGATTGTATGAGTGGGGACTACTTTGATTGTATGACTGGGAACTTCTTTGATTGTATGACTGGGGACTTCTGTGATTGTATGACTGGGGACTTCTGTGACTGTATGATTGGGGACTGCCTTTATTGCATGACTGGGGACTGTATTCAGTTTTAAATCTATTATTAGGAATGAATTCGCAGGCGTTTGGGTGCACATTACTTTGATCATCATTACAATTAATTCGATTAATATCTGAAGAGCTTTGGTGTTCTGTGTTTGAGTTCTCCTGATTTTGGATATCACAATTTTGGAAAATATTGCTTGGCGCATTTGTATTTGATTGATTACAAAAAGATTTTGGAGATCTAGTTGTTTCTTGAATATCTCCTCTGGAGTCTTCAGTGTGATCACTTTTGACGATAGCTGGAAGCGTGTTTTGATTCTGGGGAAAGTTTTCCAATTCTTCGGCAGAAACTTCACGGGATACAATATAATTAACAACATCTTCTGAAAGAAGCTCTTCGTTGCATTCTGTGGAAACTGAATCCGTATCTTCTTCAGACTCACTGTTTTGATTCCAATCAGTATTTTGATTGCTACATCCTGCCCTGGGTTGAAAATATTCAGCCTCACTAGCCAATGTCAACAAATCTTCCGCATCAGTAGCAATGTCATTAGTTGCACACGATTCAGGATATTCAGAGTCAACATTGGTTTGATCTTGGAAAGTATGCTGAAAATAGGGGGGAGGATCATGCTGAATGTTTAGAGGAGATGAATTTGCAGTCCCTTTGCTGGTGTTAGCTATTGGCATTGGCATTGCAGTCTCTTTGCTGGTGCTAGCTATTGGCATTGGCAAAGTTTTTCGAAGAATCGTAAACTTTTTATCATCCTTTGTTGGTTTCTTCTGAACTGCTTTAGAGGGGGATAACTGTTCAGCACTACTAACATCACTTGAGCGGGAAGAGCCCCAAAGGGAAATTGGATCACTAGAGGACTGCGTGCTTGGGGGAGTATAGGAACTTGGATTGAGTTTAGTCGCATCTTGACTTGGGCTGCTGACGTCTGATGACATGCTGCCGTAACAAGTGCTGCTTGAACTTTCACTATTTTGACGTCTTCTTGATCCTTCGGATTTATTCTTTGCTTCATCGTTCGCATCGCATCCTAAAAAAAGCATGTTTTTGTATATTTTGCTATTCAAAAGCTATTCTTTAATTCAAACAATTTTGTAATCAGTTTAAAAAACTTGTTATAAAAATATTATTTCCAATGAGTGGTATTGAACTTAATAGTTGCATTGTCATTGAAGTAACAATGTTTGGAAATATTACCTGGAGTCCTAATAGGAGATAAATTCATATATTTCTTTCCATCTAAAGTTCTTGTTTGAACTGAACTGTTTTCTGGTGATGGATTCGGTGCCTTGCTGCAACTACTTCGTGAAAATACTGCAAAAATAATAAATGCTATAAATATGTAAACGTCAAATTATTATAATTGATAATGTAGGATTACTAGTTTGAAATCTTTATTGAAGCTGTACAAGCCAATTATTTATTATAAATTATTCTTAATTTAATAACAAGTGCATTTTGTAATTTTCTTTAAGTAATCGTTTGATTTATATAAACCCTTACAATACTAGATTTATTGTTCAGTGATAATACATTGAGATATTTTAATTTTACTTACATCCTTTAGGAAGTTGAAACTTAGGAAGCCAAGAAGTTTTAGATTTCAATACTTTATGAAATCCACCTTTTTTACTCTTTCCCTGGCCGCTAGGTCCAGAAGCATTATTGCCAGTAGCAGAAACTGCACACAATGCAGCAGCCAGATATTCATCCGCCTATTATAAAAGGAAAAATAACAAGAAAAAAATTGTCAATTTTTGAAGCAAACAAAATGTAAGTTCCTTTACTTTTAAGCATTATTAAACGTAGTTTTTTTTAATCTTTCTTCATTTATCTAAATTGATTAGATTGGCATCGATCGATGACAGCTTGGTCATAAATGCTACTTGGGGTTTCTGAGCATTGACTTTCACAATTGCATATTAATTATATAGGTTTGTGAAATATTGTAAAAATATTTTTAGCAGTAATAGCACCGATCGCAACGTCATAATCGCACTTAATATCGCAAAGTCAGATTGATATCGAAAATAAATTAAAGTTATGTGATACGATATTGTGAACAATAGGGCTGTTAATTTTACCTCTACATCAATAGATTCATTGAGCTCCCAGTTTTGAATATCTGCAGCGAGATCTATTCCACTAGTTGAAGCGACACAATTATCACTGTTAGGTACTTCTTCGACAATGTATGTGTTTCTTGATTTAATTCCATTCTGCATTCCATTTACTGTTCCTGTATGCGCTTCATCCTAAAAAAAATTAAATCGTGAAATAGTTTTCTGAAATTACTATCAAAATGTATTAAAAAAACTATATTAGTATTAAAATTCATTATTGTTAGCAAGTTTTTAAGATAAATGAATGTCCGGTTGCCACCTCCAATTTGCGATAATTTAATTTTAAAAAAAATACTTTAACGCGATTGTAAAACAGACTTTTTTTCTTTTTGGGTTGAGGAATCTGGGCCGTCAATTATGTATTGTTCAACTGCATAAGGTAGCTTCGGTTGGAATATAGGCTTAAACATGTTTGAAATTAAAACTGGACTACAGTTTTTAAAACAAATTTAAATTTTCTACCTTTGATTCTAAGAGCATGCTCGGGGAACTTTCAGCAGACGGACTGGCGAATATGTCAGTTGTTGCTTGAGCATTTTCAGTTTGATTAGTATCCCTTGGGCTCATACTTGAGCGACCTGCATTTGCGTCCGGATTTTCTCCTTTGTGTTTCTTTTTGGCGTAAAACTCAGCTCCATGGACAGTTTTCACATGTTTCCGTAGTGAACTTGGATCTGTGTACCGTTTAGTACATCCTTCTGCTCTACAAACGTATGGTTTCTAAAAAATAAGTGAAGTTGTCTATATTTATCTCAATATACATCCAGTCTATTGGTTTATTATAATATTTAGGGTATTTTACTTACAGCATTAGAATGGGTTCGATTTTGATGTTTTGCTCTATCTGATGCATTGCTAAATGCTTTCGGGCATCCTGGATATTCACAAAGGTAAGGCTTTTCCCCCGTATGGGACCTCAGATGTGTTTTAAGGTTCTCCAAACGGGAATACGCTTTCGGACAGCCTTCAAACTGAGAAGAATTAACAATACAGCTATAAAAGATATCTAATTTATGGAAAAAGTGGAAAATAAGTCTATTCGCAACTTTCAGTTTCTTGGTTGCTAAATTAACACTGTTGAAATGAATATGTACTTTTTGTGTCAACATTTATAACTTAAAGTAAATGTTAAATTAAGTCCACCATAAAATAAGAATCTGTACCATCCCAATTCTTTTAGATTACTATTTTCTCAAAAAGTAGCATAGAAATCTCGTGTGTTATACCAGCATCTGAAGAAAGGGCCCGACTCAATTTACAAATAAATGAGTATTTGGAGCCATGAAGACACAAAGCACTTACGCTTGGGATAGTTATAGGGTCCTTTATGAGAACCGGTTTTAACGATGATATGATCGCAATATCTATGAAACATATTAAAAATGCCTTAAAGCCAAGAATGTAGAAAACAATTTAACTTACTGAGCATGTATGAGGTTTTTCTCCCGTATGCCTCCGCATGTGAACAACCAGCATATATTGGGCTTTAAAGGGCTTTTCACCTCTGGTACAATCCTTCCATCGGCATACGAAATTTTTTTTGGCACTAGGAAGGTGATCTTGGACGATATGCTGCAATAATGAGAACTTATGTGTCAAGTAGGATTTCTTTTGGAAAATGTATATATTTTTTATTTTAAATATACTTTTATAGTAAAACAATTTCAAATAAATGGTTAAATTTTTTAAAGGTTTGATATTGGGTTTTGAAAGCAACAGTTTGTTAAATACCTTAACAAGATCGTCTTGAGTAAGAAACTCACGACCACAGTCAGTCCAGTGACAGTTGGTCTCAATGAAGTCAGGCTCATCTTTGGGTTCACCCGTCCCATCTCTGTCCTCTTCGTTCGTCCCCTCGGTGGCCTGGGTCTCTTTGGGTATCTGCTTTCCTACACTGTGGGCAGACGTTGTAGCCACGGGAACGCTGTTGCTTGTGATCACAGCATCCTGTAAAGAAGAGTAATTAAAGAGAGTACAAGTAATCCTTTTAAAACTTTTTCCCTGCAAAAAAAAAAAAAAAAACGCTCATATGAAAACTACCTTACAAGCAGACTACAGGTTGAAGTAACGTCTGTTGTCTGAGGTCTACATGATGTATTATAATCAAGTCTGCAAGAGAAGTCTGACATTGTCTCTGCATAGAAAAATGTCTCGAAAATCGAGAACATTCCTGTTGCGTTATTTGCACATAAAATATTATCAAGGCCTAATATGTCTCACGAGACCCTCTAAGTTTTGTCACTTATCGTTTTAAAGCTGACGTCAAATGCTAAAAAATTGCTATCAAAGAGGATAGCTGAATCGTGCTGGAACAAGTACGATTTACATTCACATTGCTGGAAAAGAATTTCACCAATCAGAAGTTGCAATTATGCTAGTTCCAAGAAAATTCAAAAGTCTTAGGCTTTTGTTCAGACAATTTTGCCCATGAATTGTCTTCTACCAAGTACAAAACGTATTTCAAGAGTTTTAGTCACCTTAGTGAATTTCTGAATCCCGGAAATAATGTAATTCAAAGTGAAAAGTTATCAAGGGTACATTTGATCTCATCCTGTATGAAATATCAGCTATTACAATAAGAAGAGAAAATACTGATCAACTGAGAGTTTTAAGTGAAATCTTACTTTGGTTTGGGTAGGGGTTGGCACATGTCCTGGGAACATAGCTTGCTGCCCCATGCTGGAAGAAGGTGGCAAGAGAAATGGTGACATTAACCCTTGACGCATCAAATGCAATTGGTGAAAATGAGGCAGGGGAGTTGGAGCTGATACGGAAAGTGATGGGCTGAGAGACCCTATAAACAGCAATTTATGAGTTATTATTCAAAATGTTTAAACTTAAAGCTGTTTTGAATTTTTAAAGATGTTTTATTGTTAGCTTAGAGTGAAAAAACCATTCATGGCCAATGGATGTATTAGGGCAGTTCTACCATAATTTTTAATTTCTGGTACAAAAAAAAACTTGTGAAATTTATTTTTTCAAAGTCACTTTAAATGTATGTGAAATTATGTTTTCCGGTCTTTTTTGAGTTGAAACTAACTCCAGTATAATAAAAATGGACTTTTTTACTTCTTATGCTCATATATACTCATTATAAACATATTTATCGAAAAAAAATTTCAATCATCAAGCAAAAATTAACCTTAACCCTGTGTGACTGTAAGGAAAGCAATAAAGCCACGCAGCTCATTTTACTGAGTTTTTTAAAAAACTTTTGGGCTTTTATTGATAAAGTATAGCAAAAAAATGCGACTACTAACTGAAATGAGAGTTTTCTGGAGTACAGTTTTCATGATTGAAGAATCACTGTAGCTCCATCCAGTGCTTCTCTTCACCACGTTAGCAATGAGGTCGGTAAATGTACCAAAACCCAGGGGCAAATGTGCTCAATGCTTTAGTATACCAAAATTGCTCGTGGTCATATTGCCAGAGAATTAAGCCGTTTCGGGAAACGGAAAACTCAATTTAGGAATGTAATATGTACAAGAAATTCCTTTTACCTGCAGACAAATGGCCATAAGAACCTCCGCTTGAGCTTCTCGGGGCATTCATCATATGAACTAGCTCGAATGGCGAGAAACGAATCATGGCGTTGATGTCAATATCTGGATAGGGAGAACTGGAGAGAGGCCTTTTCCTTCCATGGCGAGATGGGGCTTTAGAACTGACTCCGGGACTACTATTGCGAGAACCTTGAAAATATATGAAATTCCTTTTACTATAGTTAGCAGTTTTTTAGTCCTTAATTGCTTCAAGACAAAATGTGTATAAGATATGATGGTCAGTCACATAGACCTAACGCATTATTTCCCAAATCCAATGATGTGTCAAAGAATTGCTTTAAAATTTAAGCATTTTTTCACCAGCTATGAAAGTAGTAATAAGAACTAAGCAAAAAATGAATGGAAAACATCACTCGGTTATTTAATTAATTATTGATAAAATTTAAAAATAGTGTAGCCATCAGGGCCGGATTTAAAGATTTGGCCGCTTGTAGGCTACGATCGATTTGCCGCCCCTGTCACAATATTTTCCCCCTTTAACTAAGGGTTTTCTATTCCTGTGATGCAGTGATTTTTAAAAAGAATGCATTCTTCAATTAAATCGGAATCTAGATAAGTTTAATAGATGCCTTTAACTAGTGGCCTTGTTTCTTATTAAATTCTCAGTAATTATAAGACTATTAAATAATTGTGTTAACAAGTAGAACCTCCCTTGACACTTATTGTACGCAACGTTTCTTTTCTTGAATTCATTCATAATTTACGGCACATTGCGGTTTACGTATTAATGTAAATTATTTCTTTTCTTTATTATAAAATATACTAATATTTTTAAGAATATTTTCTACGCCAAATGTCGCTTTAATTGGTCTTAAAATTTACCGCCCCCAAAAATTCGCCGCTCTAGGCTACAGCCTACTTAGCCTATTTAGAAATCCGGCCCTGGTAGCCATCTATCAATGAATATGGCTATTTTAAAATTTTAAAAATGAATAAAAGTAATAATTGCTGCATCGTGCTAGAGAAAGTAAAACTTACATTCACGTCCATGGAAAATAATTTCACAAATCAGAAGTTGTGTTTCTACTGTTTCCAAGACTGTTTAAGAAAAATCACATATCTGAAACCTGTGGGCAGACAACTGAACCGACTTCTTCAGACATTGCGATTTCAAAACTAATGCATTTGATCTATGGGGCTGACCATCAAATATAAGAAAAATATTTATTAACCTTCCATAGCAAGATATAAATCGGACATTGCCCGAGTACTAGCATGCAAAGAACTGCGAGCATCCAATAGGTTTCTTTGGTGGAGCATTGATACTTGTTGAAGATAGTCCATAGGTAATGGAACTATAAAATAGAATAAATTTCTTTTATAAGTAGTTTCCCGAATTTACAAGATATTTTATGCCAAACTTTACACTAAAAATATTTATCTTCAAAATATAGGGACGTTTCTTATCTGTTTCATCCCATTTCCATAATAAGGCAAACTGGTAGTCGTCAATTTATCCATTGGTAATAGTTTGAATAAAAGATTGATAATTATAATTTTTCTTATCTACCTATGATTTCTTAATTTAGTTTTCTTTTCATTCAATTAAAAAAGTTTATATATGAAAATAATCTATTGTATAAGTTTTATATAAAAAGTTTTTTTTAACTTAAAAACTAGTTTTTAATTCAAAGAAAATATTTTTTTTGAATTGTAAAGAACTGAAAAAATTTGTTAAGTGAAAAAAATACTAGTTTTTAAAGAAGGATTAAATAACCCTCATCAAACTATAAACATATATAATTGAATATTATAATTGAGAAACTATAAACAATCCACTTTAACACAACTCCCCCCTTAGTAAAAACAAAAACTGTACCTCTAGCGTCCTGCATGATCGGGGACCCCATAGTAGGGGTTCCATGAAGAGATGTTAAGACCGATTCCACGTAAGGGCTGAGCCTGTAGGGCGTACCCAGCTCCATGGGGCTACCTTGGAGATCTCGCCTGGCCGCCGAAAAGTGCGAAAAATCTGGCAGATGGCCTGGGGCTTCCACGCCAATTCTGTAACACACATTTTTAGTCTTATTGACTCAGCACTCAAGATATTTGAAGAGTACAGGGGAAAAACAACTTCATTGCATAGGAATCTGTCTGCATCAGGATTCTTTTTGCAACAATAGTGAGTCATCGCCTAAACTGGTGTAAGGAAACCGGTTACTCACTTTGTTTTTCTCTCGCGGCAACCCTGATTCACGCCAGAGATCAGTAGACACGAGTCACATGTTTGTACCACGAAAGAAGAACCGAGAGAAAAACCGGTTTCCTGTCGCCAATGTCCGCCAAGCACAGCAGAATACGGAAAGATTCATATGCAATGAAGTTGTTTTTCCCCTGTACTCTTCATTTGTATGAAAGATTAACATATAGGTTAATTAATATGCGGATATCCTTTGATTGGATTTGGTTTGACAATTGTTAATATTGGGTAGTTTCAGATGACGTAACTCTCCAGTTTTCATTCTTGCCTTCCACGATTTAATTGGTTGTTTTGGTCTCACTCTCAATGTGCAATTTTTAGTCTGCTGTGTTCGATTTTACAGTTTTTTTTTAAGTTAAACTTGTTTTATTCTTGTGCTGTTGATAAACGGATATAATTCGATTAAATTTCAAGAATGCCAAGCCTTACCAAAGTGTCAATGTTGTTAGCAAATTCGATTTGGTTTAGATGTTCTGTCTTTATGCAAAAAAATTAAGCGAAATTGTGGCACAGCATTTTGACATGATTTACGAACAGATAAAAGCTTCAGTTTTACTGAAAGAAAAGTTTGTACACAACATTCGTGAAATAGAAAGAGACACAGAAAACTCACTTTTGCGAATGCCAAAACAAATCCAATTCCAGAAGGACCAAAAATGAAAACGCTGCTGCTGGAACTGTTGCCACTTAAGAAGTGAAACAGGCTCATTTTAGACAATTTATGAACTTCGTTTAGTATTTAGGATTCTTAATTTTATTAAATGGGACTGACTGGTATTTGCAGGAAAATCTAGCTTTGTCTTAATTATTTAGTACGAAGTAAAAAAGGATGTAACGAGATATAGATGAATTTCATATTAATATTTAAAAAAAAAGTTTTATTTTCTTGTTATAGTCTTCTACTACTCTCAGGCGGTTAAAAACAGAAAAATCTTTTTTACTTTAAACAGCATATTTTAATCGTTGAAAGAAAATAACAGTATTTTCTGTAAGTATGTTTCTTTCTGTAAATGTAACAGATTTTTACAGTGTAGATATTAAACCTTTAGATGAAAAATGTGAGGGTCCACCGTACCTGCCAGTAGGGTGTGACATGGCACCGTGCAACCTTGGATCCCACACATAACGGCCTTCATGTGTGCGATGGTCCACAGGAATTGGTGCATGAACTGTTGTAAATGCACTTGGGAACTGCAGTGGTAAACCTACAAGAACATCACACTATGAAACAGTTGCAGCACATTTATGGCAAAATTTAGCAGCAGCTAAGTTGCTTGTTTTTAAACGAGCAACTCTAAAATATATAGCCTCTGAGTAGATATCCATATTAAATATATACATATGTTTTTTATTACATACTGTCATATACATCAACTCTATGGACATTCCGAGTATATAATCATATGCACCGCGTTGTGTTACTGTTACGGAAGCCATTTTTTACTCGATTTTTAAGGAAAAGTTTATTGTTATTAAAAAGCGATAATTTTCACTTCGTGATATAAGTAGATGATTTAGATAAATCTAAATTTACTCCAAAAATTTGTTTTTCTATGCGTGTAAATTTAGTGTTTGATTCCACTTCATTTTCTGTAGAGAAGTTTTCAGTAAAGCGACTCCGGTTATCTTTCATGTTTTTTAAGATAGATGGCAGCACCATCATTTGTTGGTGTCATACGTATTATTTTTCACAAAATACTTTCTCAGTTCTCCTAGATTTTCATAAGCGAAACTTTTATTTTTATATTTTTCTTTTAAAACTTAAAATACAATATAAAATTCAAATTTACTTTCAAACAATATGTAGGTTACCATGTAAAATAAAGTGTGCCGTATGTAAAAAATGTTTTCTTTTAGATTATTATTAGTGTTTGACTCCCACAAGTTTCATACTAGCCACTCTTCTCCATTCTGACACATTGTAGAACTCTAGTTTTTCAGCGTAGTCAAAATTTAAGAGTCAAACATAGAAAATCCATATTGTGCGTTTAAATACTTGATTCTTTAGAACGCTTTCGGCCGTATATATCTAGCCTTGAAACAGGTCTTTAATGCAGCCACAAACGCCTCGTATTTTTTAACTGTAGTTAAGTGACGAAGTCACGACCTGAGCTGACACTACGGAGTTGTCCATGGAGCATATAACAACTTCTATTTTTATTTCTTAAAAGAACCGTCAATGCGGGTAACTTTGGTCCAAAATTCTAGTTTTTTTTACAAGAGAAGACAAATTGAGCTACAAAAACTAATAAAACACTTTGAAATCACCATGCATTTTGAGAAGTGAACGTTTAGGAATAATTTGCAAGCATTTTTGTTATAAAATTAAAAATTGTCAAAAAATTAGGACACGGTTAGAATCCGGGCGGGTAACTTTGGTCCAAGCATGAAATACATAAGAAACGTAACTTTCACCATCCTTAAGGGATGTGTTACAGAATTAAATAGCAATTTTAAAATGTATGGAGATAAAAATGACAAAGTTATAAGTTACAAAGTTATTAAAAATAGCTTGCAAATTAATATTGCAATGCAGAATGACATTACATTGTGAATAGCGCGATTGATCGCCACTTAAAAGAAAATATGTAATATGTATATGTCTTTAATTTTAATTAGGGATAATTAACTTATTTATAGAAGCAAGATTTAATAACAAATGTCTTTATAAAAAGCAAACGATTTTTTTATAAAAGTAATCACAGAACAATAGTAACAAAAGTAATTATAAAACAATAATATATTCGTAATTAGGAATTTGAAAATGTTTACATTTAGAAATTAGCGATTTTGAATGTTGTACGATTCTTGCATTTTATCTTTATCTTTTTAATGTTTAAAATCATTTAATTAAATTAAAAAAAAATCTCAAAATTGGGTAATCATAAGAGTAAGACTTCTTCAAAAATAGTTAAACAGAATACACTTTTACATACATTTTTGAAAGTGTAAAGTTATTTAAAGAAACCATTACATATTGGACCAAAGTTACCCGCATTCATCGGCAAAAGCTTTCCAGTTACCAATAATTAAATATAGCGTAAAAAGTATTCAACTTAGATTAAAACAAACGGTGTAATATTCATCCTAATAAATAAAAGAATAGAATAGAGTGTTTTATTTAGCTATTTTCAATATAGGGTTCCAGACAAAAGTTGGAAGAAATAGATTTTTGTCACTTAATGTGCTCGTAAGAATACAAACGTCATTTGTGGTATTACCAAAATTAAAATTAGAATTTTTTACATTAAACAAAAGAAAATGTTTCCACCTTTCCAAAAATGTAAAACAATTTAAGATGGGATCATTTTATGAAGAGAAATTTAAGAAACAAACTTTTTCCGACGCCTGGACCAAAGATACTATCCAGTATCCATGGCCAAGGATACCCGCTTCGACGGTAGTAGGGTAGGGTAGGTACATATCTCATTCCGGCTTGTGTGCTTGATCAGAGGACCCGCTGTATAAGCCTCGTTCAAGTAAAGTTACAAGGACACATAAGGAATTTTTACTGACACAAAGAAAGGAAGTACACCCAGGGCGAAGGCGGGAATCGAGCCCGCACCCGTTACAGTATGCAGACTGCTAGCGTAATGGTCTGCAATCCAAACCACTAGACCATCCGGGCCCCTCGACGGTAGTCTTAGGGTAGGTTGAATTATCGTCGCGTTAGAGCCACATGGGGGCTAGGTGACGAGCTTCGTAATTTAGAACCACAGTCAAGTGACGAGCCAACAATTGAGTAGACACCAACGCAACATTTAAGGGCGACATCTTAAGCAGCATCGGAACTTTGGAGCATATTTAAAATGCATTCCTTCTATACGGGGTATAATTCATCCGACTTTATGGCTACACAGACAGTTTATAGGGCGGCGGTTACTTTGGCAATACCCGGACCCGAACCTGCGACCTTTCGCATGCAAGGCAAGCGCCTTACCGACTGGGCTCTTCTGAAGGAAAGACCAGAAAAATGACTCATAATTTTAAACCACAGTCAGATGAAATGGATAGCACCTGATTTAACACCCATCTTGAAATAGATGTCAGAAATCGGAAAAACAAATTTAGTTTAGTTTAGTTTGAATATCGTCGCACTAGAGCTACACGAGGGCTATTGGCGACGGGCGTCGTAAGGTAAGGTAAGTAATCGCTTCGGCTGTCTATTTCTAGCCTCCTTCAGGAGCTTAACACAGCCAATAACGCCTCGTAATTTAGAACCCTGGTCAAGTGACGAGGTCGACACCTGAGCGGGCACCCAACGGAATTCGAGCGAATCGTACGCTAACGCGTCGGGACTTTGGACTCCACAGATTTAACGAGCACGTCTGTCCCTGTGTACTCGGGCCCATCCGGATGAGGATTTTTTCTACTATTTCCAGCACGGACCCGATTTATAGGATGACTGGCAGTAGGTGGGATTCGAACCCCCGCACTCCTGAGAAGGTTGAATCTCTAGGCTGATGCCTTAACCACTCGGCCACGGACGGGCCCGGGCGTCGTAATTTAGAACCATCGGAAAAACAAATTAAAGTGCACCCTTTTTCTGGAGGATTTTATTGTTTATGTCTGAACGATCCGTGTATCAGCGCAAGTCAAGTGCACGTTAAAACTATTATGGTTGGTATGGACGCTGGAACGTCACGCCCAATGCTCACTTTTAAGTGGGACGAACTAACCTTTTGCATTAACTTAGAAATTTACAAGTTTAAATGGCAACACTTTGAAGTGAAACGTGAACATTTTTTTAAACCGCCATCAGCCAGGCGTCTTTTCTTTTGTATGCTTGGGTTAATGAATTTGTTAGTGTACATATTATTTTGACATATGAATGTGGTGAGTATATATTAATTTAAAATAGGTTATATATTAATTTAAGAGATATGTTTTTTTTCTTGTATTTATGAATGTAAAAGTGTTTATAGTATTTTAATTTTTGGATTAGCAATTTATGAGGTACATTTAAAAAATTGTGATAAGCATATTTTTATCACATAATTTCTATGCATAATATATATTTGATATTGCTACTTCTTAATCCTTTATTAATCTTTTAGTATGTTTTTAGTCAAAGGAGTATTATTTAATTTGAAATACTGGTTAAGTTTCTAAAATTATCTACGCGGCCTTGTATAGGTTACTAATTGTTCATCTTTCATACATTTGATCTTACTGAACTACACTTTTTCCGAAGTATTTAATGCAATGATAATCCGGTTTCCTCATCATGAAGGTAGAATTTATAACTTTATACGGGGCTGGGGAGCCCAGTCGGTCAGGCGTACGCCTAGCATGCGGATGGTCCCAAGTTCGGGTCCGGGCATCGCCAAAATAACTGCCGGCCTATAAACGGCCCGTGCAGCCAAAAATGTCCCGTGTAGAGGGAGTGCACGTAAATATCCTTCAAAGTCCTAACGCTACGTACGATGTCGCCCTTAACGGTTGCGTTGTGTGCCTACTCGGGTGTCGGCTCGTCACTTGACTGTGGTTTTAAAATACGACGCCTGTCGCCAATAGCCCTCGTGTAGCTCTAGTGCGACGATAATCTAAACTAAACTATAACTTTATACATTGATTGAAGATTAAGTTTCAAATTAAAAGCATTTACGAAATTTATACATTCTAACGAAGTTTCCTATTTGTACTGGTTTTATGCAAGTTTTTGATTATCCCTATTTTCAAACTATCGGCAAACTAATTTTTACAAGGCATTAAATATAATTGCTTCTATGTGTTATAATCGGATTTTGTTAATTGTTTGTTCAATGCATGTACTATAATTGTACTGGAGGAAAATCTTCGTTACAAAGTGCGCACTTTCAAATATTCCATTCATGTTAAAAATTTTTTTAAATTAAGATTAAGAAACCTACACACTTATCATGAAATATTTATAGATTGTATGATTACAATAATAAAATTTTACAGTGAAACTATTTTTAACCATTGAAATACAAACTA
This sequence comes from Oedothorax gibbosus, assembly GCA_019343175.1. NCBI lineage: Eukaryota > Metazoa > Arthropoda > Arachnida > Araneae > Linyphiidae > Oedothorax > Oedothorax gibbosus. The sequence goes on from CM033281.1 coordinate 3,939,571, forward strand.
TTTTTAGTTTTAAACTATAAAGCGGGGTTAATAGTTACCCCTAGGATTTTTAGCTTGTAAAAAAATCTTTTTGAAAACAGCAATCTTACTCATTATAGTTTTTTTATTTTTTTTATGCCGAAGAAAATTTTTAAGTAAATTCAATTAAATTTTAGTTCCTGAAAAATCAATTTAAATAGTAGTCTATATTGTCTCTGACCAGCTTTATCTTAGAAATACAAACTACCTGGAGTAAATATCTATCCCGGTTCATAGTTTTAGGGTAAGAAATTTTGTCCAAAAAATGAAGCCTAGCACCTATCTGCCGATAAATTTTATCTTGACAATTCATTAGTTATTTTTGATTACGAAAAATTAAACGGTATCAAAAGTTTTAGGCCTTGCTCTAAAATTTTTAACTTTTTTTCTTCTCTAGCGCACCAGTAGAATTGAAGTTCCTAAAGCGCTGGAAAACAAATTACTAAAAAATTTTTTTTTCTTTCAAAGTTTTTAAAATCGATTTTGAAGTTTGTACGCAACTAAATATCCGAAATTTTAATCAACGTAATGGTATCTTTAATTTTAAATGCAATGTTTAAATCGCTAATAAAATAATTTGCAGTATTATACCATTTCGAGAAGATTTAATTTAAACAAGACCCCGTCGTAATTCGTCCTTACTCAGTAGATGCCAGCAGCCACACTTTACCTAAATGCTGACACCTTTAACGTATGTTTTGTTAAAACAAATTAAAAATGTTTTTTAAATTCAAACTAATTTGCGTTTAAATCGTATGTAAAACACTATTTTGCTATGAAAAAACTAATATATGGACCTTTTTTGTGTAAATGAAAGAAACTTGTGGCTTTTATTTACTTTTCTTATTTTCAATATTTTTGAATTTCGATATTCCTAAATTACCTAAGTCGTTATTAGGTTCTCAAGAGTCAAGACTATTTTGTGGTTATCGAACATATTGATGGTAATAGTTTCTGTGTTCGTAGTTTTGGTGATTTGCTGGAAGCTACATCGCCCATGAGTTTATTTCATTCACTTAGTGTTTTGATAGATCAACTAATTAAACGTAATAATTTTGAACTATTAAGCTCTAACATTATTAAATTGCTTCTTAATCCGTGTAATTGAGTTCTAAAGCTGGAAAACAACTTACCGGAAAAGGTAAGTTATTTATTTTTGCTTTTGCAAAGTTTTTAAAATCAGATTTTTGAAGGGTTTGTAGAACTAAAATATCCGAAATTTTAATCAGATTCGTAAAGGTTTCTTTAATTTTAAATTACAATGTTTTAAACCTTAAAAATATATTTGCATATTATAACCATTTCGAGAAGATTTAATTTAAACGACCCCGTTTCTATTTTGTCCTTTACTCGGTAGATGGCAGCACCACACTTTACCTATTTTGTGACGACTCTTTTACTTATTTTTTAAAACAAAATTAAAAATGTTTTTTAAATTCAAAACTAAGGTTTGCGTTTAAATCGTATGTAAAACATCTATTTTGCTATGGAAAAAACTAATATATGGACCTTTTTTGTGTAAGATGTAAAGAGAACTTGTGGCTTTTATCTTACTTTTGTTGATTTTCAATTTCATTTTTTGAATTTCGATATTACCTAAATTACCTATAAGTCGTTATTAAGGGGTTCTCAAGAGTCAAATGAGTTATTTTTTGTGGGTTTATCGAACAATATTGATGGTTTAGGTTTTCTGTGTTCGTGGATGTGTTTGGTGATCTTGCTGGATTATGCTACATCGTCGATGAGCTTATTTCAGTCATCATCTTAAAGTGTTTTCGAAGATCAAATCGGTAATTAAATGTATAATTATTGAACTATTAAGCATACAGTCTATCAAAAATTGCTTCTTAATCGTGTTATTGATGTTTAAGCTTGATTTCTCGTCGAAACAGTGTTTAAAGTCTACCATTTTTTTTTTTTTTGAACTACTTAAAAATAAATGTATTCCCCGGCGTGTATTTTATCCAGCGTATTTTAATATTTTTAAAATTGAAACGGTATAGGAACTCGAATTTGTTGACTAAGTCTTAATTTTTGTTTCTATAGTAAATATACAAACGAACAGGTTTTTTTTACAAGACAAACTTGAATATCTTGCAATTGTTTATTCACTACTGTTAAAACGACCTTTTAATTTCCATTAGTTCAACTAGGCACACAAGGGGGAAATTGCTATATAAGGTTATTAAAAAATGATCACAAGTTTGTCCTAATATTTAGATCATTTATTCATTTTTCGAAACTTTTAATCAGGCTGTATCTATGGACGGTATTAGTTTAACAGAAAAAAAAATTAAGCCGTTTTTTTTTAAGTTGTAAGAAACTTTTATTAATCCATATTGTATTAAAATACTACAATATTAAAAAAAACAAAAACGCAAGCATATTTTGTAATTAGCTTTCGCAAAAGAAATCACGACTAATTGTCAGACCAATCCCTCCTTTATTAGCCGCCAAACGCAATCCGTGCGTGGGGAGGAAAAACACAAGTTCCAAAGCAAATAGATACGACTCTGAACGGGGACCGGAGGTGATGTATAAAGCAATTTTGCGCTTCGTAAAAAAAAAGACGTAAAAAAACCAAAAAGCGTGGCTCGTAAACATCGTAAATTTGGCGTACCGCCACGCCTGTTTGCTAGAAAAACGTGTGGAAGCGAATACGGCTTTCTCATTGGCCACAGAGCGTAGAGGGCGTGGGTCTAGCTTGGCTTGATAAAGTGCTCGCCAAGAGGGTGCCAAGGTCGAAGAATCTTTGATGTCTCAATCCAGGTACTCAAGACAAATGAAGAGCTTAGTGGAAGAACGTGCTAAGTGACATTTTTGAAAAAAATGAGATTTTTGTGTCAATGAACATATTGTTCCATCCTTTAAAGATAACAAGTTTGCCCTTTCTTATAAACTTAAAGTTAAGCATATTTTTTACGGATTGTAAGTACCGTTTTTAACGTATCTAAGTGCAAACTAAAAACTTTAAACCTCATTTTCTCGTTTTTACTTTTTTGTCACTTAGCACGTTCTTCCACTAAGCTCTTCAAATGGGAACCAGTTTATTGTTGAATTTTGCGGGGAACAGCGTCAAAAGCTCTTCATTTTTTTTTTTGTGGTTGAAGACTGAACGTTCCGATGAGTATTTCGGTATTGTGTGTAGCGATAACAAATAGGGGGTAATATTTGTCAAATATACGAGTTCGTGTTTTTTTTATTTTCCTATGTTTATCGTAAGAGTAAATGATATATCTAAGACGACTTTTTTCGTCGTATTTTACGGATGACTGTTGTTTATATGGTAGCCTCGGTTTATTGAAATATGTACTAAAAATTATAAAACCCCCCGTTTATCAAGGACAGTGATTTCTAATTTGACATCTGCGTTTGTTACCCGTTGTGTTCACAGTTACTATTGATATTTACGTGCAAAAACGTGCTTCCAGATACTTAATAAATATCGATTTTGAGTTTTATTTGTAATTAGCCTTTTTGCATGAAATATGAACGATTACACGATTACACGATTTCACACGATATACACGATTACACAATTCGTATTTTAAATATGAATTGATAAGGAAAATGACTTTTTTTGGTACCGTTGAATAGGGTAACTTTCGCCCAAGCATAAAATTAGTACTAACTTCACGAATATATTTTTTTCCCCATGAAGTCAAGGCATGAAAATTTTTTTAAGAGTATTTAGTGATGCTATTAGCTTAAAAATCGTTGGCTGAAGTTACTTCATTTGACGGTACATTATTTATATTTTTGTCTACGACAAGATTAGTTTACTTTCAAAGCACAAATAAGGTATTATTGGCGCACATTCCATAAAACAGCTTTGCAAGGTCTAAATAAAAAAAATTGACATTTTCTTGTAATAATTAAATACTTAAACTTATAATTGTAATAATTAAATAACTAAATTTATAATTGTAATAATTAAATAATTAAATTTAATCATCATTTTTTCTATCTAGTTTTTTTTTTGTATCAAACATTAACCATAACTTGATGATTATCTTTATTGTCCTTGCGTTTAGTCTATTTCTAAAGGCACTTAATAAAGCTATTAAGGGGGAATGGGCGCGCTGGACCGGGGGTCTCCAAAGCAAAGTGCATCGGTGTTAATCCTATGGCGAAAAAAATATTTTCTCTGCCACATTTCTCCGGCTGTATTGAATATTTTTACAAGCGGATTTTTTTGTCATAAATGTACCTGACTTACAGGTCCCGACCTTCCCACTTCTTGAAATTGGTTCGAATATTTTTAATTTTCAATAAATAATTTTACACAAAATATTCGAAGCAATTTCAAAAAGTGGGAAGATAGAGACATGTAAGTTATCTACATTTATTGTTTAAAAAAGAACCGTTTGTAAAAATATTCAATACAGCCGGAGAAATGTGGCAGAGAAAATAGTTTTTTCGCCATTGGATTAACACTGAGGCACTTTGATTTGTAGACCCCCGGTCCAGCGCGCCCATTCATCCTTAAATAAAATCACTTACCAAAATGTGGATCCATGTTAGAAGGTGCTAAATACCAGATAGCATTTTCTCACCTCTCCTTAGTGGGCCATTATTCCTTCTAAAAAAGAAGCAATGTTAGAGTAGGCATGCCATGCAACAGCTAAAGACTTACCATACTTTAAAGACTTTACCATAGAGCACTAAACTATTAGACTTGTAACTAATACTACATACAACTTTAAAAAACTTAACTTTAACATAACACTTTTTGACAATGTGACTGCATAGATGCAAATGGAATAATTTGTTATAGCATAAACAAGTAGGTTTGTAATAGAATCTGTCACTTGACCCGCTTCCACACAACAGTTGTGTTTAACAGGTAAAAAGGCGACAAACACAGCATTAATATTCTATATTAAACATTTACATGCTAAATTTGGCTATTTTGATTTATTTTATTTCAAGAATTCAATAATTATTACTTATCGTTTGCAAAAATTAATTTATATTTCAAAGAATAAGTAATATTCCTCGCTTTTAAATAGAATTAAAACATTTCATATCAACGTACAAAGCTTCTCGTAGTGAAATATATGACGTCATTTCAAACTGATCGATGTCGCAAAAATAAATTTATTTTAATTTATTGTCTAAAAGAATTAGTTTTTCGAGCGATTGTTGCGATGGCAATGGTGATTTAATTCTAATAAAAATGGCTTCCTATGCTTTTTAAATGAGCATTCAATGTTGCAGTTTTTAAATAATTGAAGTACTTCGAATTCGCATTCTTCTCTGAAATTTTCAATGTATTCTAATTTCGATGCGCCGAATTTTTTGACTTATCACACTTGTCCGTAACATTTGTAGTTTAAGCTATGAAAGTGGGTGACGGACAGACGGACTGAACGATTATAATACCTTCCACTTTTTTCGTTATAAACGTAGTGTGGTAGTTAAAAGGACCTTATATTACTTGACAACCCCAACTTCGAAAGATACTTGGCCCACTAATGGTAGCTCAGATGTATGTCTCATACCCTCAGGTATATGCCATAACTATACTAACTAAAAATTCAGTATTTTTAAACGAAGTTTTTGAATGTTGCAAATAAGTTATAAAATTTAAACATCAAAATGTTATTTTTTATAAATTTTAAAATTGACAATTAAAATAATACATGAATTGCGATTGTAAAATTACCATGTGTATTAAATAAAAAGTAATCTTATGATAATTGTAACTGTACTATAAGTAGATCGTTGTTTTGCAGTCTGACAACCCTCTCACCAGATTTTTGCATTCAAATCATTTTAGCATGCTTAATAAATAGCCAAAAGCAAAGAATACAAATTTTGGAAAGACAGCCATGATAACCGCTATTTTTCCTCCATTAAAATTAGATCTTGGTTGTTTGAGAAAAGTCTTTTTGAAAGTGGACTTGACTTGTTCCGGATCACTCATGTGTAAATTACAGCTACGATTTGGTAAAATTAAAGAGCTAAGTGGAACAACGTGCTATGAAATTTTTGAAAATAAACTAGATTTTTTTGTAAATGAACATATTCCCTTTAACTTCCATACTACGTTTATAGCGTAAAAAGTGGAAGATATTATAATCGTTCAGTCCGTCTGTCTGGCCATCACCCACTTTCATAGCCCAAACTACAAATGCTACGGACAATTGTGATACGTCAAAAACTTCAGCGCGTTGAAATTAGAATACATTGAAAATTTCAGAAAAGAATTCGAATTCGAAGTACTTCAATTATTTAAAAAACTGCAAAATCGAATGCTTATTTAAAAAGCATAGGAAGCCATTTTTATTAGAATTAAATCACCATTGCCATCGCAACAATCGCTTGAGAAAACTTTAATTCTTTTCGACAATAAATTAAAATAAATTTATTTTTGCGACATCGATCAGTTTGAAATGACGTCAAATATATTTCACTACGAGATTCTTTGTACGTTGATATGAAATGTTTTAATTCTATTTAAAAGCTAGGAATATTGCATATTTATGGGGTTCTTTCACGGAGGATCTGGCAATAGCTTTGCGGTTTTGTTTGCATGTCTATTTTGATGTTTTCAATAATGTTGCCAGCAGTTTTAGAAGAAAAACTACGAAAAAATACCATTTAATTCTAAAATTACAAAAACATACCATAAAAATCCTAGCAAAGCGTTTCATGTTTTTTTAAAGTCACTAAAAAGATTCCAAAATGCAGCTAGTATTTTTACGATATTTTTTGTAATTTTTGAATAATTCTAAAATAAATTCTAAAATTACAAAAAAATATCGTAAAAATACTAGCTGCATTTTGGAATCTTTTTAGTGACTTTAAAAAAATTGAAACGCTTTGCTAGTATTTTTATGGTATGTTTTTGTAATTTTTAATTAAATGGTATTTTTTCGTAGTTTCTAAAACTGCTGGCAACATTGTTGAAAACATAAAAATAGACATGCAAACAAAACCGCAAAGCTATTGCCAGATCCTCCGTGAAACAACCCCATTCTTTGAAATATAAATTAATTTCTTCAAACGATAAGTAATTATTGAATTTTCGAAATAAAATAAATGAAACTAGCCAAATTTAGCATGTAAATGTTAAATATAGAATATTAATGCTGTGTTTGTCGCCTTTTTACCTGTTAAACACAACTGTGGTGTAGAAGCGGATTAAGTTAGATTCCGTTACAAACCTACTTGTTTTCTCTCGCACATTTTTGTCACAGCAAGTCCTTCCACTAAGCTCTTCAATTGTAACACACAAGAATTCAAAGATTCTTATTCTTCAGATTAGGCAGTAAGACATTCATGCCAAACAATTTAACCTACTCTTCTCCAATCGAATATATAAAATCCAATTATACTGCCTCCCATCAGACCAACTCTCCAAATGAGATCAAAATCATTACTTCATTGCGCTTTTATTTGACAAGCCCGAAACGCCTAGGTCAATTCGAACCCGGTTATAATATTCCGACAAGAAAAGGCATCCTATAAAAATAAATAAAATTCTTTGGGCCGAACAACGTCTGAAGTCATTTTACAACTGTCTTACAAGACGGCGAGTTTCACCATGAATTTCACTGCGGGGAATCAGTTAGCTGCCCCCGAACTGGGGGGACTGGTGGCTCGCCACTGATGAGTTTGATAGATTGGCAAGACAGCGCTGTTTTGGCGTTACTTGTTAGGTTTAGTCGCACTATTGCAAGCTCTTTTACCTTATTTTTTAATTTATACATATCTAATCTTTTTATTTAAATATAAAATAATAATAAATATAAATAATGTACTTAAAATAGTACAACAGGACAAGTACTTTCGTTCTAGTTTCTTATTATATAGATATTAATAAAATAGATCATTTAAAAACTAGTAGTCATTTATATTACCCTGTAAAATGTATGTCACACACGCATGCATTATTTTAAAGTTTAAATGTTAATGTAAAAGACTGGCAACTATACTAGTGATGGATTATACTGGATTATTTCGAGAAATCTGGAAAGTTTTCTTACTGTTTAGTGTAAAATACATTGTTTGGACATAATTGCAAGTGTTCGAATTGGCTAAAAATTAGTTTGTTTATTTGAATCAAGTTGAACAAAAAAAAAGTTTCCATTAACAAAAAAATTGAAGATAACTTTTAATGTTACATTTTTATATATTTCCGACTTCAGGAGTCGAGGTACTTCTATTATCTCATACGGAAAGGTTATTGTATTTAATCAATTTCAAAGTTACTAATTTCATGTAAAATTAGTGTTGCTATTTTCATATTTATAAGGTAACATTATAGTTTTTAAGGCTCTGGGATTTTCGCCTTCAATATTCTTCCATTCAATAGTCCTATCCATTTAGATTTAGAAAAAATTAATTTTATCTGTTAACATTTATTATACTCCCTTTAAAAACGATAGCCCTCGTGTAGCTCTAGTGTGACAACTCAACCTAACCCTATAGAAAGCGTTACTCTTTGCATCCAAGATTACATGATATTGAGCATTATTTTAAAATTGTATAAATTTAAATTATTCATATATATTTATACTCAAATAAAAGAGAATTGACTAACGAAGTTTTCTGGAAAAAAATTGAATAGGAACTCGTATGGTTCATGTTCAAGGCGTCAAATTGTATAAACCATATGCGATTTTCCTTTTATTCTTGAATACAATACAAATTTTGCGGTTCGTTACTTTTTTTTTCCTTTGGCGCCAATCCGCAATCCGGCGCCAATATGACAACCCTGCCGTTACGTGACATGCTGGTCCCTTGTAAGAAATCTCCCCGATATCTTCGTTCAGAGCTGTCAGGCCCATAGGTCCGGTTTCAAGTAGCGCCAGTCAATTATCGAGGTAACTTGGTGGTTAGTTTATGCTGCGGCGTAACTCACCTCAACGCTGTCACTGGGCTCTTTGTTAGGGACGGTGTAATCAAATGTAGAATTCGGGTGGGGGCGATTCAAGGTCGTAGCCCCCCCCCCCCCTTTTAAGTGACACTTGTCCTTTTACACCAGCTTTTCCGGCAAGTGGTTTTGTTAACAGTCACTTCACTTTGGGGCTTCTGAATGGGACTTTTTGTCTGGGGTAGGGTAACGAGTACAGTGATTGGCACCCTCACAGTGATTGGCCCCCTCATTCATTAATGAAAATAATAAGATGTTAAAGCCCAAAATAGGAAAATAGGTGTGACAAAGGTTTTTAAAATTCCCGCCATTAACGTTTGTCATGTTGGCAACAACATTTTGGGCTTTAACATCTTATTATTTTCAATAATGAATGAGGGGGCCAATCACTGAGGGTGCCAATTACTGTGAGGGTGCCAATCACTGTACTCGTTACCCTACTTCCTAAATCCCAATACAGCACAACCCGGTTATAGCGTCATTCAAGGGACCACGATGTTTGTGACATAAACGAGTAACGTTACATAAAAGTTAATACGCTAATTTTATAAATACATGGGATTTAATGTTATATTTATTTCTGTTAGCAATTTCTTAAATGATTTCGAATGTAAGTTTTAGTTCGCCTAAATGGGTTTGTTGCTCCCGTTGGCGAATTATATTTTCGTTATTGTATTTTGAAACACATAAATGTTCAATTGACTGATTAATAAAAGGTTGAAAATTAAGTATAGGAAATCATGTAAAATACGTATTAGATTCTGATATTATTAATCAAAAGTTATGAAATGACATCTATTGAATGAAATGTAACCCTATATGCTATTAGTAGTTTAATCAAAATAATTTGTAAATAGAAGAGAAGGACGAATTTTTAAAAAAAGTATTTTCTTTAAGAAGGCATTTTGTATATCATATACAGATATTTCTAGCGTAATGACAGAAGTTAATTAAAAATCGTCGTTATAAGCATCGTATTATAACATTAAGGTATATGGACAATTCAAGTGACCGAACGTTTAAAGCACTATAAACGAGTTGCGTTGTAACAGCATTTCGAGTTTTCGTACTTCTATTACGAAGGTTTTATTTTTGCTTGGGGACACAGTACCTCAAAAACGGCAAATTGCGATTTTTTTTATTTGTGCTAAAATTAAAGTTTGGAATCTTCTTAATAAGTCTACCAAGTTTTAAAAGTGTAGCTATATTTAAAAAGTTATTCCACTTTTTATGCGGAAAGGTAGGATAAAAATGCAGACGAATGAAAACTTTAAACGTGTTTTTCTCGGTGTACATTTTTCCTTGAGGATAGGTTTTCAAAACGCTAAGGCTTTTTTTTATTATTTATAAAAGTCTAAGGAATTTTGTATGCAGTCTGTCAAATATGTTGACATTAAGAATTGGAATAAATTTTTTTTTCAAAAGTAATACTTTTGTTATAAAAAATACTAAAGTCGAAATTTTTCAAATATGCTAAAAAAAATGGGATTTTCTAGATAAATATTTTTTATGAAACAACTACTGAAGATAAATCAAATTTGGATACCAATTCTTATGTAAAACAGTTTAAAGTACATGAGGAAAAAAATTGGGTTAAAATATTTGTATTTAAAAAAGCTTTAGCATTTTAAAAGTTCAAAAATTTAATTTTTTTAATAACTTAAAAATTAAAATTAATTAAATTAAAATTAGTTTTTAAATTTTTGTTGTCATATTGTTTTAAATATAGGTAGAACTAATAAAACACCAATTTTATAGTGATTATGTCAAAATTCAAAAAAAATTTGAAAGTGGTACCGTGTCCCCTTTATCTCTTCGCTCCAGAGGTACACATACGTGGACCTTTGTAGAATTCCCTTCACAACCTCAGATTTCAATTTTTCTTTTAACTTTTCGGTTGTGAACAAATAATGTTTAAGCTTTCCAAAAATACCGAAGCAGCTCATTTATGAATTGCATTAAAAAAAAACTTAACGAGGGTAAAGCGGATTTCGATGGTCTTTCAAAGGTTTTTTCGGTGGTTAATTTATGCCAAATGAACAATGAAAAGTAAAACCGCGGCTTTATAAGTGATATATAAGTACTATTAGTAGAAAGAGTTAAAATGGCCGGATTTGAGCTAGAAAAAGTTCAACGCTTTCTTGATAATATTGATGGAAGGGAAGAACAAGGGGAAAAGGGAGAAAAATTTTCTGATTTAGCTGGTGATGCAAAAACACAAAGGTGTTTGCAAAGCGAGTACATTGAGAGAATACTCAATATTCTTTGAACACAGCGTACATCTTAAACAAGAGTGAAATTCACTCCTATAGGAGAAGGCATTTCGGCACCGAAGGAGTGGAAATTACTCAGACTGAGTTAACCGCTCGTTTTAAGAGTGTACGACGCAGATTGTTTTCTTTTATTTCTTTACCCACTCGAAAAAGAGTGAAATTCACTCCTATAGAGAGTGCATTTTCGGCAGCGAAAGAGTGAAAATTAACTCGACTGAGTTAAAACGCTCGTTTGTTTTAAGATGTATGCTCAAAATTAGTAGGTACCAGATAGTTTCTTTAAGTTATATCTTGGGGCTGGGGAGCCCAGTCGGTTAGGCGCTCGCCTAGCATGCGAAAGGTCCCAGATTCGGGTCGCCAAAATAACTGCCGACCTATAAACGGCCTGTGAAGCCTAAATGTCCGACGAATAATACCCCGTATAGAGGGAGTGTACGTTAAAATACGCTCCGAAGTCCCAACGCTGCGTACGATGTCGCCCTTAACGGTTGCGTTGGGTGCCAACTCGGGTGTCGGCTCGTCACTTGACTGTGGTTCTAAAATACGACGCCCGTCTCCAATAGCCCTCGCGTAGCTCTAGCGCGACGATAATTCAAACTAAAACTAAATTAAGTTATATCTTAAACTGTTAACTTAACATCACTACCCTTAGCTATGCTGCCATCTTTTTTTTTTTAATAGACTCTTATCTTCTCAGGAGTAATCATCTCTCAGCACTGTTCTTCAAGTGAATTGGAAGACCCACCACAATAGTATAAGATTGCAGCACCAAGAAAACAAGTTTCAACTGCTATTCCAACTTCTACCATTTCTAAGTAAACTGCAATAGCTATCCCTATAGCAGCTATTGCTAGTGTAGTAGGAACTACACCAGGGGTCTAACCATTAGCAGCCATTGTATTGAGAAAGTACTCTGTTCTTGTTAAAATTGAATACCCGTTTTTTTGGAATCTTCATATTCTGTTTATACTGAAGAACTAGGCTGTTACTTGCCTTTACTGCTTGTGTATGTAATGTCTCTTCGTTGCTCGAAATTTTAATTTTTCTTGGCTAAACATCCGGAGTGTGATCATCATTTGTTCCTGCTAGAAAGCCGTTTAACATTTTCAGGCCTATTTTTATGTTACAATGTATCTTTAGATGTTTCTTACTTTTTTTATTGCAATCGTACTAGCTTTCTCAACGAATCCACTTGAATTATATTTTTTTTGTCCTCGATAGTTTAATATTATAGGTGCACTTTCTCTGCCTCTCAATAATTTAGTAAAACAAATTGAGGTTGCTTTTGAATTGTTTCACTAATCTCGTTGAGATTAAAGACATATATATGATTACTATCATGGATATAAACTTCTAATTTTGATTTTTCAGCATAAAAAATATCAAATATTTTACGAATATAATCAGCAGTAAGCTCATCTGAAAGCTCATTGGCTTTCTTATTAAAAATTTCAACAGCCCCTTGTTCAGCATCAAAAGTTAAATACGCTAATCCCCTGCATTTTCTGCTTTATTAATACATATATTTTCTGCTTCGATTTCCATTTTGAATAAATTAGGATATACTAAGCCTTTCAGTGAGGTGAATAATGAATTACACTTTGACGCCGTCGCTTGAGCATAGAACTCTAGTCAAGATAGCTACCATGTTGTGGAGTGATACTATGGCTTTGGTAGCAAATTTCTATAATCCATTACTTGACAGCGAAAGAAAAGGAAAATGGCAAAATGTAGAAGACAAAGTAATAGAAAAAGTACCACAGCTTCCAGAACCCTTGAAAAAGGAGATATTAGGTTTTATTAGACCAATAGGATTAGAAATATTAATTTGGATGGAATATCATCGGAAGTTTTTAAGCGAAGGCTATGTTAAAGAAAACTTAAATAAGCTTTTCTGGACACAACAAGGGACAGTAGATAAAAAGAAAACAGCAGAAGTATTAATTAAAAATGGCAATTTAGATATTGCCGAACGCTATACATTGGCATGTGTTTACTGCTTAGAGGATGATGTAAGAGAATTATGGGCTTCCATGGATCAAATAAAGAAGATATATTTTTATAATACCGGACATCCAAGTTTTGATCATAGGCATAAGTTAGTGGTACTTTGGACTTATGATATTATAGGAGAATCATTTAAATTAAAGTGTTTGATTGAAAAAGTCGAAGGAAGAGAAATGTCCCCTTACCTGTTCGCATATGAATGTGCAGTACTTAGTGATAACAAAACGGCAGCTCTGCATTTTTTGCAAAAACTTACCCCTAGGGAAAGAAAGCACAGCTTGGTAAGATCTTCCCGATATATAGCATTTAGATATTGTCACTGTCGCATTAAACTTCCTACTAAACACTCTTGCAAAGATTTAATTTGTGGTGATAAGTGGGATTTAGTCAAGTTGTTAATTCAAGAGTGCATATCATCGAAAGATGAAATGATAAAATTAAAAAAGGTTTTTGAGAAGCATCTAAGATGGTGCGGTTCGAAAGGGGAATTTGAAAAGGATAAATTCTTTCAACTATTAGATGATGTTTTTATGGGTACAATAAAAGAAAAAGTGGGAACAGAGTGATAGTAGTCCACCTAAGAAATTTTCTAGTATAGAACTTGAGTAACACATAGTAGGAAAAAGTAGGTAAAGCAACCTAAGCAACCAAACACCTAAAGCACCTAAGCAACACCTAGTGCCAAAAGCAACACCTAAAGCAAATTAACACTTTTCACGGTAGTTAATGCCGTTTAATAAGAAAATGGCAATAAAACATGTATCCATAATCTATTTTGGCTTAATAATTAGTTGACAGCTGAAAATGTGAAATCATCAAGAGAGTAAGACCCACGGGTTACCTACATGAACATTGTTACACCACTGTTAAGGAAAGATTGACTGACGGATTAGGCTTTTGGAGTTAAAATTGCTAAAATATGCGAAACTTTAGAGATCCATGGACTGATTAAATTTTTTTAAGTGACAACTGTTGAACTAAAATTACAGAAATTTTTATTTTTCCGCCGATGAAACGCGATGGAGGTGTAAAACTTTTTGTAACAACGCTGTTCTGAAAACGTTTTGCTGATTTGTTGTAAGATTTTTTCTTTATCTGTTCCGAAAAAGAAAGGACGTGCCGTAACAATAGGATATACAATGCATAGGATATACAATGCATACTCTATTGAATCACTATATATTGGTTTTTCCATGCATCTTTAATTTGACCAGCCTCTCTAATATACGAACTCTAATGTTTTAAATGAATTGAGCACCTTCTCCGATGTTCAACAGGACTTTATAATTGAAAATATCGCCTTTCCCCATTATATAACGAACAAGCCAGCCTAGCCCCGCTCGAGAATTAAGACATTAGCAGTGAAATGCGCGTCGAATATTTTAAGCAGCGTTGTTGGGGGTTAATAGCAGTGATGAAGATGTCAATTGTAGGGGTGTGGCCCTTGTGGAGATATCACCCTGGGGGCTACAGATGTTGATACCTGGGAAGAAACCAGTTTCAGATTTTCCTCTTCATTTGCTTGAACTCTGCATGCTCTGCGGGAACAGAATTTTTCTTCGGTGGAAGACACGAGCCGCTTTTGCAACTATCGCCAATTAAGACATAGAGTGTAGATCGCTTTATAGGCAGAATCGGTTCTTTATTCCTTTTGAAGTGTAGGGTTCTGCAATCTGCATGATCTAACTGTTAATTCTCTTAAATGCAGATTGATGTATACAAGGGTTGAAAACTGTCGGTGGTATCAATATAGTTATCAATTGAGTTGTTGTAAGAAAAAAAAGTTTGCAATCATCTGTGGAAGAAAGAATAGATTTTGCAACCTGCGAGAATTAATACCAATTCATAAAATTTATATCACTTTTCCGCTGAAAATTTCTTCCCTTAAAGTTTAGAATGAGGTTTTTAACTGTTGGTGCTATTTCAGATGCCGAACAATATACGGTGTAAATAAGTATGTGAAACAGTGATATTCATTTTTTTTCATTAATATATCACACCCTTGAAACAACTAAAAAATGAGTTTACGGTAAAAATAAATAGTTATCCGTCAAACTCATTAAAACAATATCAACTTAACATCATCCATTTGACTGGATTTCTTCCGTTTCTTATAATGCACCCCTCCAATCGGGTTTTGATCAGTAAAGGGTAATAATTTAAGGTAGTATATTAGTTTTGTTGCAAAGGTGCGATATATGATAATTTTCTTTAATTTGGTTTAACTCTGCTGGATAAGAAAGTGTAATTATAATGGTCTTCGAATGAAGACGTGCCTACTTGTAAACCAGTAATGTTATTGGTATCCCATAAAGTTTTGGATGTTTTGAATTTGTTCTACTTTCCTACAAGTTTATTGTGTAGTGTTTTACTTGAAATAAAATTATTTAGCTGTGTTCTTGCTATAAATATTATCTGCTGTGTATTCTGTGTTCTGGCTATAATAATATATTAAAAGCAATGGGGCAGTTTGGATTTAGTTATATCGGGAGTTAATGGGGGAAAATAACTACTTGTATCTAATTCAGTTGTGCCAGTAATTATTTAAGAATGATGATTAATACGATGAAAAGCAACATCCCCAGAGAAGATTCAATGCATAAAATTAATTTTTATTCCATTATTATCCAAACGTTGCCATGTTTATGTTAATGTTTAAAATTGGCCAGTTTCATTGGGTTGCACTTTGTCGCCGTAATAAAAATAGGAACTCAACTTTTTAAACATTTCTGTCGAAGACAAAGCTCGCCTTTATATTCAAAGAGTAACAGCTGCTTAATTAAAACCGCAACCCAATTCAAAACGCGTCCACATTTTTTTAATACTTAAAGGGATTTATATATTTCCCAATTGAAGAGCTTAGTGGAAGAACGTGCTAAGTGACATTTTTGAAAAATTTGAGATTTTTGTATCAATGAACAGTATTCTATCTCTTAAAGAGAACAAGATTCCCCTTTTTCATAAACTTAGTTTAGTGTATTTTTTTACCGTTTGCAAGAACCGTTTTTAACAAATCTGAGGGCAAACTAAAAACTTCAAAGCTGATTTTCTCGTTTTCACCTTTTTGTCACTTAGCACGTTCTTCCACTAAGGTCTTCAATTGTGGCTCTAGTTAGGAGTTAGTTCAACTAGCCAACCTTCCGAATTTAACTCGGTTATAGCCATTTTCCGGATTCCGAGCGAAAGTTTAATGTTTTCTTTTTTTCGAAAATCCGGCGATCGGTGCATATGACACTTAAATTGTAAAAGTAAAAAATCCGGTATGACCTGGTTAAATTCGGATAGTTAGGAGATCTGGATAGTTGAAATCTTTTTTTTTTTACGTTAATGTTTCGATATCAACTGGTATGGTTTATCCTGTAATAAACAACAAAAACATGAATACAAGATTTTTTTTAAGTATTACATTTCTATCTTGCGAAAAATTTAACCCTAAATTGGTGTTTTAACAATGCCATATATTCATACTTCTAGAAAAATTAAACTTTTTTTTTGGATCATCTATAAATCTGCTAACTTTTCGTAAAAATAATTCAAATGTCTTTGTTTGTAATTTATGTAAGGGATTATAATTAATATAAATAACGTTTCTTCACCCTGCATTCTTTGCGTTGTCAGGTATCGTAAAATTAAGCATCAAGTCGTAAATATCAATTTCATATTCTATTTATCTCTACAGCACGATTTGTTATAAAAAAAATACACTCCATTATTAATCTAGGTTCAGTCTATTTTTTTAAGGCTTTTTAAATAACCGAATGCTATTAACATGTCAACTCGGGAGTAGTTATGAAGCAATTGTGTATTGTTAGGTTTTTTAATACTGTTGCTTCTGCTATTACTACTTTTTTTAATTTAACAAAGTTAATTAAGTCATTATTTAAGTACAAACATGATTTATTTTACTTGGAAGAATTAACTTCTGAATTCCCTTAAACCAGTTTTTTTTTCAGTCTGAACTATTGTTCTCTTTTAAAAAAAATGACCGCAGATCTAAAAAAAAAATTGCTCTTAGGATTTTTTGCTTTTAAAGACATTACATAAGCTCAATAGTTTTGAAGATTTCACGTAATACGTGGCGTTCAATTGCAAACTAAAAGACTGTACAACAATACGTTATATTCGTATATATGTATGCTTTTGTGTTATATGAAATTAGTTTAAATAGGATTGTTTTCTTTTTAGAATAGCAAAAATAATGTTTTTGAACTTCTTTGGAACTAATTTTTTTGAACTCTTGCGAATATTTTTGTCCTCGTGGGACTCGTGTGCGTAATGAACTGCGATGATTCTGGTTCTGCGTTTTTTAAGAATTTATATGCGATTGGCTATGTGTTACCATTTCACAACTATGTGAACCATTCTATGTGTTACCATTTTCATTAAATGCACTGCGACAAAAGCTGATCTATGTAATAGCACTTGTAAATTGGTACATACCGATTTCTCAACACATTGGAATATACCAATGTAAATAGATTCAATCACGAATACTTGGTACTGAATTAATTTTATGAATTGTCCTTTTATTACAATTCATAGCAAATCCTAAAACTCGATAACAAATTCAAGATATTAGCTAAACGTAAATAAAGTGTTAAGTAGTATAATACGATTTTATTATGTTCATTATAAAACAGTCAATTATTTTAACTCTTCAAAGTGTTACACTAAATCCTATTTTTATTAATATGACTGTTAAGGTGACTACAAGTGATTTCCTAAAATATTTTTCTAAGTGCATTAATAAAATTTTCACTTTCATAATATGTTCATGTGTGATTTTAGGTATATATTGAACCCTTTGAGTTCTAGAGTACAGGATAATGTATATCTATTTTTGCATCATGTAATTTTTTTTGCAATTTCGTATTTTTATTTTAAATCGGAAAAAAGTGTTTTTTTTTTACTTTAAAAAATTAAAACGGGGGCTCATGGGGTGAAATTCTGCTAAACATTTTTACATAATATTATCCCCATTATATAAATAAAAGATAGTATTTTTCTTTTAAAAAAGCCCATTGTTTAAAAATATTCAGTATTTTCGAAATATTTAATAAACACTCATACTTGTTTCATCTGTGGTTACAGATCGCTTTATGTATCGGATTATTTTATTATCATTGATAGTTTCTGATTATTCTTCATCAGTATCCCATTGGCCAATTGTTTATCATAAATAAAAATGATTTTTTGTTGTTTAAATTGATTAATTAAGATCGAATACAGTCACGGCCAATTTCAATAACAAGGCCAGAGAAGCTTTCCCAAACATTAGGCGTAGACGGAATTTTTGACGTCACTGTTCCGAGTGCCGAAGATCGAAAATATGTTCGGACGCATTCGGAACCATAAAAATGTGGTCAGCCGTGAACGAGTGGTTCCGAACAGGTTTCGAGACAGGTTGTCTTCATCTTCGGAACAACGTCACTCGGAACTATGACGCCAAAATTTCCGTCCCCGAGCGTGTTTGGGAGAGCTTCTTTGGCCTTAGTAGTTGAGTAGGCCGTGATACAGTTTAATTTCAAGAAAGTCATAATGGCTGTGCTTGTTTAAATTTTCAAGGATGACTCTTTCAAAGGCATTAAAATCTGTTGCTCGCCAGATTGGGTAGTGGCGCACGTTAAATCTGTTGCGGTCCAAAGTGACCCGCTTACGGTTTAGAATAAGGTTGTGTTGGGTGCTAGTTCAGGAATGTTCCTCGGCACTTGACCACGACTCTAAATTACGAGTAACTCTTGTACGACTTTAATTCAACAAAAGCAGATTGAGTAGCTTCTATCGTTTCATAAACTACATTTATTATTCATATAAAAAACTCATTTTATTATCTTAATTTTGATAGATTACGCTCGATTCAGTTAAAGTGAACAAAGAAAATTATTTTGTAAAACTAGCTGTTTAAAAAGTAGCTTTTAGATAAGTTTCGAAACCTTTTTATGTAAAAGATGAATTTTATACAAGTTTTTCGCGTAGGAAATTTCGACTCCGTTAATATTTCAGTACATTGGGATTTTTTTAATTAAAAACTTAAAGGAAATAACATTCGGTCACTCGGTCATGTACCTGCCCCCCCCCCCCCCCCCAAAAAATAAAAATAAAAAAAATGTATATAATTGCGTCAATGACATCAGTCGGAAAGTATTTTCAAATTCTTTGTGGTAAAAATTGAATTTATTTAACTATTGATTACTTTTAACAAAATAAATTACATTTTTACTATTGCGTAAGTTTGAAAAGTTAACCGGATGCTCACACGAATCGCAACTAAAAATTGAGTTACCTTAAGAATAGAAATTTAAAATACAATATCAAGTTTAGTTTAAGAACGGGCACTGAAATTGTCCTTTTGAACTTTTCATCGCTTGTAAATGAAAGGTTTGTAAATCTAATTTAAAATAGAAGTTAATTGAAAATTGGAACTGAAATCAACCTTCGTAATTTTTTTAACTTGAAAATTAAAGGGTAGTTCATATTAACAACCTATAATCTAGCCCAAAACTGATCTCGAAACTCTTATGTCGTAAGAAAAATCAAATATCTAACATCAGAGTTTGGTAAAACTATTTTATTTTTAATGTAACCACACATTAGGATTTTCTAAGAATATTTTTTGTGTGTGTTCATCGCAAATTTGCACTTGAACTTCCTTCGAAGGTCTTGAACCTATCATTAAGTAAAATTTAAAAAAAACTTCAAATGCGAATTTCACCTCGCTTGGCTTGAAATAATTACTTTATACGATTTATTTGTTGTTTATTTAGAGCTGTGGGAATTAGCCGTATAAGATGGATAGTGTAAACAATGAAAAGCAATCAACGGCTGGGTGAAGATTTGCTTTTTGCTTTGCAAGAGTTTCGAAGCCTTTTCTTTTTGCCTTTCTTTGTCTTTTAGAGCGTGAGTGCGTAGTCTTGAATTTATTTTCACAGAAAATAATCGCGATTAAGACATTCAACTCTTTTGTCCTTTTGTTTCCAGAAAAAGAAATCCCCCGCAGACGTAAAAGCCCTTCTAGGAAATTCCAGCCGTGTATATATAAAATTTTAACTATTTATTCTCTGAATTGAGGTTTAATTTTTTGCAGTTGCCTATTTTAAAGCTATCTAGGTAGTAAATATATTACTGTAAAAAATAGTTGTAACATTAAATGCACGTGATGAATTTATTTTCGTTTTTCAAATGTCTCTTTATAACTTAACACTGCCCAACAACGAAATTTTGTTGGAATGAATATGATTTGCTATTTTAGTCTTTAATGTTTTCAAACTGAGTACTGCATTGATAAAATCCCCACTACCATCTATTTTAGCCTCCACACTACGTTTATAACGTAAAAAGTGGAAGGTATTATAATAGTTCAGTCCGTTTGTCTGTCTGTCCGTCCCCCACTTTCATAGCCCAAACTACAAATGATCAAACAAGTGTGATACGTCCAAAAAATTCAGCGCATCGAAATTAGAATACATTGAAAATTTCAGAAAAGAATTCGAAGTACTTCAATTATTTAAAAAACTGCAAAATTGAATGCTCATTTAAAAAGCAAAGGAAGCCATTTTTATTAGAATTAAATCACCATTGTCATTCGCAACAATCGCTCGAGAAACTTTAATTCTTTTTAGACAATAAATTAAAATAAATTTTTGCGACATCGATCAGTTTGAAATG
Source organism: Oedothorax gibbosus (assembly GCA_019343175.1). NCBI lineage: Eukaryota > Metazoa > Arthropoda > Arachnida > Araneae > Linyphiidae > Oedothorax > Oedothorax gibbosus. The sequence goes on from CM033281.1 coordinate 3,960,418, forward strand.
ACGTCAAATATATTTCACTACGAGATTCTTTCTACGTTGATATGAAATGCTTTCATTCTATTTAAAAGATTTGGCGAAGGTAACTAAAGTTAAATTTTTCTGAAGAATTTACCTTTGTAGTTCTTAAGGTTCTAAAGCCGTAAAATTCAATCACAGTTACACCTTACCCTCATTTTCTCCAAATGAACAATGAAAAGTAAAACATCGAACTTATAAGCGATACTTATAAGTACGATTAGTAGACAAAGGGTTAAAGTACTGGTGAGTTTTAAAACCATTTTTTTAAAAGTTATTTTTAAATGTCACATTTTCATAAAAGATTTAAAAGATCAATAATTTTTTTTATGCTGTGAAAATAAGTTTACATTGTGCACTCTTAAAAGTTTTGTGCTTGATTTCAATATAATAATGGTTCGTAGTAGCTGCAACGTCTGTTTTGTGTAATGTTTCACCATATTTTCGGTATTAGGTTTTAAAAATTCAGATTTTAGAAAGAAAAACTTGAAAAAAAATGGTTCATCCAATACCGAAAATATGGTGAAATATTTCACCACATAGCTACTAGGAGCCATATATTTGATAGTAGTGAATAAATGCGCGCTCTTTATTCTTTTGCGAACGGTATTTATATGTTTCAATGCTTAACGTATTTAGTGATACGGAGCTTCAAATGTAAATTTTCAAATTCTGTGCAGTGTACAACCTTTTTAGCCATAATCTAAATCGTCAAAGCAAGAAAAACTCTAATCAATTCCAATTAAAAACCTAAAAATATAACGTATGAAAACAGTTTAAATCTTTAAATAAAATACAACCCCTCAAACTCAAACGTGTTACTAAGCAAAAGCTTTTAATAGAAAATATGCTTCTTTTGAACAACTTTGCATAAGCTGCATTGTTAAAAAACGTCAAACGTCGGAAACGGAAAAAAACAAATTCCAAAAAGAATTTGTCATGTAAAAAAAATGCATAACTCAATTTCTTAGTTGACTAAAATTAAGTTTTATTTTTTAAACTTTGTAAGTAGTAAAAAAATTTTTAAGTAGAATAGTCCATCTTTTTTCCAACTCGAATATATACTTTTATGAACCATATAGAACTTATCAAACGCATCAACAGTTTCTGAAAAATAGTATGCACGAAAACGAAAGTACATTTTGCTGACGCCCCTTTTCTACATTCTAACAACAGCTTTTCACAGTTTCTGATCCTTTTTGTAGTTTCCTCTGCTTGTTGCAAACGGACTTGTGATATACGAATGACACTCCCATAAATCAAAGGTTTAGGCACCCCGAAACCTTCAAATGTTCTGCTCGAAAAGCCGAAACGCATAATTCCAGAAGGGGGCAGAACTTCTGGTCACGCTCCACTTGCTGAATTTCGCGCCGTTTCTAGAAGGCGGTAACAACCCCAAGTAATTGCCATGTCTGCACAGAACAATACAGAAAAAGAAATTGAGACCTTTTCATCGAAAGGACGCCGACGAATCCAATCAAATTTATTTTTATTTAAAGAAATATCTTGGTAGTGCCTCAAAAGCGTTGTTTTTTTACACTTTTAGTTTTTTTAAGTTTAGTTTTTACACTTTTAGATGCAGAATATTAAAATTGGCACCAGGCTTTAAATTTCCGAAAATTCATTTTATAAATCTTGAATTAAAAAAATAAGGTTATTAAAATAATGGAAAAAAATAACTTAAGGCATAAAATAACTTAACTAACATTTTGAAACTTCATTTTCCAGCAAAACTTTAAAAATAATCTTCTGCAATGCTTATTTTCTCCCGTAAAGTTACAAAAACTATTTGCACCCCTGTGGATCAAACTCAAAAGGAAATAATCCGTTTAAAAGGCAGCAAGTATTTTTTTTGTACGTGTGAAAAAAGTTTGCAAAAACAAAACTGCTAATCCAACCTAAGGTTTTCCGTTTCGGTTTCTTGATTGTGATTTACGACTATGGCTCGGATCCCAAACAAAGAAAACTTTCAGTTACCTCTTCATTGAACATGAACAACCTTTAGCACAGCAACAACATCAATCCTCTTGCCGAAACAGGAGCATTTTTTACTCATGGGTATCGAACAGAACACGTTTTCCCATGATTTTGTTTTAAGGGAATCGCCACATCCGGTCAATTTAATGAAAATTTCACGGAAAATTACCTGAAACTTAAAAAAAAATCTTTGTAGTATTTTAAGTCCTAGATAGCTACTTGTACTAATCGATATTGAGGCACTAGTCCCCATCTTATACCAGTTTAGTTTTATATTAAAATATACACTATCTTAAACATATTGACTCAAATAATTCAAAAAGAAAATGGTCACATTTCACCACCAAAAACAGTGTGAACAAACAGTGAAAAAAATGCATTGTGGAAATGCAAGCGTACATATACAGTCCCTGGACAAATTATTAGACGCACTGCAAGATTTCATGTAAAATATTAATTACCGGGTGATATTGCACCGTTTTATTATTTTAAATTGATTTGTTTTTATTTTTATATTATCCAATCAATTACCGATATTTTTGATATATATAAAACAACATTTATTTAGAAAAGCATAAGTTTATTAAGTTTTAAAGAAAAGTGAAATTAATGTTAGTGAAAGTTAATATTTAGTTGAGCCACCTTTAGCCGCTATCAAAGCTTTAATTCTGTGCGGCATGCTATCAATGCAAGACTGTACTGACTCCTGCATTCGAGGATGATGATTCCACACATAAATAATCTTATAATAAATAATTAAAATACATTAATCTTAATCATAAATATCTTAAAATAAACACAAATATTTAGTCTACAACACTTCTTTTAAATAAAAATCAATAACATTGTAGTTTAAATATACCATTATTGCATAAAAACTCTTAAGAAACATAAAATTACTTAAAAAAATACAAAATTGCGTCTAATAATTTGTCCAGGGACTGTATATATGTTCCGACTTATGGCAATCAATGTGTTAAACAGAGTCGATAGATTCGCACGCAACAGTACAAGTAAATAATTGTTTTAGCAGTGAATACTTTGCTCCATTCTTTGATTTTTCTGTTGGGTTTGAATAACTTTTCATAACTTCGTAAAAGGATAATTTCGGGATATATTCAAAGATATAAAGCATGGGGAGGCTAAAAGTGTTAATATTTTTTTTGTCGAATTGGCATCTGGAAAATTTAATATCACAGTTTGCACATCTACTAATGTAGTTGAAGTAATGATTTCTCGAGTTATGAGCAAAGAAAAATACCTGTATCAATTTCTTAAATTCCCAACTAGTTTTGATGATGCTCGTGGTTAAAAGCCTTATGAACCTAAACAAAAAGTGGTAAAAAAAAATTGAGAAACCCAGTATTAAATTAGAAGTGGTAACTGTAAGGGAATGTTAACCTATAAACAGTGTAACTCCTTAAACTGTACACTGTTAAAAAGTTTGGAAAAGATTGCACCGGGATCCTGGAACTTTTTAGCTGCCATCATTATTTGGAGCGTGAATTTACCAACTTTGTGGTAAAACCGTATCTTTGATAAACCGCAAGTGATAAATCTATGCTCCGTATAGTGGTAGCAACTAGGAAGTTCCAGGATGGATTTCAGTGCAATCTTGTACTAAATTTTTAACTACATTAAAAGCCAAAATTTAACGTTTTGAAAATAAACCATTGTGGTCTTACTATATAGCGCAATATGTTTTTTTACAAATTACTTTATTTGAATTTTATTTAAAACTTTGGTTCTCGGTCCTAGATCAGTATTGACAACCAACTGGTCATGATGTCTTCCCTGATACCAGCTTATCAATGAACCATTTTTGAGAATGGAATTTTGTAACTAAGTTATACTACTCTTATAAAACGCTGTTTTTTTAGAACCTTAATTGTTACTTCGATATATATTATTGACATCAACTGGAGACTTATTTCAGAAGAAAGGTATAAAAAAACAGCAATTAATTCTTTGGGGAAAATGCAGTGGTGTTGTAGTGGGTTTTTTTCTAGTGACTCAACACGACTAAATGGTTTATGAGGTTGCATTCTAGGAGTTTTTGCCGATGTGTAAAACCAAAAATACTATCTTGCAGGGCCTTCTGGCCATTACAACAGCACTTCCTTTGATTCGAATATTTAAATTTTAATCTGAAGCAATTATACAAGTTAAAATATTTTTGATAAAATATTAACTACGAGTTAGGCCACTGACGATCATTAAAAAAATTTAAAGACCAAATTACCCTTAAAGCATTTTTATTAACGCCATTTTGTGTGTTGCTAATGATTTTAATTAACCTCATTATATTTTTTATTAAAAAAAATCACAATCTAACTAAATATAGGTACATATTACATATTTCTTTAATACTTTGTTTTTTAATGTTACAGATTACTAGAGTATGAAAACTAACATATTCATTGAAGTCTAAAATGTGCAAATCTGTTATAATTAAGGACTACAATTATTAATAATCTGTAGATCTAGAAACATGACCCAATTATTTAAAGTAGGCTTGAAACGCGTAAAATTGACGCTACTATAAATGTATTCCAGCATTCGATGTTTCCGTGCTACTGCGGTAAAGTCGAGTGCTATAGCGACATTAAATCGACACCTAAAGAGCTTCAACCCTAATTTAAATATATTAGTCATGTTTCTAGGGCATTCATCACTTCAAAATTTTACGTTTTTTAAAAAAAATTCTTTCGGTAGATATCCAGTATTTTCTCTATACTTTATTAACATCACCTGAGGACCTATTTCAGAAGAAAGGTATAAAAAAAACAGCAACTAATTCTTTTTAAAAATGCAGTGGTGTTGTGTAGTGTTGTTTTTTCTAGTGACTCAACACAGCTAAATGGTTTATGAGGTTACAATCTAGGAGTGTTTGCCGATATGTAAAACCACAAACCCTATCTTACAGGACCTTCTGGCCATTACAACCGCCCTTTCCCCGATTCGAAGTTTTAAATTTTAATCGGGAGCATTATACAAGAACTATACAAGTTATAATATTTTTCATAGAATGTTAACTATGAGTTGGGCCGCTGACTATCATTAAATAAATTTTAAAGATCAATTTTTTCCTTTAATCCTCTTCCTTTACTCTCACTCAAAATTTCAAAAAGCATTTTTATTAACGTAATTTTGTGTGTTGCTAATGTTTAAAGAAATCACAATATGCTGTTTGAGGAGATGCAACACTTAAAATAGGTACAGATTAATAGATTTCTATAAATTTTTTTCTCAATGTAAGGTTATTATAAAATTAAAATTAACATTCATTGAAGTTTAAAATTTACAAATCGGTTATAATTAAGGACTACAATTATTAATCTGTAGAAATATGACTAATTTATTTAAAGTAGGCTTGAGACGTGTAAAATTGACGCTACTAATGTATTCCAGCTTTCGATGTTTCCGTGCTACTGCGGTAAAGTCGAATGCTATGGCGACATTAAATTAACCCCTTAAGAGTTTCAATCCAAATTTAAATAGATTAGTCATGTTTCTAGAGCATTTGTCACTCGCCAATTTTTTTTAAATTTCTTCAGGTGCCTAGCCAGTATTTTTCCCATTTGCATGTTTAGATTGCAAAGGATTACATGATTTTGGGCAGAATAGAAAAATTGTGGCGGGGGGTGGGTGCATAGATATTGACATATTACTTTAAAATTTCGTATACTGTAAATTTAAACAATTTTCATTTTTTATGCCATTCTAGTCATAAGAATCGATACCAACAACTTAAAAATCTCTAAATAAACAATGTCTTAAATCGATGATTTTATATTAAAATAAACATTTGTTGAATTTCCAATAGTAATACAGCAAGTTTGAGGCTTCAAAAATTAACATTGGTTTGCCAGTTTCGGCTAAAATGGATACAAATCAAGAATTTATAATTAAAAAAATAACGAGCATTTAGATATTTTATATTCACTTTAGTTACAACCATCAACAGTACTTTAATTATTCGGTAACAATGAAAATAGCATAAAAAACAAGATTTTAGAGAAAAAAACGATATTCATAACTTACCTGATATAACTGTTATATTAGCGGTTTCAACCTAGGTGGTGAGCTAAGACCATTAAAATAATAAGGTACCAAATTGAAAAACTTGTCATCAATAAACAAAATAATGTATTGACCCATGGATCGCCATTATATTAAATTGTATGACTAAAATTTGCGAGCAGAATGTAAAATTACTTTTGATGATTATGTAGAAAAACAATTGTCGTGGTATATATAAATTCGGTTTCAAATATGGGACAAAAGATGTTACATAAATTTGTAGCATATTACTTTAAAAAGTTAGCTGTATTCTCATTGATTGTTTTATTTTCTTAATGAATTTTAACTATCAAAACATTTGTTAGCAAGTCAATCCTGCATTAGATGTTTCCGTGATACTGCGGTAAAGTCTGATGCTTAGGTTGCATTGCTACCGAAAATTCTTAAAGGAAAAGCTAAAACTAATAAGATTTATAGTAAGTTTAAATGTTTATTTTGGCCCATTTGGACAATCTGTGCTAAAATTATTCAGTTTGAATGACTTCACACAAGAATTTTAGCACAATTACTTTTTAAAAACATTTTTACTATATTTAATGCTTATCGAAAATTAAAGCAAATTAAAGAATGATAGGATTTTTAGTGATAAATCCGATCTAATAAATGCTAGATGTTTTTCAAATTCGTTTAACATTCTTTCAAATTCTTTTAACATACTAGTGCGAAATAGATTCATTATACATCCAGAAGGAAGTGGTAAAAAAAACCGGTTGAAAAAACTTAATTTTTTAACTAAAATTTAAGGGGGAAATATTGGAATCAAAACTTTTGAATAAATTATAGCAATAATATTTTCAAGACTTTATTTGTAAAAAAAAGGTAAAATCAATTTTTAAACATCTAAGAATGCGAGCGTGAAGAAATTAGGATAAATTTATTTCGTAATTTTTTTTTTTTTTGGGGGGGGGGGGGGGGTGGATTTTATTTTTTTTTACCACGTTTTTCATATTTTCATTTAATTAAAACAAACATTATTTAATTCTTCAAATGACATGATTCTTCCATCTAACGATAAATAAGTGCGAGCTCAACTTAGTGAGAAAAAAAAATCGGAAGCTGATACCAAATGGAATCATTGGGGGAAAAGGGTTTAAACCATGCATTCCCCTAATTGTTTTGAGCAGTGTATTACAATTTTAAGAAACTAGTTAGAATTTTTAACAAGTCGGAACAGAATAGTTTAGATATAAAATTTATTATTGAAAGTTCATTGGTATGTGTTGATAATTGAAGATAAGCTTTTGTTATTAGATCAAAAGCGGGTATAATTACTAGTATGTGGATAATACAGTCGTACTGATCTGGGACTGGAAACTAGAGTGAGAGGTGTGGCAAGGGATATTATTTTACTAAATAAATTATAGTATATAATGAATTGAGAATTTTTATTTTGAAAAGCTAATAAATTTTACATTATAATGTCATAACTTTTCAAACGTGACTACACTCTTAAAACATAAGAGTGAAATTCACTCCTATAGGAGAAGTGCATTTTCGGCACCGGAAAGGAGTGAAAATTAACTCAGACTGAGTTAAAACCGCTCGTTTTAAGAGTGAAGGACGCAGATTGTTTTCTTTTATTTCTTTTACCCACTCCGAAAAAGAGTGAAATTCACTCCTATAGGAGAAGTGCATTTTCGGCACGGAAAGGAGTGGAAATTAACTCAGACTGAGTTAAAATCGCTCGTTTGTTTTAAGAGTGTACAGTTTTTAAAATAGTTTCAGGTGTTACTTTTTTTGTAAGTAAAAACTCAATTAATTTTTTTTACTGTAGTTTATTTACAATTTTTTTTATAATGTCTACATAGGGGTCTGCTAGAAACTTTTAAGAAGTTGATTCTTAAGGTTTTTCTTTTGTTCATTACTTATGTACTCTAGTGCGACTTTAAAAGCACAACCCAAACAATGTGATATTAATTAACTGCTGAAACGCCCACTTGAACTAGGATAGTTTGTATATTTCATAGTTATAAATTTCCATATAAAATTTAATTAAAACTTCATTAAAGCTTTACGTACCCGTCACACCCACTTCCTCTCCCTACCTTTCGGATATTGAAGACTCTCCCGAACTCTTATTTTGAGAGACTACAATTTTACTACGATTGAATATGATCGTAAAAATTAGCCAGTTTTATATGCGTTTACCTTGGTTTGGCACCAGCCTCGTTAGGTGGTTAATATCTTCAGAAGGTCAGCTTACTTGGAAAATTATTTTTTTAAAAATTCTTCGTATATATTTCTTGCCACCGAAATAACTGATTTATCTGTAAAGTATTGAACTAAAAATACTCCAAAATGTTGGAAAAACTATATATTTCCTATATGGTTTAAGGCGATTACAGACATGCTAAATCTTTTTTTTTAAATCACTTAATAATGTAAAATAGGCTAATTTGGACTAAATCCCTAGTCAAACTACATATCAGAAAGGTTAAAACTTAATCAGTCTATAATTTCGGTAGGTTTCATTAATAGAAATTTTCAATTCGTTTCTTGCAGCACCAATTGGCATTTACAACAATATGGAATATTGCATGAAAAGTAAACCAATTGCTTAAAAGGTCTAAGTACAGGTCCGTGCCACATGGCACAAGGTACAGTAAAGGGATAATAACGGCTTATTTAGAATTTATGCAATTTTGAACATTAACACATTTCGAATTCGACTTTTCAAACTTCTGTGTCTAAAACATTTAGCAACAAAATGCGAAACGCTTATCGTAGACAAATCTAAGACGAGAACAACAAAGTCCCCCTATTAATAACATATTCTGCTTCAGAGGTATTGAACCAAATTCACCTATGCTATATTTCAGATACGCGCTCCTTCCCCATGGTTAAAAGAAACTAATAATTTACAATTATAAAATCTATTTCATTTTTAGGCCCGAACCTTATAGCCATACTTGAGCCTCTTTGTTATTGAAACAGTGCGTCCGCAAGGCTCTTCATTTAAGGCCCCCATTTTTTTTCAATTCCTCAGGTCTGGTTTCCCGACTTGTTTCATCTGAGGCGGACGTGTTCCACAGCACCGTATGTCGCCTCTTGCGCAACTAGCTTGAGGCCCGACTGTCCAGAGTCGGCTAGGTTCAGGCCCCGGACGAATAAGACATTTTTCGTTCGTGTTCCGCCTACATTTTGACGTAAATCGCCTTTGTTATTTTAATTTAGACTCGCTAAGATTGTGAGGGGAATAATTGGCAGCCGGGGCGCAGTGGGAGTTGCTTTCTGGCCTGGAATAGGTTGGGTTCGTTCGCCATTCTTCTCGGAATTGGGTATAAATTTTAAGTTAACTTACTCGGGTAATTGTTTCTTGCCACTTTGAATTACGGTAAAGAACGTGTCTCACATATTTGTTATATTATTTTACGGGTGGAGGTATGTATAGCTTTACCAGACGGTTCTGTTTTCGTCTTGATCATCTTGTAAGCGTATCGTGCAAGACAAATAAAATCCTACCTATAAATAATGAATTGTAAATGGGATCTGGTGCTTGGTAAATTGGCGTTAAGTCTACTAAATCTATGGTAATAACGTGTTTTAGTTAATCCGCTTTCAATGATGAGGGACTTTTTCAATTGTTTTTATTTTGTGTCAAGGGGACGTATGCAATGCACGGCGTACTTTGCACAAATCCCGATGTACTTTTTATATAATTGGGTACTGAATAGTTTTTAATCGTGACTATCTCGTAAGAAAAACATATTTTGGATATTGTGGACACCAAAAGAATTCTTTTTACTTCGTTGAGTTTCATAAATGGATACACTCTAAAAGCCAATAAAATTTACATTTTAAAACTGTCAGCTGAGTCCAATTGGCTTATTTTAGGTGAATTAGTTCCTTCCAGCTTTCATACTTGCATTTCCTTCCATCGGTGCCTCGTGTAGCTCTAGTGCGACGATAATTCAAACTAAACTAAACCTTCCATCGGTACTCCGATTGCTGCTCTGTATCCACGTGACATTGATTCATCAATCGAGGCTCAAGAAAAAGTTTTTATTCATTTTCAGCATTTCTGTCGCCACCCAAAATCGGAAACATGCAAAATTTTGACTCGTTCAATGTCTGATTATTCATTAGTTCAAAGTTTGAAGTAAAATCACTGCCATCTAAAATTTCGAAATTTTAACGTTCAATTTTGGCGTTTCATTAGTAAGAGTCGGAGGCACTGTGCTCAATATAAGTATAAACCTGTAAACTTCGAGTTACGATTTTAAACTGTCAAAAGTATGGAAATTTTACGTGAAAGTAACTGACTTTTTAAGTAATAAACAAGAAACATCTGGTAATAGTTAAACAATAGTTTTGTTATTGTGTTGTAAACGGCAAACATTTTATTATGAACTAGCTTAAATATTCGCCGTTGCTTGAGTTATGAAAGCTAGACAATTCAATACAATAAATCAAAAAGCAAGATTTAAAAACATCGCAAATAAAAGTAAAAATCTGGGGCTGCGCATTTCCATTTGAACACATAAAAATTAGTTCTACTATTCGATAAGCATAATTTATTGTTCTAGTAATGTTGTGATCTTATTTATTCAGTCATTTTAGGTTGTAATGTTTTTTTTACATGTTATTTTGAAAACTGATTCACGGATGCGCTTTTAAGTTTGGAATATTTTTATCTGGAATTAAAAAAAAATGAAACAGTAAAATAGCGTTGATACATTGCTTGTTCACCACGAGAAGATATTTGATAGTTCGTTTCATAATGAGGGTGTTAGAGAAAAATTTTCTCTTTGACAACCCCAGAAAATGCGCCCCGTTGACCTACCCCCACGACGGCCCTGCAGGAAACTTATTAATGTTATAATAGAAATTCTTAATCATAAAAAGTCCTAGGTAAGCTTCATGACTGGTATTCAGTCATTTAAGGTAGCTCCCTTCCTTGAGGGATCTAATTTTTTAATACTTTCTTCAAAATAATTAGTTAATTTTAAATTTGCCTTAAATATAAGACCTACTCAAAACACCTTAAGTAAAAAAATAATTGATTTGTTCCTTAAATATTAGGCAGTCATACATTAGACCTTCTTACATGTTTTGAAATGAGATTTAAGTAATATTCCTAATATTTTAGGAATTAAATAGTATCAAAGCTATGTTTATAGAATTTTTTCTTTAAAAAGGAAATTTTTATATTAACAGATAGAATTTATTTTATGGTCTCTTTATTTTACTTAGATCTAATTTCAAAACACACTTGAACTTGTAATAAAATGTTTATAGCGTGTTTATTATATTATATCAAGTAGTTTTTGAGATCAGGATTAAAAAAAACGTTGTTGAAAATTACCGTTCTTCAAAAAACGCGTTTAAAGTTACGGTTGCATGAATACACAAGTGGGCTATGCTTCACTGAAATAGCCATAACTTTTAATTAAATTGTCAGAGTAAAAATCTAAACAGTTTTTTAAACGTAAATAATAGGGATTCTCTTTAAAACAGTAAAAAAATTGTCAAAATTTGCCAATTTGAAGGTAGGGAGATACCTTAATATTTTTTCAGGATCAGTTACACACTAATATGGAATGTTAGATACGCAGGGGGATGGAGTCACTCGATACTCAATGTAAAAGCTATTTCGACAGTTTTATTTTTTGTAATCATAAGTTAAAGGGAATATTTACCGTTATATATAGTAAAATTGTTTTCATTAGTAATAGTTTTTAAGTTGTAAGGATTTTGGTTCAATATTAAAAAAAAAGCTAAAATTCAAAGGTATTTGGCAGCCAAAAATATTTTAATTTTTTAAGATTTCACCCCATTAATGTACTAGGTATAAGCCAACTTTTCCGCCTACAGGCCTATTGAAATTCGAAAAAGTTTTTTCGAGCTACTCTATTACATATAACCCCAAATCCAAATTAAATTCTTTTATAATTTTTTTATGTTATAAACCTTCATTTGTGGCGACCATACCTACATAAGATGTTTCCGTGCTACTACGGTTAAGTCTGATGTTAAAGTTGCCACCCCAATCTTAATTTTAATCGATTTGAAATAGTCTGTCGTGTTTCTAGGAAAAGTCGCCAACCCGATTTCGTGGATGTATATAAATTTTAAAAACGTATTGCGTTTATTTTTTTACTGTTTAGGAGCGAAAAATGTTTGTGTCCTCCCAAATATAAATTTAAAAAGAGGGGTACCCCATCCCCTTTCTTGACTCCATCTTTGATCCTTTACCCTTGGGCAGATCTTGAATAGAGACGTGAATAAGCAAGAAACATCTGATAATAGTTGAACAATAGTTTTGTTATTGTGTTGTAAACGACAAACATTTTATTATGAACTAGCTAAAATGTATGCCATTCGCCATTGCTTGAGTTATGAAAGCAAGCCAATTCAATATAACAAATTAAAAAGCAAGATTAAAAAAAAATTGCAAATAAAAGTAAACATGTGTGGAGGCTAAGCAAGTCCGTTGCACGAGTCACTCGATACCCAATTAAAAGCTATATTTCGAATTTTTTTTGGGTTATATCGCAGATCTACTATTTTATGAATTAAAATTGTTTTCATCAGTTATAGTTTTAAGTTATAAGGATTTTGGTTTTTGGCGGATTTTTAAAAGTTAAAATTCAAAGGCATTTGGACTGCCAAATATAAATTTTTAAGATTTCACCCCATTAATGAACTGGGTATAAGACAAATTTCCCGCCTACATGCCTACTGAAATTCGAAAAGTTTTCCAAGCTGCTTTATTACATATTATACCCCCCAGATTCAAATTAAATTCTTTTACAACTTTTTTTTAGTTACAAACCCTTATTTGGCGACCATACCTACATTAGATGTTTCCGTGCTACTACGGTTAAGTCTGAAGTTAAGGTTGCCACCCCGATCTTAATTTTAACCGATTTGAAATAGTTTGTCGTGGTTCTTAGGGAGACAGTCATTTACCCAATTTCGAGGGTAATATATTTTTAAAAAGGTATTGCGTAATTCTTATTTTTTAGAGGCGACACAATTTTTTCTAGAAAATATAAGAGGGGTACGTGCCCCCCCCCCCTGACTCCTCCATCCTCCATCCTCTATCCTTTACCGAAAGGCAGTTCTCGATACGCACTCTTTCCTGTAGTGAATATCCTACTTAAAAAGTAAAGAATTCGAGAAACTAGCACACTTTTTTTCAAAACTAGTTAAAGTTAAATAATACAAAAAATGGGAACCCTTTTACCATTATAAAATGGTTCCCGTGTCGTGTAGCTCTAGTGCGATGTTAATTCAGCCAAAACAAACTTTTACCCTACTATATCAGGAATAACAGACAACCATATCGTTCATTCTATAAACTCCAAAGCGCTATTAACAGTTTAATTAGAAGTTAGGGTAAACACTCCATTTATCGTAATTTCACGATTTTTCTATAAAATAGACTATACTTTCAGTACTTAAGAAAATGTATTTTTTTAATATATTTCCAAAAATACATTTCTTAATCAAGGAACTATGAATTTTCAAATAGAATTTTTTATAAACAAATATCTGTAACTACTTAGAAACGCTTCTACTAGCTACATCCCAATATCATAATTATATAAAACGGAATTTAATTCATTCTAACTTAAATGATTAGTTATAACTTAGAATACTTTACACACCAAGTTGTCGTTTAATTTTTTTTATATTCAATTAATATTTAATGTATAAAAAGTGTATGATTCGGAGATTAAATGTGAAATTAAGTTTCTCTTTGAATATAGTATTTAAATGTGCACATAAATTGAAAAAAATTCAGCAGGAAATATGGCATGTAAATAACTCTAAACTCTCAAAGAATCACAATGTTTTTTTCATTCTGCAATCCAATAACTATTTCTCCAACAAAAGTTAATTTCTACTTAAATATATCGTCTTGGTAATTTTACAAAAGCATATTACCCTGCAGAATATAGCGATTCTAAGCTAATTCACCTAAAATGTTTTAGGCAATAGGTAAATTTAAATTTCTTTAATCATTTAATTTTTAAAATCATGCAGATAGGACAAACTTAATGCTGAACGACTGCAAATATATACAATCAGTAAAATCTAGAAAGATGATTTCTTTATTTAAAGTAGTGTTGAAGCTGGTTAAAAATGGCGTTAGCAACCATAACAGCATTTGATGTTTCCGTGCTACTGCGGTTAAGTCGAATGCTTCACTGTAAAATAAAATTGGTGTAACGTTACTCCAGATTTATGGAGTAACGTTACACAAATTCGAAGTATGCTCCATAAAACTGGTGGTGGCAAGTGCTGTATCCAGTTTAATGGAGTAACGTCACACTAAACTTATCAAGTAATGTTACACTGCAATTTATAGGGGAAACTTCTTATTTGTGTAACTTTACTCCATGAATTTTGCGTAACTTTACTCCGTATAACTGGAGGGGCTATAGGCACCCACCAGTTTTTTTTGGAGTAACGTTACACTGCGCTTTATTAGTTGTATGGTTGCAAATATCTCCTGAGCCCTAATGCATCGTTAATTTAGACAAATTAAGACAGCTTCTAGACCATTCTAAATAGATTAGTCATGTTTCTACAGTAACTATCATCAGTCAAATGTCATGGCTATAAACATTTATTTTCTCTCAAATGGTTAGATTACAATAGGGCCTTTTTTTACAATATCCATTTTGTGTACAAATATTTTTGAATATAGAAAGTAACACATTGTTTAAAAACTTGTGTACGATAAAATAATATTTTATATTCTGCAATTCTAGTCAATTCTACAGTAGTTTTCGTTCGCATACAATTCGAATTTGTTTAGTTTAAAAGTTGCTGAACTTAGTTTTTAAATGTTACAGATGCCGTGTTTGGAAACATTTTGTAACTATAAATCGCAAATCATTTGAAAAACGTATTTTATATACTTTTTTGAAATGTTTTTAGTAAACTTTGACTTTCATAACCCGCACTACAAATAGCAGACGTTGGCGTTATGTCGAATTAAAGGTAATGGAAAATCAATCCAAATTCCAGTTAATAATTCAAAATAGAATTTTCTTTAAACTAAGCCAAGTTATTTTCTTTAACTTTAGGTACTAAATTTTCTCAGTTCATTAAAACAATTTGGGTACAAAGATCCTTTTTTTAAATAAAAGGCTATTTATTAAAAAAACATGGATGAAGGCTGGATTGTAGAATGAAAAAATGTTGCGATCTTGATATTTATAACTTTTCAAATAATAACTTTTACATTATGGTTTTAGTGCAAATTCAAATTCTCATCCTAAATATTTGGTTATACGATATACAAATGAATTTAGCAAACAATCTGGAGTGTTTTGTGGATTTGTGAAATCGATCGAACCAGTGAAGCATGTTAGTGTCTTAATTTAAATTCAAGTTTCTTGCGAACTTCTTTTTAAGATATTGCATATCTTTGGAAGCGGTTCTAAGTAATAGTTACTGGCATAAACGCACTAGTTTAATCATGGAAAAACAAAGATGAAATTTACATAACTGTTACTTCAACAGATATTATATCCCTTTTTATTGTCAGGAAGGAGAGATTCAATTCGATAAAAACATCACATTTTTGATTTAAAATAGAAATTTTAACATGTTTTGGAAGTACCCTATCATTATTAGCCATTTTCACCAAAAGTGGCAAGAGCAAAAGTTTAAAAAAATTTAGTATTAAGTAATTTTTTTTAATTTTTTAGGGGCGACAAAATTGTTCTCGCAAATATAAATTAAAAAAGAAGGGTACGTGCCCCCCGCCCCCTCTTCTTGACTTTTCCATCTTCTATTCTTTACCCTCACGCTGAATTCGATAAGCATTTTTTTGTTAGTAAATATCCTACTTAAAAAGGAAAGAAAAAGTAAAGACTAGAACATTTTTTTCCAAAACTAGTTAAAATTAAGTAATAAAAAAACCCGATACATCCAAATTTATATTTATATAAAATAGAATTTAATTCATTCTAACTCAAATGAATACTTATAACTGAGAATACTTTATAAACCAAATAAGTTGTTTTTTTAGATTCAATATTTAATAGATCCTTGAGGTGTGGTTCAAAGATTATGTGTAAAATTAATAGAATTTCTTTCTGAAGATAGAATTTAAATGCTAAAGTTTTAAAATATGAAATGGGCATGGAAGTATGTAAAACTCCCAAAGAATCACAATTACAAATGTATTTTTTCCCATTCAGCAATCCAATAAATACTTCTAACAAATTAATTTCTACTTAAATATTACAAATATTGCTAATTTTACTTTTACAAAAACTTCTCTGCAAAATTGAACACGTGTTAACGGTTTTTTAAGCGATTCTAAGTCAATTCAGCTAAAATGTTATATAAGCAGTAGTCAAATTTAAATTGCTTGTTTGAAACCATTCAATTTTTAAAAACTTATAGATAGGACAAACTATTAATGTTGAACGACTGCAAATATGAACAATCAGTAGAATCTAGAAAAATGATTCGTTTATTTAAATAGTGTTAAAGTGGGTTAAAAATGACATTAGCAACCATAACTGCATTTGATGTTTCCGTGCTACTGCGGTTAAGTCGAATGCTGCACAGTAAATAAAATTGGTGTAACGTTACACCAGCTTTATGGAGTAACCTTACACCAAATTTATAAAGTAACGTTACACAAATTGGTAGTATACTCCATAAAACTGGTGGCGGCAAGTGCTGTCTCCAGTTTAATGGTGGACGTTACACCAAACTTATCAAATAATGTTACACTAATATTTATAGGGGAAAACTTCTTATTTGTGTAACTTTACTCCATAAATTTTGCGTAACTTTACTCCATATAACTGGCTCCCAGTTTTTTTGGAGTAACGTTACACAGCGCTTTATTACAGTGTATGGTTGCAAGTATCTCTTGTGAGCTCTAAAGCATTGTTAACTTACACAGTAAAAGAGCTTCCACACCATTTTAAATAGATTAGTCATGTTTGTACAGTAACGATCAGCAGTCAAATGGCATGGTTATAGATATTTCTTATCCCTTTTAAATGGTCAGATTACAATGGGACCTTTTTTGTTTCGATATCTATTGTTTGTTTTGGGTGCAAAAATAATTGTTTAAATAAAATATTTTTTAAAAATTGAATGAAGGCTGGATTGTTGAATGAAAAAGAATGTTTTGATTTTGATATTTAACTTGTTTTTAAATAAGAAACACAACTTTTACATTAAAGTTTATGTGCAAATTCAAGTTTTTATCCTAAATATTTTTTTATTTGATTTACAAATGAATTTAACAAACAATTTTGTGAATTTGCGAAATAGATCTAACCAGTGAATTATGTTAGTGTTTTAATTTACAACGAAGTTCGCAAGAAACTATTGAATTTCAAGATGTTGGATATCTTTGGTGGAAGCGATTCTAAGTGATAGTTACCGAGACAAATGCACTAGTTAATCGATAGAAAATAGATGAATTAGATAAAAGAAAATAGATAGAATAGATTACAAAGATTAAATTTACATAACTATTACTTCAACAGATTTTATCCCTGTTATTCTCAGGGAGGAAGGAAATATTCATTTCGATAAAAAATCAAATTTTTGATTTAAAATGACATTTTAACTTGGCTAATAATGATAGGGTTTTTCCATGACATTTTCTCCGAAAGTGGACAGAGCAAAAGTTTAAAAAATACTTTTATTTGAATTAACAATAAACTTATTTGGTTTTTATTAAATTTTCATGACATTTTAAAAAGATATATATTTTTAGGAACTAAAACTTCCACAACCCGAACTACATATTTAAATAAAATTTAAGCTTAAAAAATAATTTTTAGACTAATTTAATCTTTTGAAAGAAAAATAAAGTAGTGATTTTAGATTATCCAAGTTTCACAGTAGACGCGAGAATGACTTTTTGGAGATGGTCACTGCATTTATTCTTTTTCTGTAAAAAAACACCGCTCAGTTAAATTTTTCGAATTAAGATGTTATTTTAGTTAGTATTTTAAGTATTGATAAAAGGAATATGTAATGACGTTATGAAAGATTCAGTCGGTTTGATTATTTGCGATGCTTTTTGTTTACTGAAAATATTTGCAAATTACGAAATGAAGTTCTTTTGAAGAATGATATAACATTGTTTGAAATTCATCGTTTCTATTGGTAAAATTCCGTACATCGTACGTTTTTCCGTAAAAAGATTAAGTCATGACAGGTTTAGTGGATTTTGTACTCTAGTAAGACAAATGTTAAACAATTGATGTTGACAGATATGTATTGTGTTAAAAAGTTTTGTATATGTTTCCACTGGAGAAATGTTGGACCACAAACATACAACCTTTTTTTGTATTTTACATTCTCCCACCTAAAATTGCATTATAGAATCAACCATGACGACGTCTTTATGTAACTTTGTGGTGAACTAGCATTGGTAATTCGTTCGAAAATCATAAGTTAGAAATTCACTTTCAACTTTCTGTCAAAATTTTTTAAGCTTGTGGAATTCGTAAATCTGTATGTTTGGTTTTACTAAACAATTTTCAGAATGCGTTTTAGTTTTAGAAGCAAAATATATTAGGGCATGAAATAAAAATAAGTTATTGAAAATTGCAATTTTAGCTTTGCGCTTAGTGTGATGGCAAATTGATACTTAAGTGATGCGGTTGCCATTCTAATGATATAAATTGTCCTTAAAAATTGCTGGGTAAGAACCAATGCGTACAAGACGTGACATTACTTAAATATTACCTCAAAAAATAAAATGTAAACGCAGAAAAACAAACCAAAAGCATGCCAAAGCGGCATTCTAACCCGCAAATTGACTGACATGAAAGTATCGCTGCTCTGTATCCGTTTAGAGATGTGATAAAACGTACGTCGTAAAGCAAAGTTGAAGATGGTTACAGGAGAATATATATAACTAAAATTCGCGTCGAATTTAATATGCATTAAAAAAATCTCCGAAAATAAGAGAACCACTTACAATTGATATGCGTTTTCTTTTGATTTGTACAACAACGTTTTGAGGCCACCAAGTAACTATGGAATTTACTGCTCTAAATTGTCATTAAGTTTTTCAAAACATTCTATGTGAGCACATTTTATTAGAATTATCAAAATTCACTATGTCCTGATACACGTGTTACTGAAATTTGTTGCATGAAATATTTCGGGGCACACATTTTGGTTTATATCGAGAAACGAGGACAAACTATTAATGTTGAACGACTGAACATATGATCAATTAGTAGAATCTAGGAAAATGATTCTTTTATTTAAAGTAGTGTTGAAGCAGGTTAAAAATGGCTTTAGCAACCATAACTGCATTTGATGTTTCCTTGCTACTGCGGTTAAGTCGAATGCTGCACTGTAAAATAAAATTGGTGTAACGTTACTCCAGCTTTATGGAGTAACCTTACACCAAATTTATGAAGTAACGTTACACAAATTAGTAGTATACTCCATAAAATTGGTGGCGGCAAGTGCCGTTTCCAGTTTAATGGAGTAACGTTACGCCAATTTTATCAAGTAATGTTACACTGCAGTTTATAAGAGAACTTCTCATTTGTGTAACTTTACTCCATAAATTCGGCTTAACTTTACTCCATATAACTGGAGGGGCTATAGGATCCCACCAGTTTTTTGGAGTAACGTTATACAGCGCAGTATTACAGTGTATGGTTGCAAACATCTCTTGTGAGCTATAATGCATTGTTAATTTAGACCAACTAAAAGAGCATCTACACTATTTAAAATAGATTAGTCATGTTTCCACAGTAACTATCATCAGTCAAATGTTTAAGTCAAAATTGTAAATGAATGAGTCAAAAAATCAGTCGAAAAAAAGTAAACTTGAAGCACATCATATAATAAAAACTAAGTCGTTAATTTCGTTTAAATCTATCATTTTTCAAAATATATAAATTGGGTAAAGTGGTTATATGATAATTTACATCTAAGTACTCTCAATTAGAGACAAATTCAAAACTTATCACCCCTTCACTCTCATCTGATAATTAAAGGGTAGTAGGATAAGCCAAGTGATAACTTTTCAATAAATGTGGAATTTTTGTATTTAAATTGTTAAAATCAACAAATTAATACTTTTACATTCAAATAACTGTTTCGGTTAGTTTCTAGCCATTATTTGCAATTTATTAGTAGTTCTAAAATATGGCTTAAACAATTGAAATTAAAAGCATAATTTCCCGGGCTTCGATTTGTGATTCAATGTCTTGTGGGAACAGAGCACATAAATATAATAAGATTTTACTGAAGTGTAAACTATACTGTAAAATTTAATTCAGGTTATGTCGAATATTGCATACATTCTAAGAGCTATATTTTTTATTATATTATATACGAATCTATTAAATTTACTTAGCTTTAATTGAACTCCCTTTGTTATTTTAGTAGATTGTTATTTGAAACAAGTCTTTAATCTTTTTGGGTCTGACATCTTACTATTTTATGAATAATAGTAACTTAATATCTGCTATTTTTCATTGTTTTAAGTAATCGTATACTGGATTTGATACTCGATAAAACTATTTTTTTCATATAAAGTTTAAATTCTAAAAAAAAGTAACCAAAGGAAAAATTTAATTGAATAAAATCAAACGAAGGTATTAAGCGAATAAAATTTGATTTAACTTTGTTTTTAAAAATTAATCCTCTAAAGATTGAATTCCCAATTTAAAATAGAATTCTATGCATTTCACGTTTTGCAATACAATTAATAAAGCGTATTGCAAAAGTTAAAAAAAATATTAAAGTTTTTAAGTATTTTAAATAGGAAATTGGCAGCTAAGTCAAGTATACAATTAAAAATTTAAACTAAGTAAATTATAAAATTAGGTTTTGAAAATGTGATTAGATAAAATAAAGGGTATTCTATGTGAAAAATCTGTATTTTATCTGTTATAGATATGCGTGAATTTTTTTGGTGGAAATCAGTAATTTTTTAACCATGCAAACTGTACTAAACCTTTATAATAAAACAGACATTATCTTAAGTTTAGCTCATTTGAGATTTTTTTTTCGAAAAACTAAAACAAAAAAATTATGCACGGTAAATTTTTTTTTTTAGTTATTTGTCTAAGTTTTTGCTTCAATGTCATTTTTGTCAACCATTTTTACTTTATATTACTAATTTTTTGTGAAACTAGATATATTCTTCTAAATTTTCATAAGGCAAATAACTTGTCATGATTTAATGGTCATGCTAAAATGTAACTTTAATATTTAAATATACATTTTACTTAACTAATTTCATTAGAAAACATCATGATCCATTTTAAATCAATTTTTAAATGGTTCATAATGAAAATAAGTGTTTATTTTGACTTAAATATTTAAGATTTAAATATTTAGCTGACACTTGTTTCCATTCAGTTTTTTAAAAGCTATGTTGCTTTAGTAATCAAATGTACAATTGCACAATTACCTTCCACAATAGGAATTCTTTAAATTTTGTTTGAGAAACTTTTATTTCAAAATATTTACCTATTTTCATAAAGTCAACTGATACTATAAGACTATAACCAGCAAAAAGTGAATATTTCGACCAATTTTCTGTATAATTCCTCGTAAGTATTCATAAATATTGTCTAATGGTAGTCCCTAAATAAATTTTAAAAGAGGGGGATGTACATGATTGTTGTTTCAGTTCTCCGCAACATAATTTAGTTTTTATATAGAATTTTATATAGAATAGTTTAAAATTGTTCTTGGAGATTCTCATTAGTCTATGCTTAAAATTATCAAGTTTTAAAATATCAATACTCTGAACTTTAATAAAATTTAACATTTTGAGGGAAATGTGACAAAATATCATTTAAGATAAAATATCTATTGCTTAATAAAATATCAAAAATTAAAACGCCTGTTAGCATAGAAACAAAATAAATCGGCGATATTTCTTTTTTAAATCATTATTCGTGTATAAAAGAACCTCCTCGAGCAAAGATTTCAGTACTAATTAAGTTTTTCATAGTATTTTCTCCTATCTTCCATATCCCTCTTAGGGATAAGCAAATTAGCTGAAGTGTAAACTCGTTTTCGCTGCATGAGGTTTTAATAACAATTTTTAACTGAAAATTTGATTTCTTTAATTTTTTAAGTTGTATTTCTGTATTAGATGGTTGTAAGTGGCTCCTCCTTGCTTTAAATTTCAAAATTTAATAAAATTATTAACTTTATAAATTTGTAAAAATTGTGTGTTGCTTTAAAACCTGATAGCCAGGTGACGGGTAGATGTCTGTATCCCTCAGAGGGATATAGTTTACTAGTATGCTTTTGACTAATATTTTCTAGCAATACATTTTTAAATATTGAGAGAAGAACTTGTGCCCACATATTTTGTGGCAGATAAAGTTTTTTTAACATAGTTTTAGCATACTAAAAACGAAAAACTGAAGAAACTAAATATGTCAATTTAGTCTTCACTTTTCTTATTTAAAATCGGTTCTGTGTCTTTAATTAAAACAACTCAATGGTGGCTTTTTGGTAAATTACAGAGCATGAATATCTATATTTAATGTAAAATATGCCAAAATAGGCAATGTAATTGTTCATAGAAACATTAACTATAATGAACATAAAACTAAATCAAGAGGGGTCATAAAGAAAAATTTGACTGAGTACCGATTTTTTTTCAGTAACTTTTTTGAAAAGATTTTTTTATGAACTGGTTGATAATAAACTTCGTCGCCGCTACTGTGAAGCTATTTAGCTGACACTTATTCTTTGTAGTCTGTAACAAGAGACATCAAATGAAAGCTTTAAAAGAAAGCCATTTTAAACATGATGGATGACTTTCTGTCTGTTAATCCGTCAGATTTAATACAAATCCTCAAGTTATTCGTTCAACTGAAAAGCCGGACAGTTTTGTAAAGTCTTGAAAAACATAAGTGGGACTAATGCAACTGCAGAAGATTAAGATTTGGTTTTAAGTTCATTATGAAAAAATGTCGCCCTTTTGATTGTGGTTTTACTGTGGAAATTTCACAAATTATCACTAGGATTTAGAAACCTGTTAGTATTAATTGTTTTGGCATCAGAATCGGCGTATTTTTTTAGCATGTATAGTGCTGTGGGATTACAATGAATGACTTAATGAAATCGTTCACCTTTTTAAATGCACATTTTTTTAACAACCTATTAGACTTTATATCTCGAGCATTTTAGGTATGTTATTTTGTTAATGAGAAACAGTTAAAGGAGTTCTTAAAAACTTCCAAGGAACAATAATTCAAAGAAAATTGTTTAATAAAAGCAGAGTTTCACTTGAATGTAATTGAAGACTGCGATGATTTTTTTATTTGGTTGCATGTGTGTTTTAATTCTGTAATTTTTGTTACAAAGATGTTTTCAACTATCAATGTTTCATTGCGTTTTGTATATCTTTTTGCATTATGTGGTCAATCTACTCACACCATTATAAAGTAGTTTTACCTCTCACAAAAACTTTCTTTTATATGAAACAAAATTACGTTATTATTCTTTATATTGCGTTACGTGTTGGAGATTTCCCGGCCAACGGTCTCCTTTCAAACAAAAATCTCTTAACCATAACCTTCAGTGTCTTTGATATATTTTTAAAAATACCATAAAATGTTTTTGAAGACAAAATGCGTGTGCTTTTATAGTATTTTTAAATTTTCTATTTTGATCTCAATCTTCATTTTAAATGTAATATATTTAATGAGGAATTTTTTAAAACCATTATTTAAAGTAATTTTATTGTCAATGTGGAATACTCAAATGAAAAAAGAACTGCATCAACTATTCTATTTGATCGTTTTGTTTTTATAAGTTAAATTGAAGTTGAATGCAGTAAGAAAATATTTCTGCATTTTAAAATATTTTAATAAATATAACTGATATGATGAAAATATAAACATTTTTTTAAAAAAAATAGCTATATATAAATGAGAAGTTTTTATAAAATGTATAAAAATTAAGAATATATCGATGTGCAAAAAAAAATGAATCATGATAAAAACAATTTGTAAAATTGTTTTATTACCTGAAAAAATTTACAAATATATTACTGCAATAACATTGTAACTTGGTGAATTATTTATTGAATTAGTATCTTAATGATAGTTAATTCATACGTTTTTTGAAATTTTATTCCTTAATTAGCTCTCTTAATGACCAAATGCTAGTACTAAATTTACAATAGCTTTTCTGTAAAATAATTTATCATAGAGAAGCTATTACGAATGAAATATTTACTGGTAAAAATGCTTTTAATAGTAGAAAAATGTTTTTGCTAACCTTTTCTAGGATAATGCATATTTAAAAGAATAAAATTATTTTACTCTGGCCTTATTAAGTTTGACTTTAAAATACTTTTGCAAAAAAATTAGTTTAGCTAATTTTATTTGTTGATTAGTTCTAACTGCAAATAAGAGCACATTTTAATGGTCTTTTTTAAATTTATTTTTAACTAAATTTTTCCAAGCAAATATTTTTGCCTATTTTTGCAAACTTTAAATAAAGTAAAATTACTCAAAAAAAACTGCAAATTAAATACTTATCATGCGTAAAAATTAATGTACACGAATTTGTACTTTGGTAATACGTACATTATCACTCGTAGAATGAGGTAAACAAATACTTTGGGATGATTTTTCTGTCAAAATGTAGCAGTATTTGTAAACTAAATTTGGTTACGATATGCGAAACTTGCAGTAAGAAACAACTTTTATTTTTTGGGGGGAATTTTAGGATTAATTTTCGATTAATAAAAATTAGGCATAGAAAAAACTTAAATTTATCAATCGATAATTTTATCAATCGATAATTTTATCAATCGATAATTTTATCAATCGATAATATAAATCGATGATTTAAAAAAATATTTTTCGATTTGGTGATTGAAGGAGGGAAAGTGCAAACATTGCAAATGAAATATTGGGAAAACTTTCAGAACTGAATGTTCTAATGTTCAAAACAAAAGTAAAGAATTTTTTATAAATTTCGAACAACGTTGTGTAAACAAATTGACAAGTACCGATTAAGTCATGTTTAGAGCATAAATGAAAGTTTCTCTTTTAACACTTTGTACTTCTGCAATACTTTTAGATAGCTAATAAAATAGATACAAAATACATAATATAAAAAGAGTAATCACTTACTTTAAGTGCACCTCTGCAATTAGCCAACAGATGAACTCATTACAACATCAAAAAAAGTTAGAGTCGAAAAATCCATCACATCCTGATATCCATTCGATCACAAAAAAATGATTTTACGAGAAATATCAAGCAAATTTTGCAAACAAAAAGTTCTGCATGCAAAAACAACACTAACGGAGTCGTCCCGGCAACAAAACAAAATTGCGTCTTGAACAAAACACTACGATTTAAAACACAAAACTTCTTGAGTGTTGCTTCTAAGACGCGTAGGTTTCTTTTCGCGATCGCCAAATGATGCCTCGGTGCTCGCCAAGGAAAGTTTTACAAATAGATTACGATTGGACCGATTGTTGGCCAATGATATTGCGATCCGCATGGTTTGATTTTTGCGTTTTATTTCGAGATTGCTTTTATTTTTTAATTGGGAGCTTAAGGACTTTCTTTTGCGTTTAGAATCTTGGGAGCAA
This sequence comes from Oedothorax gibbosus, assembly GCA_019343175.1. Taxonomy (NCBI): domain Eukaryota; kingdom Metazoa; phylum Arthropoda; class Arachnida; order Araneae; family Linyphiidae; genus Oedothorax; species Oedothorax gibbosus. Next base: position 3,986,048 of record CM033281.1, read on the forward strand.
TTTAAACTCCATTATAATGTTTGTTGAATAAAGATGCGGTTTAAATTATTTCTTAAGACTCAAATTAAATGCAAATGTTTTTAAAAATAAGTTCTGCAGTAAAATATCAGTTTAAATAAAATATTTTTCACCGTGAATATTCTATAATCTATATAATTGTTGATATGTAAAAAAATTAATATTTTATATCTGTTGATATAATTTTATAAATCAACACATATATAGAATATTAATTTTTTTATATATCAACAGATTCGACCCTGTTTTGTTCTTCGAACAATTATTTATGCTCTTTGATTTTTGTGATATTTGGATGCATTTTTTTCTATTATGTATTTCAAAAACTATAAGAATTATCTGAGGTTTTAGATTTAGAACAAATTTTCTGATTTTTTTAAAACTGTAAACCATATATGTTAAACCAATAGATATTATTTTTTTTCTAATGCATCGGCTGCATCCAATTTTATTAGAAAGAAAGCACACATTAAAACTTTTTAAAATAACTAAACCCGAATACATTACCGTTACAAAATAATACAATTAAAGTTAACCTTAAAAGTGGTGTTCAGTTATATCCATTAAATACAGTAATAAGCAAGTGAGAGATAAATACAAGCTTGAAACAAGGTATTTTTTTACGATTTAGATTTTAATAACATCACATTAACCAATAAAAGTAAATTTAAATTTTATGTGTTTTTAATGTGTATTTAATCATGTTACTAAAAGTTTTCCTTAATTTTTTTTTATGAGTGTTTCAAATAAGGATGCGGCATTAGACAAGAATATGATAAGAATTTCAATAAGGAAGTTGACATTGAATTTTATAAATTCTAATCAAAGAGAGAAAGGGTTAAAACGGAAGTAATGTTAAAAAAAATCTGAGCATGTATAGCTATATAATATGTTTGCATTTTTAAACTAAACCATTTTTGGAACAGTTTTTTAACCGACTTTTTAGAATTCAATGAAAAAGGTAAACATTTCATTTTTTTCCCCTCTGCGAGTCCCGTCTGTTTAGGAGTTAGTTTAATTGTGCAATCCAATTAATTGATAACTATCATTTAAAATAAAGTTATTTATTGAAATTAATCAAAACGTCAGGCACAATTAACTTTCTTTCGTTACGATTAGTTTTGAGGTCGTGTTACTATTCCATGTCAATAAATAATTTTAATGATTCTGGTTAACCATTCTTTAATTTTATCACTATGTGAAAATTAAAAAAATCCGTTCATGTAGTATTTTTAAATAATTTAGTTAAACTATTTCCGAAGAACTATACACTCTTAAAACAAGAGTGAAATTCACTCCTATAGGAGAAGTGCATTTTCGGCACCGGAAAGGAGTGGAAATTAACTCAGACTGAGTTAAAACCGCTCGTTTTAAGAGTATTGGTCGCAGATTGTTTTCTTTTATTTCTTTTACCCACTCCGAAAAAGAGTGAAATTCACTCCTATAGGAGAAGTGCATTTTCGGCACCGGAAAGGAGTGGAAATTAACTCAGACTGAGTAAAAACCGCTCGTTTGTTTTAAGAGTAACTTATTACGAAAACCACTGATAATGTTGGTGACTATAATCTATTAATTGAATATTAAATACAAATTTAATATTTTATGCATATTTTACTTTGTAAAGTAAGTAAATTTAAAATTTTGACTTTAAAAGTTTATTAATAAAAAAAATCAAGTGCTTGGATTTGAATAAGTTAATTTGCTGAAAAAGCCGTTGGAAATATTTTGAGTACATACAATATGATCATTGCCTATTTTTCTAGCGTTGTAATTACGATATTTTGCCACTAGTTTTATAGCTTCAATTTTTTTCATTGGAAATTTAAGTTTTTATATAAAGTTATTTTTTATAAATGTGATCAGAAAGATATCATTTCTTATTTTTTACCCAGTTTAATATTTCAATAAAATAGTAATAAATTGCCTTCTTACTTTAAATATTTTCTTAAGATTGAAAATCATTTTAAATATAATCTATCGATAGAAATTTGTGTTAGGAAAAGTAATATTGGTAGTAGGAAGATAGGCTGTCAAGTTTTAACAATTTACGTAACAGCGATTCGACTAAAAATAAAATTTTAAGTTTTTGAATGTAAAAGATTATTCAAAATACCGAGAGCAATGTGTTCAAAGCGTCAAACTTTTGTTTTGCACTTTCGGTTAATTTTGAATAAGTAAACGGAGAGTGAATTGATTTTTTCGTTGTTGTTAGTCGAAGTCGTCTTTATTCGAACATCCCCATTTTTAAATTTTTAAATTTACTACCGATTCGACAATGTTATTTTTCGAATGATTTTATATTTACATCGTAATAACTCTTTTTGTAGTTTAAAAGTAAATATATCAGCTAGACGTTTAAATGAAATTTATCATATCCCATTTCGACATATAGAAGTTTTTCAAAAACATTTTTCATATTTAGCCCCAAAAGTATTCAATAAACTACCTCTACTGAACTATCCCTTCTTTATACCCTTCTTCATCCCTTCTTATACAGGTTTAAAAATTCTTTATTTAAATTTATTTTGTCAATAGACGATATTGATGTATTTTTAATTTATAGAAGCTAACGTTTTTTTATATATATTCCCGCTGACCAGAATTTTAGGCATTTGTTTTGATTATATAGCATTAGCATTGCCACATTTTTTTCTTGTGTATATTTATGTATTTATTTTTATTATTTTTGTGGGTTTTTTTTAAAACTTATTATGTGTCTTATTAGTGTGTCTTATTAATTATGATTATTTAGTCACGTATATGGTTTTTTTAACCCCCTTGTGACGAACAAAAATTATTCTGTAATGTGTTTTTGTGTTAAAGTGTTTGTGAATTCTTAGGAATCTTTGTTGCTAAAGTAATGCAATTGTAAGATATCGGAGTTTTAAAATACCGAAGACCCAAGTAAAAATGTAAATTCAATGCTAAAATGTACAAAAATATAAACACTAGAAAATCATTAAAAATAAAAATACATTAAATAAGATTTTTTACCTTGAGAAACTGTAATCGTGTTTAATTTCGTTCATTTGAAGCTTTCACTGCCATGCATGTTTAGAATATACGTAATTAAAATCAATGATTCTCCTTTTACTGTATGCAATTTTATCTTGAAATACGAATGTAATATTTTAGTTATATTCTTTCCACGTTTGTACATTTTCGCGTATTTTGTTTTTTGCATTTGTTCATTGAATGACTGATTTTTAAATAAGGTTTTGTAAAGGGAAAGAATTCTTTTTTCGTTTAATAAAAAAATCGAAATGTTTTTCATACTTTTTGTGGTTGGAATATTTAGATAGTTTAGTGTTTAAATAGTATAATAAATGTAAGGTATATTTTATGAATTTACAAATCAGTGCAGTTTTTACTAACACGTACCTTTTTAAAAAAACAACTCTGCGATTTTTTTTAAAAACTTTAAAATGTAGGACTAGCTAAAATTTAAACATACTTTGCTATAAACAGTTTTCATACATAATTTGTACTTAAGACCAATAGGAAACTTTTTACTTGGTAAAAATATTCGATTAAAACACATACCTAGTGCGAGTTTATTACTGTTACTGACTGGAATGCCAAACTCAAGTAAGATTAATGTGATTATAACAACCAAAAATAATGTCTTACTTTGATGAAAGGTTAAGTTAAGAAATGACTTTTTATTAATTAGATTAATTTCTTGATTAAGTTAATATTTATTTGTATATTAGACAAATAGATCTGGATTATTATGATAGAAATTATATAGGATTATTTTAATAAAAAATACGAGACAGCTTTCTTGTAAAACAAAACTGAAAAGTATTTGATATGAAATTCTCTCTGAGCTGTTTTAATTTAGTCAACTTATCATTAAATTTCTCTATAAACATCTTTCCAGATAAATATATTGCAAATATCTTTAAACATTAATTTAAAGCTAATTAATAAAATCTAAGAACTATAAACTTAAATTTAAACACGCTGTTTTTAAAAATTATTTTTACTTATGAATACCAAAGACGCATTACACAGGAACTAATAGAAGTACGCATTTAAATTGTATATAGCTAATATAGGTGGTACTTGAGTCTTATTTTTTGCACTAGTTTAAGAAATAAAGCTAATATTTATCACAATATAATATCACAGCAAACATTCTTGAAAGCAAAGCGCATTAGAACAAAATCTTACCGGAACAGATTTGTATCGTCTTTATCGGAGAGTCAGCAACTTGACTTACCCACAATGAGAAACATACTAAAATGAAACCCAAGTGCCGGAGATCGGAGATCTAAATAACAATTTGTAGGATCGACGCGGAGCGTCCTTTCTACACATCGAAGGCATTCCTAAATGGGGCGAAACGTGAATGTGAAAAGGGATAAGAAGTAGCCATAAGGCCAAACCCAAGTGGGTGCTGCGCATTTGTTTATATAGGGATCATATCTCACACGCTACAGGAGAAAAAAACTAAAAAAGCGTTCCATCCCTTATAGGACTGATGAAAAATACTGTCCTCCAATAGTTGTACCTTGGAACTACACACGTATCAACTGTCACAGGGTCAAAAAAAAAACTTTGTATAGAATTCATTTTGATTTAATATTTAAGTTGTCGATCATCAGGAGTTCTCGGAACATATTGGAATTATTGCATCCCTTCTGTAAAAAGATTTCACTGTGTTCCATCGTCGAAGTGAGCGTTTACAATTAGTTTTCGTCTGCCTTTGAAAGATTAGATAGCGCCAATTATGAGGTTGAGTGGATTCGGTAGATGATATGTTGATATCTCGAGATACTGTTTCACTTGATGGATAGACACGGTTAGGTACAAATGAAGTAGGCGAAACATCGTTTCTCAAATCTTTTCTAGGGGATGCTATCAATTGTAGAATAGAAATGAAAAACGAGCTAAGTACATTTTTTTTGGAGTTGGACCTAAATAGGCTATGTAATTGAGGGTAAATGGTAGTACGGCTGAATTTAGGTGAACATTCTAGTACTATATAGTACGTACACGATACGCAATATGGCCGAATAAGTTTTTTTTATGCAATACGTGTATCGCAACAATATATCGCGAGTTTTAATTATCCTTTCATTGACATGAATAGCTAGAAATCAACTTTTTAGCGCTTTGCTCTGTTTTAAATTGCTCTCTATAAATAAGCAATTTTGCAATGGATGAGTCCCGGTACCCCAGGATTTCACTGTTTTATATAGTTGGGAATGCTTAGATGAGTAGATATGGAACTTTATAAATTGCATTTGAAAAGGGAAGAAAGTGCCTTAGAGACTTACATTATATTTTTATAGCTGCTTTGGAACTCGAAATCATTACTTTTTATCACCTGTATAAAATGAAATAAAGTTTCCTTAACTGAATAACTATTTGAAGAAAAGGGGTTACGCCTACAGATAGATTTCTATAAATGCTTCTACTTGTATTACAATCTTTAATCCCTTGTAGCTCTAGTGCGACGATAATTCACCCAAGAATAACCCCCTTGTATTAAAATGTTGAAAGAAAGAAGCGTTGTAGGATATTCTCTAATGGACTTCACACGTTTTTACAATTAGAGATACAACTATTAAGGATTTAAAAATTTTGCTATATGAAAAATAACTTCATTTTCGTTCTATGCAATGAGTATCTCAACTCTACATCGAGTTTCATGTCAATTTTTACACTTGTTTGTAAAATTGGTCATGATAAGTTAAAAGGTTAGTTCGAATAATCCTTAAAGGATTATAGCAACTGAAACTGCAAATCCTTCTCTTTTATAATTGTTCACGTGCCGAATATTTAAGATCTTGAGTCTCCGACCGTCTGATACATCTGTGGCTATAAGCAGAAGCTAAGTAAGAAGTTGGGTAAAGTTGTTGAAATAGTGCTAAGTCTAACATATTGAAAAACTGGGATTATCGCTTATACTTTCACACAAAGCTTTATTTAAAACTCATTTCATGATCTTAACTTGTGAATGGGGATTTGACAGACGGCTCTAAATCTACGTATCATGCCCTTAGGGAATGTCCATAAATTGCGTGAGGTGGTTTCGAAGATTTTTTTACCCCCCACAAATTTGGTTAGACCTCCTCCCCTAATCTCATGAAAGTTTTCTAAATTCTTTCGTTTACTGTAAATGCGTTGGATTTATTTAAAATGTCCTTTGTTTCATAATTTTTTTGAGGAATAGTTTTCAAGATTGCAGATATCCTAATCTAGAATCACAGGCATGTGCGTTATTCTTTTGTGACGGAGTATTACTTACCATAGCTTTAAATTAAAAAGTTATCTCCCCTCCTTTGAACTTGAAATTTAATACATCATCCAACCCTAAAACAAAGACATTTTTCGCCAATTTTAATTTCAAGCTACACGACAGTTTACAATAAACATTTCGATAAAACCACTACTCCTATCTGACTGAATGGTAGCATCCTCTTGGCACTATTTTGGAATAAAAAGAATTGTGAAGACTCGTATGATTATGAATAAGCTGACTTGCACTCTTTTCTCGTATATTACTTTTTAAACCTGACTTCTTTTACAGGTAAAATTTAAACATGACCTTCCCACAATATTATCTGTCCCCCTCCTAAAGGTAAAAAATAGGCGTGCACTAAAGTTGAGCAATAAAATGATTAAACAGATACTGCTAATAATTATAAAGGGATATTCATTCTAATTCGGCCCCTGAGGTCTCGTGCGCAATCTCGAGTGGCTATTGTGACTTGAAACCAATACATCAAAGTGGTTTTCAGTAAAATCATTTGCCTACATTCTTTCGTTCGTCGTGTGGTTTATTTTTGTTCCCCATTTTGTAGCGTATCGTGACCCCTCCCACTTAAAGTTAAATTATTGGTTGGATATTTATCTGAATGTCAATGTGAATGTGATTTGATTGAGTTTAACTGCAAGATTTTTTTTAGACGGAATGACTATGATCGATTAGATTCATCGATGCATCCATACAAACCTTGAATTACTTGGAGGAAAAAAGTCGCTGCTTTTGCATGGTTCGGGACACATACTAGTTCATGTACATTGAGCCATAGAAATTCACACGTAGTATTGTTGATATTGTTTTAGCTGCATTTCACTTGTTGAAATTTCCAGTTTCTCGCATTTTGTTATTTTAATTTGTCGGATTCTTTTTTTGTTTTTGAAAGCCCAATTTCTTAGAAGCCAGTGAACCAGTAAGCTAAACAAGCGATTTGTGTGCCTAGAATTTTTTCTGATTCCCACCGATTTACAGTCCCTGGACAAATTATTAGACGCACTGCAAGATTTCATGTAAAATATTAATTACCGGGTGATATTGTACCGTTTTATTATTTTAAATTGATTTGTTTTTTTTTATTTTTATATTATCCAATCAATTACCGATTTATTTGACATCAATAAAACAGCATTAATTTAGAAAAGCATAAGTTTATTAAGTTTTAAAGAAAAGTGAAATGAATGTTAGTAAAAGTCAATATTTAGTTGAGCCACCTTTAGCCGCTATCAAAGCTTTAATTCTGCGCGGCATGCTATCAATGCAAGACTGTACTGTCTCCTGCATTTGAGGATGATGATTCCACACATAAATAATATTATAATTAATAATTAATCTTAATCATAATTAATCATAATTATCGTAAAATAAATACAAATATGTAGTCTACAACAATTCTTTTAAATAAAAATTAATAATATTGTAGTTTAAATATACCATTATTGCATAAAAACTCTTAAGAAACATAAAATTACTAAAAAAAAATGCAGTGCGTCTAATAATTTGTACATGGATTGTATTTATAAATTTTGAATTTGCATGCTAGGTTGAAATATTTCATTGTTCATTTGACCTTGGCAACCCATTTTTTCATTCTTTATAAAGCTTATTTGCAGTGACATCACCGGCGCACTTTCCTGAAAATGGGTTAGGATTAGCAAGGAATCGTACAAGGATTTCAATTATGCTAAGCAATTAGTCTTATTTCTTTGAACCAATTTTCAAAATGCATAAAAAATGTGTCAAATTTGACACTTGGAAATAGGAAAGAACCGCAATTGAATTATCCATGCATATCGAAAGAACCGATATCTATCCGGGAACACTACACAAGGTGTAAAAAGAAACTAGTTTACCTCAAACCAATATATCTTTCACACACCAGGTAAGAAAAAAAACACGAACAGGAGGAAAGATTCATCTTTTTTTTTTACCCTCAGCGCGAAAGACCCGGCAAGAAAAAAAATCACAAAAATAACAAGGCGCCAGACGCCCTGAAAACTAGTATACGTTCCACGAACCTTACGAAGTTGGGTCTATGGAATTTTCTTTATGTAGAACCGTCATAGCCTGAGTGGCAAGTGGGCGTATAAGCAACGTGCCCAACGCAGCATTAACCCGCCCCCCTCAGTATTCGACCGGTGAATTGAGACATCAAGTGGGGCCGCGGCCACCATTTAACACCCCCTACCCTCCAGAATACCCGAGCGTTAATAATAGCGGTTTTTCATGGTCACACACACACTTTCTGCTTTGATCCCTCTGAAAACGGAAATTTTCCGTGTGATGTGTTGGTTATGTTTTCTACACTACTTTAGTATTAGTTGAAGGGAGAGGAGTGTCGTGGTAGTAGACTAATTAATGAAGTGCCCATGGGGGGGAAGCTAAGTGAAGCAACATAACTTTATCATTACCCCTTTCTGGATATTGATTTCTCTTATTGAATCGGTAGTTGTACTGGTAACACTCGGGGGAATTGAACTCGGGACCTCTTCCGTGCCAACTGGATACTCTACAGTCCTCTGTAAAATTTAAGTATTTCCAGGGATTGGAAGGTTACTTTTAAAAAGTAACTCAGTTACAGTTATACTTAATTAAAAATAACTGTTACAGATCGTTACTTATTAGGAAAAGTAACTAGTTGGTTACTGTTAGAAATTTCTAGTTATAAGAAAATTTGAAATGTTACCATTTAACAGTTTTCTAAAAGATCGCAGATTAAAGAAATCGTTACCATAGGGGAAAAAAAAGTTAAGAACGAAAACTAAACTTTGTTAAGAGTTAAATTTTAAATAATTAAATTTAAGCCGAATGCCGAACTGCCGAAAATATCCGTGAAGAGATGTATGAAAAGTAACGGAAAAGTAATAAAATTTTTTGTTACTTTCTGAACCGCCCAAAAGTAACTAAGTTAGTTACTTTCCGAAGAATTTAACGGCGTTACTCGACGTTACCTAAAAACAAGTAACGCGTTACTCCAATCCCTGCGTATTTCTAATGATTGTTGGTAATTTATATTAAGGGGGAATGGGCGCGTTTGACCTGGGGTCTCCAAAGCAAAGTGCATCAGTGTTAATCCTATGGAGAAAAAAATATTTTCTCTGCCACATTTCTCCGGCTGTATTGAATATTTTTACAAGCGGATTTTTTTATGTGATAAATGTAGCTGACTTACAGGTCCCGACTTTCCCACTTTTTAAAATTGGTTCGAATATTTTTTTTAAATTTTCAATAAATAATTTTACACAAAATATTCGAAGCAATTTCAAAAAGTGGGAAGATAGAGACCTGTAAGTTATCTACATTTATTATTTAAAAAAAACCGTTTGTAAAAATATTCAATACAGCCGGAGAAATGTGGCAGAGAAGTTTTTTCGCTATTGGATTAACACTGAGGCACTTGAGTTGGGAGACCCGCGATCCAGCGCGCCCATTCCCCCTTAAAAGAACCACTTTGGTTCGCTCGGTGAATTGAGTCATCAAGTGGGGCCGTGTGTTTCGTTTTGGGGAAAAGGAAATTTTCCGTGTGTTACGGTTATTTTTACACAGTACTAACTACTTTGGGGGGGGGGGGGGGCTGGGGATCCCAGACGGTTAGGCGTCCACCTAGCATGCGAAAGGTCCCAAGTTCGGGTCCGGGCATCGCCAAAATAACTGCCGACCTATAAACGGCCTGTGCAGTCAAAAATGTCCGACGAATAGAGGTACCCCGTATAGAGGTAGTGCACGTTAAATATCCTCCAAAGTCCCAACGCTGCTTACGATGTCGCCCTTAACGGTTGCGTTGGGTGCCTAATCAGGTGTCGGCTCGCCACTTGACTGTGGTTCTAAAATACGACGCCCGTCGCCAATAGCCCTCGTGTAGCTCTAGTGCGACGATAATTCAAACTAAACTAACTACTTTGGTGGTAGTTGAGGGGGGAGGGGTTGTGGTTGTAGACTAGTTAGTGAGTGTTCAATGCTCACGGGAGAAGTAAAACTTTTTAGCCCCTTTTTGTTGTTCTTGATGGGTTTCTTATTGGATTAAAATGATTTATTTAAAAGAACTACAGTTTTTGTCTAGTGAATACTATAGACATAAAGTATGCCCTCCATTTAACACTCCCTACACTCGAGTATCGAATATTTGAACCTCAATGATGAGCATGAATTTCATAGCTGTAGACACTTTCTTCTTTAAACCAGAACTCAGTAAACTAATGTTCAGTAGTTCCATGTGATGTCAAGGTTTTTACACGGCACTTTTCTTACTCTAATGCTTTTTGAGGAGGTATTGGTGGCTGGTTAGGAGAAGAGGAGGGAGGGGGGGTAGTGCTAAGTCTTTTGTGCCATTTGTTGGTCGACCATGCCCCATGTTTTTGTTACTAGAAGGATAAGCCTCTTATCCTCGAGAACCGCTGAGTATTTATTAACTTCTCCTTGTAGTAGAAGGGGATGCAGGGTGTTTGTGAAGGGGTAAATAAGCTTTGTGACCCCCAAGTGGTAAATGCTTAGTGAATCAATATTTTTTTTCAGCGTTTTTTTCGTGGATAGTGTCATTTTTTTACTTGTATAAAAGAAATAGATATAAAATAAGTCGACAGGGATACTTCGGCGTAATTAAAGACTCTTTTATTTAACAGCTAGTCATCAGGAGACGATTGATTTGTCGTCTGCAGTCGACGAGAGAGTGACCGAATGCCCACAAAAATGGCAGAAAATATCGAGCCCTCCACTGACCAATCAGAGTTATGAGAAAGTTTGAAAAGGTCAACTTTAAAATGCGATGACTAAACAGTTTCTGTGGGAACGATTGATCCAGGCTACTGTTTGTCGCCGACAGGGTGTGGTTGGGATGTTAAAGTACTAAGTGATATTAAGGATATATGAAAAAGATAATTTGTTATTAAGTTTAAAAATTATAAGATTAAGGAGAGAGAGAGGGTTAAGTTATAATATGTCATAGATCTGTAACAGTAACTGACACAACCACTTCCACACGATTTAAAAATACTTAGAAACTAAATCGTAGAGTATTTTATTCAATTTCGACTTTTAGCAGCTAAAATTGCTCATTTTCATCAACTTTCTTTAGAAAATTCAAATAATATCCTTTATTGCTTGCTAAATTAATTTTCAGCTCGAAGAATAGAAATTTAGTTATGTTACTAGCTCTAAAAATAGAAAAGCGAATTTTATCATTTTTTATATTTTTACGAATAAGGATTTACAATTTTGGAACAATCAATAATTTGTATTTTGACGCCTTAATACGATTATACATAATAAATGTTGAAAGGTAAGTAAAAAATGACCAGATTACTTATGCAAAAAATAAATTTGAATTATCTCTGTCGCTTTCTTATTACCAGTATAATGAATCATCAAAAGAACTTTATTATAATTTATACGATAACGTCATTCCAAACTAATTTATTATCGCAAAACTGTTCTTTATTTTCATTTTTAATAGTTTATCGCTTAGCGTTTGACTAAGTGGCAACAGAAATATTAAATCAAAATGGAATATCATTGTTATTTAAATGCCTTTAAATGTTTTAGTTTTTTTTTAATCAAATGCACTGAATTCTTTAATTTTATTGCTAGGTTTTGGACTGCATTTTGTAAGCTATACATACATATTAGACGATACAAATCATTGAAAATGTAATAAGCTACTTAAGCATCCTATACGTTACCTACAAAAAAAAAAAATTTAAGAATTTTTTTTTCAACCACGACCGTTCAAGATATCAAAATGATCTCCCAGATGTCTTAACTAACAATCAAAAGCGTGCTTCAATCAATCACAAATGACTCATAATTAAACAAGAATTTTTTATGCGATCATATAAACAGAAACTACCCGGACTTTTCAGACAATACAATTCCGAGAATTACTTTTACTATAAAAAAAAGAAACTTGAAAGTGGGCTTCAAGTTGATGTAAAACCGCTTCTAAACAGTTAAGTAAAAAACAGTTTACCAAAAGTTGAGTAAAAAAGACGTCTAAAATAAAAGATCCGTTGAAAACTGTCCACGTCTCTTCTTTGAAATGTATAATATCACGCAAGTCTCACACGCAAGTCTATTTTCGCCAACGAACCTGTAATTTTGTATGAACTGATGCGTGAGCAACAGCCTGGTGCCAATGCCAATGATAATCGTGAAAATGTTGATAACTATATTTTGACTACGAAGTTACCTGACATGTTTTTTATAACACAAATATATAAGCTTATGTTATACTTGCACGTGCATAAGGGATATTTCACCACTTTGCTTCTAAGCAGCCAATTTTTATTTAAGTTTCTGAGATATGAAGTGGTGTAATTTTTTTGATGGGTAACATTCCGCCTCTAAGCCCCTCACGTCTAATCACAATCAAAGTTCTAATCTAATGAAAAAATCGTAGTTATCTGAACAATTAACCCTTTCAGTCCCACGAACAATTTGGCAACATCATTTTAGAAATTTTTTTCTGATCGTCTATAGCCATTTATGATATCAAAAACCACATCATTGGATTCTTCAAACTTTTTTCTATTAGAAAATATTTTTTATTAATCCCAATAGATGTCAGCCCTATTATTTTTTTAAAATTATGATCAGAAAAATGATGATGCCTAATGGCATCACTGGGACTGAAAGGGTTAAACAGAATCTTCAAAACCAGGTTTTTAAGAAAATGAGGCACTAATATTTTTTCCACTTTAGAAAACGCACACATATACAAGATTTATTAATATTTCTTACTTTACTTATATTTGTCTAGTTAAAACAAAATTAAGCAATTTTGGCTATTTTTCATAAAATAATTTTTTAAGCCTTATCTAATGCCACAAAATTATATGGGGCATCCAAAGAGAAGTTTTAATATACTAATATGAATTTTAAACAGAGACAATACAAACTAAAGAGTAAAATCAGTTCAATTTTATTTCTGAAAAAATTAGTTGATAATAAGGATATTCGTAACTCATCATAGTAAAAATCACATTTCAAAATTTTAAACAATAGCTACATGTTAACAAAAACCATACCATGGCATAGCATGAATTTGTGAAAAGATTTTCAAACTAGTATAATGTAAATACTTTTATAGCTTTTGAACAGATATTCATATTTATAAATTTTATAATGAAGTTTAAACTGCATATTAAGTAGCATTTCAAAAATTTAAACCCATTATCCATAAAAGTTTTTTTAAAAAAATATGCATGAGTAGGTATACTTTAACAATATTTTTGATTTTATGCCATTTAAAAAATTTATAATTCAAAAATGTTTTTAATGAAATATATAATTAATTTTTTAAATTAAATACTTCGAAATAATTATACTATTAAATTATGTTTAGTAAATAACAAAACATTTAGAAGTTTATCTGTAAACTAGAACAAAGTCAATGTGCTTATTTTCCCCAAACTCCTTGGGTCCATTCTTTTCGACATATTAATGTATAACAATAGACCGTCGACCCCAGATTACATGCAAATAATGACATTCAAAACCTACTCATTATCAAGCTTTATGATAAATCTTAGGTTCTCCAACGTCATTATTTTTAAACATCAAAATTCCCCATCGGAGAATAATATACTTTTGGGCGTCAACAGCTGCGTATCCTTTGAGGTGTCTTGTTTAAAATTTTGTGAATTTTTATAGATAAGCAATTCACAGCCTTATATCAAAGCAATTATCATTCTGTAGTAATTGGGTTATTTTAATTTTAAGCATTGAAGAAATTCCTTAGAATCTCTAGCTTAAAGATACGTGGTGCGCACCTGTCCACAGTGTGTTTGGATTTCGAGTTTCATATCTGCTATCAGGTCATCGTTCTTGTGGAAATTATATTTCTGCTTTGGTTAAACAATGTAGTAACTGAATCGAGGTATTTTTAGCAAATGGAGTTTAAAAATAACATGTTTTGTTAGGTTTTTTTTAACATACTAAAGATGCACACTATCATTTTGGACATTGCGAAACTTACACTCTTAAAACAAACGAGCGGTTTTAACTCAGTCTGAGTTAATTTCCACTCCTTTCCGTGCCGAAAATGCACTTCTCCTATAGGAGTGAATTTCACTCTTTTTCGGAGTGGGTAAAAGAAATAAAAGAAAACAATCTGCGTCCTACACTCTTAAAACGAGTGGTTTTAACTCAGTCTGAGTTAATTTCCACTCCTTTCCGGTGCCGAAAATACACTTCTCCTATAGGAGTGAATTTCACTCTTTTGTTTTAAGAGTGTAAGAGGTCATTTGGCTCCATCCAAGCAGACCCTAAAACCAAATATTTAAAATAAAGTTTCCACTAAATTAGACCTTTATGAAAAATTGAATGTTGTCTAAAAATCATTAATTGTTACTATAAATATTTAAGTACTACAAAGTATACTCATAAAACATAACATTGCGTCTGCTGCATGCATGTTTTTTTTAGATCGCATTATGTTCTTAAAAACTGTGCTATCAAGGTTTTTATTCAAAATATCACATTTAAGACAATCGGTGCAAATGCAAAACTATTTGACTAAACTGTTAGTTAAAATTTTATCAAACAGACACTGGATATCCAAAAGATTTGAAATAGCAAAAAAAAATAGTAAAAAGAATGGGAGGTCGTCAATGCAATTATGCAGCAGAAACTCAATGCGAAATGTACCTCGAGTCTAAAATAAAAAGTTTTTAAATTACAAACTTTACTCAAATGTAAGATTTCATAAACCTGCAATTACTTAAAATAAAAGCTGGACAACATCAATTGAAGCCGCCAATGTTAATAAAGGCATGTTTTGAGTTTGGGGCCGCATTTAAGAGTATATCTTACTTTTGAAGAAAGGAAATAGTGCAATTAGAGGGGAGAGAGAGAACTCTTCCAAGCAAGCTGATGGTTCAATATTTTCTTATTTCTTAGAAGGAAAATAGACAATTTCTAGTGTATAACATGAACATAGGCCCTTAGTCGGCTGTAGCAAGAGTGTAAAGAACTCTGGAAGTTATTATCAGAATATTTAAAATTCCGAATAAACTTTTTTCCCTTTTTAAAGTTATTTAATTGAAAAAATCTATCTGGTTGGTTGCGTCTTCATTCAATTTATGAACACGTTGATTTTTTTTGTTATATACTGAAAATTCGTTCGGTTGACTCGAGGAAGAAAATAATAGAAGTGGATTAGAAAATATTTGGTTTTTTTATTTTCAAATTATAGATTTATAAACCTTAAATAGAGCTAGTAATTTATGAACATAAAAATGTCTACAACTAGATGCTATCGTCGCGTTGGTCAAATGACAAAACCACGAATGTGTAAATGCTAGGGATTGGCTATTTTTTTAAATGGTGGGCTTATCAGCATCCAGTTTTCGATCTTTGTGATTTGGCACATTCGTGGTTTTTGCACATTCGTGGTTTTTGCACATTCGTGGTTTTTGCACATTCGGGGTTTTTGCACATTCGGGGGTTTTTGCACATTCGGGGGTTTTTGCACATTCGGGGTTTTTGCACATTCGGGGTTTTGTACATTCGTGGTTTTGTCGTTTGACCGACGATATGAGGATAGAAGTGAAAAACTCGGAAACCAAACCATAGATTTCCAAATTCATCAGAACTCCTTTTGCTCTAAAGCAGTAACTTACTGAGAATTAGAAAGTCCCCTTTTAGTCAAATCAGGACTTTGTTCCTACATTTCTTTAGTTGTTAGTTTCAAGTGCATTTTTATACAAATTATTAATTGATGGATTTATAACTATACTTTTCTAATTGATAATCAATAGAAAGGGAATTCATGCAATAATCTAAGTCTTGGCTATATTCTAAAAAAATATTAATATGAAGACTTAAAAACAGTAGCTGCTTCAAAAAACTTATTTTTGAGTGTGATATTAATATTGGGAAACCTTTTTATGAATTTATAATTATTTATCGTGGGATACTTTTAATACTGAGAAATAAAGTTCAATAAAAAGTATACAAACTTAAGGTAACAGGGAACAAAACGGCCACTCAAAATATCGAATTTTCATTTAAACTTTAGTTACTGAATCGTGCCTTTACGAAAGAACTTCTATGATGCACATTTGAATATGGGGCTGGAGTTTGCAAATTTGGTAGTTAATTTCAATATAACTTTGTTGTCAGCTTTAAATGTCGTTATTCCAAAACACCAATTTTCAACCTTAAGGTACACTTTTCTCTTTTTCTATTTTACTAGAAGGGTTGAAATTTTCTGTGATGTCGTATACATGTCTATTTAACACAGTGAACCAAAAATATTCCAAAAAAATATTAAGTGAGTAAAAATAAGACGATTTTTCTGATTTAAGAAATGCGCAAAATTTCTATTTAGGTTAATAACTTAAAATTATGAATGTTTTATTGTCAAACTTGAGGTTCACTGGACTTTTTTTTATTTCTATAAAATTTTCAGATACACGCAATAGTTGTGCTGGAAAGTGTACCTAAAAGCTAAAAATCGGTGTTTTAAAATAATGACATGAAAAGCTGGAAACGCATTTATATTGATATTAACTACCAAATTTGCGAACTCCAACCCTATATTCAGATGCGCGTATTATATAAAAATTTTCGTAAATATTAATTTTAGTGATTGAAAGTTAAAATGAAAATTTTATATTTTGAAGCGCCGTTATATTCCCTGTCCCCTTAAGTAAAACATTTATAATTTATGTATACTTTTCTGTGGTGTTGATTTTACACGATAATTTTAACTTTTATATTTTTGAAAACTACTCGTTTCAAACTACAGGTAAGGATATGTAATGATGAAGGCTTTCACGGCCGGAACGATAAGTCAAAGAAATATCCGGGCTATTGTGCCGTGGTCCATTGAAGTTAACAGCTTCAGACGTTTCGCTTGGCATTGCAGCAAGCATCATCAGTGAGAGCGCTTACGAAGGTTCCAAAAGGAGCGCTTACGAAGGTTTTGGAACCTTCGTAAGCGCTCTCACTGATGATGCTTGCTGCAATGCCAAGCGAAACGTCTGAAGCTGTTAACTTCAATGGACCACGGCACAATAGCCCGGATATTTCTTTGACTTACAGGTAAGGATGTTATATGATTTTAATTAATAGTATCAAATTTATAGAAGGAACGCCCATGGTCCTTTTGATGAATTGTATACCTAGCTAATGTGGTCCTTAAAAACGAATATTATATTTCAAAAATTCTCATCACCCTTCAATGTGTTCCTTCATGTGAAAAAAATGATTTCTGCAATTTTTTAAAATTAAAATCGATTAATAAGACGTGGCCTGCGGTGCTAAAGAATTCCAAAAATGTCAAATTTGGCGTCATTTTACGATATTTCTCTTCAGTCTGTTTACAAATCATAAAAGATGTTATTTTAAAAGTTATAGAGGACAAAACTTTCGATACAACTTTTGTATTTACACTTATTCTATGCTCAATAGGCTAATTCCATGTAAAATTATCCTTTCTGTAGTGTAAGTCACTGGTGTAAAAAGTTTTTAACACTACAATTTTTTACATTAAATGAAAAAATATAGCGCAGTAGCTGATGTACACTTATTAAAACTAAATAATGTAACGTGCTTTATTTAATTTAATTTTTCAAATTTAAAAGCTTGTAACCTCCCCTTAAATTGTGATTTACACTACAGTTACGTGGAATTAACCAATAGTTTAAAATAAAGGTAGATGAAGAGCGGCATTGTAAGATTTTGCAAGTCATAGCCATATTACCCATGTTCAGTCCCTGGACAAATTATTAGACGCACTGTATTTTTTTTTAGTAATTTTATGTTTCTTAAGAGTTTTTATGCAATAATGGTATATTTAAACTACAATATTATTGATTTTTATTTAAAAGAATTATTGTAGACTACATATTTGTATTTATTTTAAGATAATTATGATTAAGATTAATTTATATTAATTATTTATTATAAGATTATTTATGTGTGGAAACATCCTCACATGCAGGAGACAGTACAGTCTTGCATTGATAGAATGCCTCGCAGAATTAAAGCTTTGATAGCGGCTAAAGGTGGCTCAACTAAATATAGACTTTTACTAACATTAATTTCACTTTTCTTTAAAACTTAATAAACTTATGCTTTTCTAAATTAATGCTGTTTTATTTATAACAAATAAATCGGTAATTGATTGGATAATATAAAAATAAAAAAGACAAATCAATTTAAAATAATAAAACGGCACAATATCACCCGGTAATTAATATTTGACATGAAATCTTGCAGTGCGTCTAATAATTTGTCCAGGGACTGTACGCATTAACTCGTATTAGTGCTCGATAAAAACTATACATTAAAATACTTAAACTCTGTTGAAGCTATATTTGGAACCTTCATCTTAAAATTTAAGTATTTACATATGCAAGTACTTCAATATGGTGCAATGTGACAGTCAATCAGCAGGGCCGTTGCAGGGGGGCGGGTAGTGGGGGGTTGCAAAAAAATTAACAAGTGCTCACAAAGTATTTAAGTAGTTAAATCTGTAGCAATCTAATATCGTCCATAAATAGGATCATCATGCAGGTGTCGGTAGGGGTGGGGGACCTTACCCGTTAACAAACGAAAAGCACATATCCCTTCAACTTCCATTCAAAGAATGTTTCACAATCTTTGATGGAAAAGCAATCTTTGTTGGAAAGATTTTAGGTTAAAATAACCTAAAAATTAAGTTATTTTTATATTAATTAAACTTAGGTTGATTTTATTGAAAAAAAGATATGTCACAAGAAGCAAAATGTTAAGCAATAAAACTCCCGTTTGCAAGAAATATTTAGCACTTGTACAATCATCAAAGAAGTTGTTTAAATGCTTGCAGACCATATTAAACTACTTTTATGAGCTAACTTCTATATTTCATCGATAGTTATAAGAGCTACACATTAAAATAAAATGTTACAAAAACTTTTTATCACTGTTTTTGCCAGTGATCTTTAATCTTCTTTTTAAGCTAAATTTTCTTTGAAGTTATATTTCATTTGGAGTATATAATCAAATGTTTACTTATATTATCTTGTGGTAGTAATCATCATCTATTTTCAAATAGTTTAAAAAATGAATGATGGTCGTCAATTGTTAGCGGAATCATTTTTTTTAATTAAATGCGTAATAGTATGGGAAAAGTTACTGCATATTGCTTAAAGACATGAAATAACTAGCTTTATGTGATACCTTTATATGGTGTGATTGATTATAGAAATAAAAGTGTTGATCTGTTGTGAACGTACCTCCCCACTAACCTACTTTTTTGTTGTAAAAAGAAATAATAAAAAGGATGAAGCTTCAGTCATTTGTCTTAATTTCAACGCTTTTTTTTTATCTATCTACATTGGTGTGATAGTGTCATAGAGAATGTCCAAACCAATGTTGTCTCCTTTTTTTAGTAGTATTGGGAAGCAAGGTAGTAACAGATAAATTCATCAGGATGATCCTATTTTGAAATAAAGCTTTTGGTAATATTTGCAGAAAGTAAAAACTTTTCAATTTTTTAAATCTTAAATTGGGAATGGGTCACTTAATTTATTCATTAAAAGTTTTTATGCTTGATAAAATAAAACATAGGCATAAATGCGATGTGTCTGTCATTCGTTTTGATTGCTATAAGAATTAATTTTTATATTGATTCACAATCAATGTTTGTACATATTATAATAGCCCTCGTGTAGCTCTAGTGCGACGATGATTCCAACTAACCTAACCTTGTACATATTATAATTTACTCTTAAAACTCTAATAATTTTACTCTTAAAACTGAATTACCAAATCTCTATAGCACTCTTAAAAACGAGCGGTTTTAACTCAGTCTGAGTTAATTTCCACTCCTTTCCGGTGCCGAAAATGCACTTCTCCTATAGGAGTGAATTTCACTCTTTTGTTTTAAGAGTGTAGACTTAGTTTACTGTGCACACTGTTATTTTTAACTGTTCCAAAGTTCTATGTTTAAAAAAACAATTTTGTAATATCATTACGCATACCCTGCCATTTTATGACAACAGGTTTAAAAGAGTGGCGGTCCAATTTTTTAAAATTTTAATCATCTACAGACTCATTAGTTAAATATTTAAAAAAATTTGGGATTATTAGGAAATGTAACACGATTCAAGTGCGATGAATCCTCGACTAATAAAGAAATACATTGCAATACAGCAAAACAATTTGAACTTTTCAACTTGAAATATTTCAAAATATTTATCATGTAGTTTAATAAATGCTCCCGGCTACCTAATTCTAGCATTTGACAAACTTGCTTTTACGCATACTATATTTTTTTGTACTTGTATACTTGTTTTCGTAATCAGTTGTAATTTTATTGACCTGCGTTTATAAAGACTACAGTTAAATCTATCCAATTAGTTTATTGTTCATCTATCACTCTTAAAACAAAAGAGTGAAATTCACTCCTATAGGAGAAGTGCATTTTCGGCACCGGAAAGGAGTGGAAATTAACTCAGACTGAGTTAAAACCGCTCGTTTTAAGAGTGTAGGACGCAGATTGTTTTCTTTTATTTCTTTTACCCACTCAGAAAAAGAGTGAAATTCACTCCTATAGGAGAAGTGCATTTTCGGCACGGAAAGGAGTGGAAATTAACTCAGACCGAGTTAAAACCACTCGTTTGTTTTAAGAGTACGCTGTTTCAGTTGATCAAGTTGTGAATTTAAAACTGTATGGGTCGTTTTGAGCAGAAAGAACCTTTAAATGCAGCCATTTTTTTTATGAATTTTAAACGATCTTGAGTTGTCAATGTGAATAAAATAAAATTAATTTTTAACATATATCTAACTTTTCACATTATTAACTGGTTAAGCCAAACAAATTTCAGTTTTTAAAGTCTATAATGCATATGCAGTTATCCATGCATAATATATATATATTTCTTGGTATATTATGTCACTACTCAATATCTTATTTTTTCAATCCTATTCATGTTTTCCATTGGTTATTACTCTATAAATTTTAATTTCACATCGTTCTGAGCAGTATATTTTACATTGCAGCTATTTTAATTCTGAAATTTAATTGCAAATATATTAATGATGGGTCAAGCAATTATATTAGTAAGTGGACTTCAAATCATATTGCGTTTTTAAACGCATTACTCTATTTTATACAGGTGTGTATATATATTAGATTTTTCTTCTTGACTGACTGTACTGATCAAAACATTATTCAAACATACCTTCTCCAAAAAATAAATGATCGCGAATCACTTACCATTTTTTTCGATCAATCCTCTCCCATCCCATAATGATTTAATTAGTTGCGAGCGATGCCGATCATCAGTAATAAACTATTCGAAACTAATAGATTCGTCCTTTTGATAAACGCCACCAAATTCCCGAGCGTCGAAAAAAATGCCAAAGTAATAAAAGAGGCGTAAAAAATGAGCAATGATAGCGAGGCGGAATACACCTCAATTTGCGAGACCTGGCCCCGCCCCACTCATTAAAAGCTGGTCCGCAATTAGAGGACAGTCCCCGCTGATTGCCAGCACTCGGACAGGAATGTAACAGCGGTGCATGTTTTGGAGAGCAGTTATTTTGTGTTTCTATCTTTTCATTGGAAATGTCATCTGCTTCAGATAATCAAAAATACTAGCACGACTATGATTTTTAAGGAAAGCGATTGGACTTGTGAACACTAAAACAGTGTGTCCTGTTAGGCTTAGGCCATAGTGAGTATTGGTAGGACATTTAATTATCTCACTCCATTTAATTAAAGAAACTTAACGTTTAATAGAACATGAACTTGAACTAAACATAATGAATACAAATAATAATAGTTGCTGTGAATGACATACATCCAGGTAGCATTTAGTTAAGTGTCTGAAAATACAACTGTTTTCTTAAACATCAGTATAAAAAAATATGGTTAGCACTGGTTGGGCTGTTTGCGCATACTTGAGCTTCGCTAGTCTACGCCGCCGTCACAGTCCTAACAATGCGTACGATGTCGATTTTAGGTTGCATTGGGTGCCCTCAAAATTTCGATTTCAAAGTTACGATGGTTAAAATTACTCTGTTCAAAATACGACGACCGTCGCCAAAAGCCAGCCTGAAGCTCGAGAACGACATTCATTCTACCGAACCTTAAGAGGGATTGTCAGTCCCATAGAGCTAATGTATTAGTTTTGAAATCATAACTTCCGCAGAAGTATTGCTTTGCCATGTTAGCCCTTTTTCCCCAGGTATGGGAATCAACATAACATCAAAATGGAACAAATTTGAAACGAAAATGTTATCTAGCTATTTAATTATATATTTTTGAAGTTTTAAAATGCCAAAAATTACAGCAGATGGCGACACTATATTAAAATTTTATCAATTAATAATTAAATAACCGGATGTTATTTTCTTTACAATTTTGTTTTAAATGGATGTTATGATGATTCCCATACCTGGTGAGAATGGGATAACATGGCAAAGCAATACTTTTGCCAAAGTTGTGATTTCAAAACTAATACATTAGCTCTATGGGACTGACAGTCCCTCTTAAGCGAACCTTTTATCAAAAATGGAAGGAAATAGTGAGTGAATTGGTGAGTCATTCAATTTCATTCGTTACCTTCAAGTTTAAAGTTATAGGGGTTAAGTGAGATGCCGCTAAAATAAAAATAAAATAAAATGATAAAGTAGACACATTTTTAGTGGGGACACCAATGAAAAGTTCCGACGTAAAACATAGTACAGCATAACTAAAAAGCGGTTTAGTAAGAGAATTAAAGTTGTTCAATTTACTTGTTTCAAGTAAGGATACATTAAAAATAAATTCAAACTTTGTAAATTTCCCCAATTTTTTTTTTTTTTGAAGTTACAATTTCAAAAACCACTTCTTATTCATTACAAAGAGCAGATAAAAATAAATACAATTTAACTTCTTTCCCATCCCTACTCTTGTATGAATGTTTTAATGTCTTCATTAAATCGTGACCTGCACTTTGTAAACCGAAGTTTCGATAGGGGGAAGGGGGGCAAGGGCAGTTATTTATAGGCTCGTAAAAGACGATTGTAGATTGCAAGTGCATATTTTTCTTCCCTTAATAAAGCCGACACATGAGACCTGACGATCCTAGGTAGTTCCGAGAATCCGAATCATCGGAACTTTTCTTTATTTCTTCTTTTTCTCAAGTTCTCAAGCGTAGCTTCTTCTGTTAAATTTATTGGTCTATTTTCTGCTTGCTGTGCACCCCCCCCCCCCTAACCGAAACCTCCCCCACTGGAGGTTTCTTCACCCTGTTTTTTGACCCTGCTTTTTTAAAAAAAAAGAATTGTTTTACTCTATATGTTGTATTCTGAATGGTTTTGAGACTGATTGTTCTGTATCCATTTCCTTTTAAACCACTTTTTTTGCACAAAAATAACTTTCATAACAAATCATTCTTATTTTCCACATTACCTATTCAGCTGAATAAATAAGCGTCGAAAATAAATTCTGCTTTTGTCGTAGATTATAAGATAATGAAGAGCGTGTTTTAAGGCGCATATTTTACTCGTAAATACAAAAAGAGCGGCACGTAAATACGTGAGAATTAACAATTTATTAACGTTTGGACAATAGGAATGTCATTTTATAAACATCATGCCGCCGAGAAAAAGATTAGTGAACTCTTATTTTGGTTTACATTTCAGTGTAAATTATTCACCGTGCTCAACACATCCCCTATACGACTTTAATAATTATAGTGTCTAAAAAATTATGCAATTCTCTAAAAGTTATAAAAAAAAGAGTATAATGAATAAAAATAATAAACATTACGGCTTACTCCGTAAAAGTCTAAACTAAAGAATAGATTTTTTTTATTCTCGTTTTGCACTGCAGCTGTTTGTAGTTGTGGTAACTTTGTAAAGAACTATCCAAGTTTGTATTCAATATATATCTGCTATGAGAAGGTAATCTTTAGTGAACACAACAATGAATTGGATCATTTTTCACTGAAATAATCGGACTTTCAGTGTACTTTTTCTAATAGGTTAGTTTTTACTTACTACAAGGGTCTAAGTCATTAGTCTAGTTGCTGCAGTTTACCTGCCTACGGCAGATATGTTTAACATATCTAGCTTAAATTTAATATCTAATTTGAAAAAAAAAGACGGGATTCAGCAAGTAACAGGCGAAACAAAAACTCTTAACAACAGAACGTTTCAAGAAATGTCTTTCAACGCTTATAATGGGATCTGGATGTTATGTCTGTCTAGAGTCCTAAATGACCCTAAACAGTCTACACTCTTAAAACGGCGGTTTTACTCAGTCTGAGTATTTCACTCCTTCCGTGCCAAAATGCACTCTCTATAGGAGTGAATTTCACTCTTGTTTTAAGAGTGTAGAAAATTTTCACATGCAAAAATCAATCGACACCACAGCTGCACGTTCCCTTATTGTTTCTCGTTTCACCAACAATCATTGCAGAGATTCCGTTACTGCAAGATTTCTAATTCCGTCATCGTAGGCACCCATTCCAGTGACAAGTTGACATTTATTCGTTCTGCGAAGAACGAATGTATATGTCACAATTCAACTTGGTCAGCGGTAATCGTCAAAGATTGCTGAGCTATTAGTGTCTGAGGAAGACAAAAACCTATCCCTTGGTTTACAAACATCGCGAGTTACTCGTGGCATCTTTGCGTGGGGTGGGTTCATGATTGTTGTCAGTACTGCTCTAGTCAGTACTAGGTGTAGATGCGAGAGATCCTGTAGATAAGAGTTCAGGGGATTTAAAGATAACGGCGATGCAGCTGTTAACGTTTCCATCAGCATAATATAAGCATGGAATACAGTCCCTGGACAAAATATTAGACGCACTGTATTTTTTTAGTAGTGATGAAAACATACCAAAGAATGCCATATCATTAAAAAAGATGTCGATATATGTATTAAGTATAGCAGATAGTATTTTCTATTCAATAGCTTAAGTTTAGGAACACAAATGTCCTTCTAAAGGTATTTTGTTCATCATTGATTGATACATGAAATCTTGCAGTGCGTCTAATAATTTGTCCAGGGACTGTAGTCCTTATTTCTGCTGAAAGATACAAATACTTTGTATTCCTATGTTTTTCAATGAAAAACCAGCTTTTTTAAAACATTATTTGTTTCACTTGTTTTTTTGAATACTGTTAACCAGACTTATCTCCAAAACACCTATTTATTTTAACATCTTTTACTTTTTGTTTGTGCTTCTAAAGATGACACTCATTGTATTAATTTATGTTGTAAATTAAAGTATTTAGTTCTTTAAGCAAACAAACACTTTATTAACACAAAAACAAACATTATAGAATAATTTTTGATCGTCACAAGGGGTTAAAAAAAAAAACCGTATATGTGACTAAATAAACATAATTATAACTGATAAGACACAATAATAAGACATAAGTTTAAATAAGAAAAACCACAAAAAATAATAAATTTAAATACATAAATATACACAAAGAAAAATGTGGCAATGCTAAATAATCAAAACAAAATGCCTAAAATTCTGGTCAGCGGGAAATATATATAAAAAAAAACAGTTCGCTTCTATAAATTAAAAAATACATCAATATTAATTATTTATTTAAAATTATTATTATATAATTATTATTATAATTTAAATAAAGAATTTCTAAACCTGCATAAAGAAGGAATACTTTGAAGTTCAGTAGGTAGTTTATTAAATACTTAAGTTTTTCTTAAATGTATATAATGTTAATTTTTTTAGTTCGGAAACATGCTTTAAGACCATGGGACCATTTATGAATATATATTTGAGAATCTTGTCCATAACTCAGTTCCTACAGTCCATAAGTATAGTCCAACTTGTCCATAAGTTCAGATTCCTATGGTTTTATACCTTGCGTGAAATTTTATTCGTAAAGAAATAAATTTCAGTATTAATTAACTACGCTCAAAGCCATTAAGAAATTGAAGATATAAGGATGCTGACCGGACCTTTAATATGACCGGATTTTGTATGTTGCTCATAAACAAAAAAAATTGCAAGATTGCAAAATACTACATGTTTTATTACTTAATTTCCAATCGGTAAAAAATATTATATCGGCGGTTCTCCACTTTTTATCAAATATTTATTTTATGGCTAATTTTTATTACCTAGTTTGGTTCAGGTAGTAAGAGATAAAAGGGTATTCTATATAGAAGTCCACGAAAAAGAACTGATCTAAACTCCCAGGGGATGGGGAGCCCAGTCGGTTAGGCATTCGCCTACCATGCGGAAGGTCCCAGGTTCGGGTCCGGGCATCGCCAAAAATAACTGCCGGCCTATAAACGGCCCGTGCAGCCAAAAATGTCCGACGAATAATACCCCGTGTAGAGGGAGTGCACGTTAAATATCCTTCAAAGTCTCAACGCTGCGTACGATGTCGCCCTTAACGGTTGGGTTGGGTGCCTACTCGGGTGTCGGCTCGTCACTTGACTGGTTCTAAAATACTTGGCTCTAGTGCGACGATAATTCAAACTGAACTAAACTAAATAACTTCCAAACATCAACAAATGAAAAGTAATAATTACCTCCGCATTACAGCAATTGTCCAAAATTCGTTTTTATATACTAAATTAAAACCAGCTTAGACTTTTGTTACTAAAAAACCGCATCCAATGTTGAAATTGTTGTTTTTCGGATTTATTTATTTTTAAATTCAAAAGAAGCCGGATTTAGATGTCTTTCAACAACATCTTCTATAAACAAATTTTATTGTTACTTATTTTGAATAAAAAGTTTTTTACATTTCTAAAGGTTCATTACAACTGAGATTGTTGACTTTAATGCTTTTTTTTACCTTGCTTTTCCAAACCGTAGAGTTCTATTTAACGATTAATAAAGTTTATATTAAAAAAGTATATAAATACTTTATTTTAATATACATTCTAAAGTATGAAGTATTTTATTTAGGTTATTAAAAATAATTTCGGTTAGTTATTTTTTTTATTCCAGTGAAATTTAGATTTACTCCTAATTTTGTATAAATTTTATTTGTAAATGTCTACTCATTTAAAGTTGTTTGAATTAGTATTAAAATATATGCTATTTCTATCTATAGAAATCACAGATTAATTAAAATAAAAATTGGCTTTTATAGCTTTTCTACGGATTTTTATTGATACTTGTCGTTTGGGTGGTAAAATTATGTAAGTAATTAAGAATAATTTGTTGCTTTTTTAACTTATTATAAATAATAAACTTATAATTCACAAATTATTTGGCATTTAATATTTAATGGAAAATAGCGAATGTATTAGAGGATATTTTGTTGTATGCGTCATTATCTAACTTTATATTTGATTTTTATAAATTATAGCAATTAAAATGTAGAATTGACATTTTGAATCGTAGTATTGAAGTAAAACAATTAATAAATTATTTCCATAAGGAAAATGGAATGTATTAAGGATATTTTGTTATGATGCGATCATTATCTAACGTTGATATTTGTTTTTATAAATATATTATGGCAATTCCAAAAATGTGACGAATGACATTTTGTTCGTATATTAGTAAAACAATTACCACTAAGCTATCTTTACAAAGGAAAATTGGTTTTTCAGTTTATATATTACTGTTACTGATTGCAAGATAATAAAAAAGTTGAAATTTTTTTTAAAATATTTTATTATTTCATTTTTGACTAACTTCTTTTTGTGTGACGGAATTTCATTTTTGAAACCACGACTGCATCCTGGTACTTAAAAATTGAAACTTTTGTGAATTAACAATGCAATGAGTTTTTAAACTAATGCATATCTTAAACATGATATATAAGCTATGTAAAATTATAATTTAAAGCAACCTACCTGTAACATGGCTTAAGTTATTAACTGTCATTTGACGTGACGGAATGACTGAAATTTTCATAAACATATATATTAAATTAAAAGTGTCAAGTACAAAATTTAATATTTTTTTAATATTTAGAATACTAATAAGATATTAAATATTACATTATATACATTTATTCACATGTGAAAGGTTTTTCAAACACGTATCGAGGACGTTATACAACTAGTTGATGCTGCTGAATTTGCAGAGCCAACAAATCTCTTTTGTCCACCAGGCATCTATCTTTTTCGGGAAATGTGAATACATATCCTTTATTGTCCCTGCTTTCTTAAACCATAATTTGAAAACTTGGAATATATTTTTAAATTTAATTTGTAAAAATTACAAAAAAAATACAATTTTATCGAAGTTGACATTTTTATAGAATTGCCCGTATACTAAAGATGCGTATTTTGGAGACCTTAATTTATTTAAAGTTTTTAAATTTATAAAAATCTTTATAAGAGTTTAATAGGTTATTTGCTTATTTTAAAACGTACAAATAACTTGAACTTAAATAATAAAAACACAATAAAAGTTATTTGTCATTGTAATTTATTTAATTAGTTTGAACATAAATTTAATTATATGGTTCAAAAGGAACAAACACTCTAATAGAACTAAAATCTGAATTTACCAAGTTAAAATGTGCTTTATTATTTAACTGTTAATAAATAATGTGGTAAATTGTTAACTTAAAAATTTCTCTATTTATCATGCAAATACTATAAATAAAAAAAGATAATAAAAATTTTAAATTGTCTTCTCTAAACTAACATTTTATGAGCCAATTAAATGAATGCTTAGTTATTTTTGATCTCCATAAACTGTGTGAGAACTAAATGTTATAGGTGCCACGCGTCGTAATAAGTAATGCTATACGGAAGTATTTTCAATTATTAACAAGCAAAATTTTAAAATCTTCAGTCTACAATATATACACGGATATTTTTTTTAACAGGTTATACAAATTTCAGGTGTAAATTAGAAGCTCCATGCTTTAAAAAACCAAGCAAAACCTCGATGTTTTTTTAGCCATAATTGCACTCCCATAATTAGACTAACACTGTGTTAGCTTGATTTCGCCGTCTTAATGATCGCTAACAATGCGTGTCCGTAGCATAAGCCTGAGGCTTTGTGCAATGAGCCACTTAGGAGGCCGCGAAGATATGTCCTTGTGTAGAAGTCAAATTAGACGATTGTCGCCTGAATCGCAACACGCCTTTGATTGAGTCGTGTGCTAGACAAGCGTCGTCGCCAAAAAAATTCTGATTAAATTAAGTTTGACGATAGTATTTGTGGTGGGTATTTTTACATTTATTTTATAATGTATGACGCGTTTCAGGGCTGAAGTCTATCAAGTATTTTGATGGGACTGTTTCACGTCAGGAGTTGCAACGGTTCCAGCGGTATTGTTTTCATTTTTAGGGCCTTCTAGATTTTTAGCTTCCACACTACACGTTTATAACGTAAAAAGTGGAAGGTATTATAATCGTTCAGTCCGTCTGTCAGTCACCCACTTTCATAGCCCAAACTACAAATGCTACGGACCAGTGCGATACGTCAAAAAAAACAGCGCATCTAAATTAGAATACATTGAAAATTTCAGAAAAGAATTCGAATTCGAAGTACTTCAATTATTTAAAAAACTGCAAAATTTAATGCCCATTTAAAAAGCATAAGAAGCCATTTTTATTAGAATTTAATTACCATTGCCATTCGCAACAATCGCTCGAGAAACTTTAATTCTTTTAGACAATAAATTAAAATAAATTTATTTTTGTCGACATCGATCAGTTTGAAATGACGTCAAATATATTTCACTACGAGATTCTTTGTATGTTGATATGAAATATATTTATTCTATTTAAAAGCGAGGGATATTATATTACATATTTATTCTTTGAAATATAAATTAATTTTTGCAAACGATAAGTAATAATTATTGAAGTTTCGAAATAAAATAAATGAAACTAGCCAAATTTAGCATGTAAATGTTTAATATAGAATATCAATGCTGTGTTTGTCGCCTTTTTACCTGTTAAACACAACTGTTGTGTGGAAGCGGGTCAAGTGACAGATTCTGTTACAAACCTACTTGTTTTTTTTTTAAATTACAATATTTTCCTGCTATACTTAAACAAATGTTGTGTACAAACTTTTTCAGTCGAACTAAAGCTTTTCTTGACTGTTTGTGAATCACGTTAAATTGCTGTCCCACAATTTTGGTAAATTTGTCTGCCCACATAAGACAAAATGTCATCTAAACCGAAATTTTCTAACAATATTGATGTTTTGGTAATGCTTTGCATACTTGAAATTAATCGAATAAAGTTTAATAAATACGTAGCATGAATAAAAACAAGTTGCACGCGTTACCAACTCTAAATAGAAACAAGTAGGTTTGTAACAGAATCTGTCACTTAACCCGCTTCCACACAACAGTTGTGTTTAACAGGTAAAAAGGCGCCAAACACAGCATTGATATTCTATATTAAACATTTGCATGCTAAATTTGGCTAGTTTCATTTATTTTATTTCGAAACTTCAATAATTATTACTTATCGTTTGCAAAAAATTCATTTATATTTCAAAGAATAAATATGTAATATTCCTCACTTTTAAATAGAATAAAATATTTCATATCAACATACAAAGAATCTCGTAGTGAAATATATTTGACGTCATTTCGAACTAATCGATCTCGCAAAAATAAATTTATTTTATTGTCTAAAAGAATTAAAGTTTCTCGAGCGATTGTTGCGAATGGCAATGGTGATTTAATTCTAATAAAAATGGCTTCTTATGCTTTTTAAATAAGCATTAAATTTTGCAGGTTTTTTTAATAATTTAAGTACTTCGAATTCTTCTATGAATTTTCAATGTGTTCTGATTTCGATGCGCTGAATTTTTTGACGTATCACACTTGTCCGTAGCATTTGTAGTTTGGTCTATGAAAGTAGGTGACGGACAGACAGACTGAACGATTATAATACCTTCCACTTTTTACGTTATAAACGTAGTGTGGAAGCTAAAAAGCAGACAATAATAAAACGTTCATTTTGTGAGTAAAATTGAAACAACCGATGAAATTTCAAGAAGTGCAAAAATGAAAACAGGATAGTTACATCATCTGAAACAGCCTCATTAAAGTTAATAAAAATGTGTTACCATTATTTATTGGGTTTTGTAGAAATTGTTTTGTAGAAATTGTTATCAGGTTACTGCAGAGCTTTCTACTTCGAAAAATGATTTAATCAAAATGTAAACTTAAGACTTTAAGAGGATCAGTGACGCATTTCGGGAATTTTATCGAAACTAAATTATTTAGTATTAAATTATTTCGTATATGATCGATGACATCTCTTAATGCCGGTTTTGTCCTATTCTTAAAAAAAAATCCCCTTTACACATTGCATGTCTCTAATCATATAATAAGCATAAATTTCCAAATAATATTCCACTTTTAAATCTCCACTAAACCTATGTTATTTGATATATCGCCTTATCTAATTGAACTTCTAGGAAATACGAGTTACTAACTGACAATTACAGGCTAAATGAGAAATCTTGATTTGAACTTAGGGTATAATTGAGCGTTAAATATTTTTCGAAGGTTATTGCATTCAATTTCTTAGAAAACTTATTCAATCCTTTACAAATACCTAGGTCATTAAGTAATGCTAAAATACTTTTATTTTTTAATAGATTTCAAATTGATAAATAATTATTGACTGTCACACGATGAATATTCATTTAAAAATCACATTTAAAGTGAATTGTGATGCCAGCAAATATAATGAGGAAATAACGATATTTCTAACCATTAATTTCTTTTAGAAGTTTCTAACTCCTTAATATAATGACCAGTTTTTGAAACTGAAAACAAACCAAACAGATAATGCCAATTTTACCTATTTTGCGATGAAGTCCCTACAACTATATTAATTTTCCAAATTTATTTTTAAGAAATATTTTTAGTTTGAAACAATGAGTCATGAATGTTTAGGATCATTATACTATTGCTTTGAGTTTAACTCTCTTACTGCGTTAACACTCGGTCATTGGTGGTCTGAAAAAGGTCCCAGGTTCGGGTCCGGGCATCGCCAAAAATGTGTTGCATAAAATAACGGAGTTTTTAATCATCAAATTATCGTATGCTTCTAAAACATATTGTGTAGCTGTGGGTAAAAGAAGCTTTATGAGAAATTCTTTGGAATAAAGGTAGAGAGATTTATTTGACTATTATAATTATTTTTACTACATTTATCATACATAATATATATATTAACATGTGTAGCTAAATTTCGTTATATATATTAAAAAATTCTTTTAATTTAAGTTAAAGTAATTTATTTGACTGCTCCCTAATATCAATTTACTTTACATTATTATAAAATGTAACTTTACTCAAGTTAACGACGTCTGAAAAAATTCAGATTAGTTTTATTATATAAAAGTTTTAGAAGACTTAACAAAGAAAATATTAATTATTATGGGGAAAGGTTGTGACCGGTCGTAAACTGGTAGACAATAATGATCTTTGATTGCCATTATTATAAACAACTTGATAAAAAAAATTCCAGTTGATCTAATATTGCGAAATAAAAAAATAGGTTTTGTAATTGAAATGTTACTTAGAACCACACTTTAACTAAACTTTTAATGCCAAAAATTAACCACTTTCATTAATTTTATTTAGCAGATTTAAATAAGTCTTTATCGTTTGCTAAATTTTTTTGAGATTCAAAGAATGCTTTTTTTGCTCCAAAAATTGAAGCAAAACTTATCGTAACATCCTTTAAATTTATTCAATTTTGAAATTTAAAAATAATCTGATTTTTATGCAAAAAAAGAACGTCCCCTGTCGCTTTCTTAATAAACAACTTTTGGTCGCCATAATTACCCATTTTCATTAATTTTCTTTCGCAAATTCTTTTAATATTCTTTATCATTTGCTAAATTAATTTGTAGTTCAAAGAATAAATATTTTGTAAAATTGATGCTCAAAATAATAGAAGCTAAACTTACCATAACACCGTTATTCATTATTTTGTTTAGAAGTATTTGCTATTTACGAAAAAATAATGTATTGGTATTTTGATGTCTTTTATACACATTAATAAACGATGTTAAAAGTCAAGAACAGTCGCTGTTCTTGTTTATTACTCAATCGTTTTCTTATATAGTTGAAGTTGTAGTTGCTCCGGCATTACGGATAGGAAACTCAAGACAATTTTAGTGGATTTATTTATTTTTAAATAATAAATTAAAAGAAATTTATTTTTAAAGGAATTTATTTTTATTTTTTTAAAGGTTGAAATGACATTAAATATATTTCACAAAGAGATTCTTTGATTGTATGTTTATATGAAATGCTTTGCTTCTATTTAAAAACGACGAATATTATATGTTTATTCTTTGAATATAAATTAATTTTGCAAACGATAAGAAATAATTATTGAATTTTCGAAAGAAAATAAATGTAACTAGCCAAATTTAGCGTGTAAATGATTAAATAGAATTAATAACTGTGTTTTACGCCTTTTTCCCCGTTGAACACAAATGTTGTGTGGAAGTGGGCTAAGTGACAGATTCTGTTACAAACCTACTTTTTAAGTTCCCAAAACTGTCGAAACCTTAAGTTAACTTCCCGGACATGGATCTTTTTCCACAATTGTGATACGGCCCCCGCTTTATTGGCGGTCGAATTTGACAAGGCCACTCACTGATAGAGATGTTCCCTGGCCACACTTAGCAAAACAGCGCCCTGCCCGGCTCCTGCAATTACGGCCACGAAATCTTCTGTGCCGGGCTGTAATCTTGATGCCGCACTTGGGTTGCTCACACAAATACACAGGGAACCAGGATTATCACGAGTGCTCACAGGTACTCATTGCAGATACTCCCCACTCTTTATAGAGATATTTCTTTCCTGTAAGATGGTGTTGTCCTTCGGGAACAGTTATAGGGATTCTGCGTGTTTTTTTTAGTGTTTTAATATAGAACAACAATGCCGATTAGAAATAATAATCTGGATTAGAAATAAAAATTCTAGAAATGAGAAAAGGTTAGAAGCAACAAAAATTATCTAGATTATAACTAGTTTTTTTACTTTGCATTTGGGTGCATGATATTTGAGCAGTGCATGTATGCATAAAAGAAAAATGGCTAGATCTTATTCATTGAAAATAGTAGGTGAAAACAACACGCTAGTGTTTTTAACATCGATTTTATAGGCAAACTTTTTTTTCCCATCGAAGTAGGTAGAAAAGGGATGTAAATTTATTTTTCTTTAAGTATTTTGGACGGACGTTTCCAAGAAATTCGACACATAGTTGCTCGATCGTGCAAACAGGGGGATGACCGTTCAAATGGTGTAAACTATAAGCTTAATGTGTAGTATTGGTATGTAAAACTTACAACCGTTAGAAAGGGAATTTATTTGAAATGCTTTGTGTGATTTGAAATGTGTTTCAGGGACGTAGACAAAAATAAATCGCGCTGAGCTTTACAAACTTTTAATTTTAAAATGATTATTAATAAATATATGAAATTACTTTTCCCGTAACATACCGTATTTTGTAGCGGGATGCAGCCGCCTTAGTCCTCTCAGATAGCTACGTCGCTGATAAGTTTAAAATTTAAATTTTCAAAGACTACATTTATAAAAACGGAGGGACTTAAATATTTTAAGATATTGGTTAAGTTAAACTATAAATAAAAATATGTATATTTGATAACGGTTAATATCGAACAATATTTCTGAATTATTTTATTGACTTGAAGTAAGGCAAACAAAAACCAGATTTTTTACGACAAAATCTCTTGGTCTTATGGTTCTGCTAAATTTTCACTAGGAGGAAAGCTAATTTAGCTAAATTTCGGCGTTTCTGGTTTTTCAACGACTCCTCAAAGTTTATAGGGGGAAAAATCCTTACTATTTGATAGTGTAGCAAAAAAATATAGTAATAATCGTACGCATTCAATAGGATGACATTATCTCTTATTTCCTGAAACTGTTGCGTATATGAATCGAGAATTGGAATAAACTCTAAGTGATATTTGAAAAACGAAGAACATTTCACTGCTTTGTTTACACAGTCGCCAAAATCATAATGACCTCAACTTCGGACACGATTCAATTTATTGTCGACCCCCTCAGCCAGCCTCACCCAACTCCTATTTCATCCCTCATCCTCCCCACAACCTTTTGTACTCCTCCCAATTCCATTCACCCTCTAGCAATGTGAAGATTTTTTTTTTTCGTTTTCGCCAACTAAGAAAAAAAATGAGAAAGAAAAGCCCAAAGAAACCACCCCATACATAAGAAACAGTAGGCGAAGTTGGCTGGAAAGTATGGGCGAAAATGACGACTTGGCATGTCTGCCTTTGATAGAATTGTCAAGTGGTAATTGTTGGGCTCTGGTGCCATCACGCTGCTTTCGACCTCCTAGGAAGAGAGCTCTGCTTTATTTTCTGACACCCCTGAGTTTCGCCATTAATTGGGAAAACCGCAATTCTAACGCGAGGATGTCCACATATTCATTAGGTTTTTTTTTTTTTTTTTTTTTTTTGGGGGGGGGGGGGGGGGGTCTTGGTTTGAGGATTCGCTGTGCTTGAGTTATTGTTCAAGCATATCGGACTGTGATAATGCGATTATTCTTTGTAAATTTGAGTAAATAGGGTTAACCTCGCTTATGTATATTCTAATAATTGTTTTTAATTTAGCTTTGTTGCTGTACGTTTTTAAGATTGCTTTTAATGTTTTGACGCTCTCTACATTTTAATTATTGCTTTTTGTTTAAAAGTTTGGTAATTCTACTTCTATTGTAATTCTAAAACAACAAAACAAGGATGCCCATACATTCATTTGGGCTTTGCTTTAAAATAGTTATTGTTGAATCCTACGAACTACAATAGTGCGATTTTTCTTTGTTTTAAACTTGTGGATTCTGTTTCCTTACTAATTAAAAAAGGGCATTGATTTGATCTAAAATGGCAGAATTTTACAGTTCCGTCGAATGGTGTAACTTTGATCCAAGTAAAAATATCCTAGAAATGATTTTCTTTTTGAATATTTTTTACTCATAGGTCAAGTGAGAGTTGCCACTAATTGAAAAAGGCAAGTACATTTTTAAAATGTATTGAATGAGAAATTATTAATTTTAATAGCTTTTGGGATAAAGTTACCCAATTAATAATCCATTTTTTTTAAAATTCAGTGTTTTCTTTTTTTTATTTAAGAGTAGAAATCAGTTATTCTATGACATAAAATTTATAAACTTAATAAATAACAGGTAGGAAATGATAAAACGTCAGAATGCGTAGTTACTGAACTGCCAGATAAAGGCCTAGAAAAAAATTACATTTAGCATGAAAAGCTGCTTTGCTGCAGGTAGTACTTGCTTGCGTGGCAGAGAAATCAACATTTAACTCTTTCAGTCCCAGTGATGTCATTTAGCATCATCATGTTTCTAATCATAATTTTTAAAAAATAATAAGGCTGACATCTATTGGTATAAATAAAAAATATTTTCTAATAGAAAAAAGTTTGAAGAATCGAATGATGTGCTTTTTGATATCATAAATGGCTATAGCCACAATCAGAAAAAAAATTTCTAAAATAATGATGCCAAATTGTCATTGAGACTGAAAGGGTTTTTAAAAAAATCTCATCGAGAATTAAACTTGATTTTTTCATTCATGTAGAACTTTGTGAGTTTCGGCTACTGATTGAATAATAAGTTTATTTGAATTCCTATATTACTTTCTGAACAGTGATATTTATCGTTAAGAAAACGCAGTTATTAAAATGAACACGTTGACAAAATAATTAGAAACGATTAGACGAAAACACAGTTTTTCATAAATTTTCCAGCTTAATTTTTTTAAACAAGCCCGCATTGGCCCATTGCATAATT
This sequence comes from Oedothorax gibbosus, assembly GCA_019343175.1. Lineage (NCBI taxonomy): Eukaryota > Metazoa > Arthropoda > Arachnida > Araneae > Linyphiidae > Oedothorax > Oedothorax gibbosus. Next base: position 4,023,061 of record CM033281.1, read on the forward strand.
TTTTTTTGTTTTATCATGTTTATAATTGAAATAATATGCACTTACAGTTATAATAGTAACTTCAAAATTATACTGTAATTCTAAGTTTATATTGTGTTATCTGGCTTATCGATACATTGTAACTGGTTGGGCCCATTTATATGCGAGAGCATGGATTAGACAGTTACTTTTAAAACGTAACTCTGTTACAGTTAATACGAAACGTAACTAATTAGTTACTTTTAGAAATTTCAAGTTTTAAGAAAAATTGCAATTTAACCATCTTACCGTTTTCCAAAGAGAACCCACATTAAAGAAACAAGCACAAATAAATCACTGCAATTCGAATTAACAATTTTTTTTAAAATTTAATTTTAAAGGAGTTGAATTTCGAAATTGGCATCCGAGACAGACTTCAGAAGGTTACGAAATTTTTCGTCACCGCAAAGAGTAGCTAAGTTACAACAGTTACTCTCTGAAGAATTTAACGGCGTTACTAGACGTTACCTAAAAAATAACCGTTACAAGTAATGCCTTACTCTAATCCCTGTGCGGAAGATACTGTAGTAAAATTTTAATATCAATTTGTGTTTTTTCCAATTCCTTCATTTTCAACGATGTTTAAAAAAAATATCGACAACTCGCATTTCAATTCAAAGAGCGCGAAATAATATAATTGGAGGAATTGGGCCCCCCCCCCCCAAATAATGCCCAATCATCCCCAAATCTGACCTCTTGTCTCCTCCTTATCTTTAGCTCGTTTACCATCCCACTTGTTCTTGTTTTTTTCCAGCATAACAGCCAACGCGTCAACAGAAATTCACCAAGGGCAACCTGTTAACACCGCACTGCTGCGACGGAAACTTGTTTCCAACAAAAAATGCTATACCTTTACCCCCCCTCAAACCACGGATTGGGGAAGGGGCATACATAACTCCCCGAAAAGATAATTATCTTTTAGCATCCACCTAGGAGAACTTCCCCGAATTTCAAATGCCTCAGGAGTTTTCACTGTGGTCGGTGTTGTCTCTATTAGGGCTCGTTTGGATATTTAGACGCCATTGTAACTGATACTTTTGTTTAAAATAAATTGTATTAAATATACAGCCAAACCTCGTTACTTCGAAACCTAAGGGAACTATATAATACAGTCGCTGGACTAATTATTAGACGCACTGCAAGATTTCATGTATCAATCAATGATGAACAAAATACCTTTAGAAGGACATTTGTGTTCTTAAACTTAAGCTATTGAATAGAAAATATTATCTGCTATACTTAATACATATATCGACATCTTTTGTAAGTAATGATATGGCATTCTTTGGTATGTTTTATCATTACTAAAAAAATACAGTGAGTCTAATAATTTGTCCAGGGACTGTAAGTTCGACCTAAGCGTAATGCACCTTCCGAAAAATTAATATTTAAAATACGACAGGATGGGGAACGCAATGTTTCAAATTAAGTTATTTGGGATTTAGGCTATCCATGTTCTGATTAATAAAGTTCGACTGTATAGCAAATGGACGGCATTTTAAACTTTAGTGGTAATACAAAACGAATGTGATACACAAAATTAGTTTTTCTATCTTCAGAGGCGTTTATTTTCTAATCCATTCAACTGGTACTCAGTTGGAAACCGTATACAACTTTGTCAAAATTGAGGTTGGGAACTGTTCGGTTGTTGAAGTGTTGGCGTTGGGGGTAGCGCTGAAATCCAAATTATAAGTAATACGCTTGTTTGTTAAGTTGGCTGTGAAGTTGGCGGATCTTGGGTGGCAAAGGGCTTCCGATTCGTTACGATGATAATGATGCGGTCCATCCATCTGATTGGAGGTGATTATCTGTGAAAATATTTCCTCACTTGTGGTGGTCGATTTAGCGGATTACTTATTCGAAGGTGTCGAAAATACTTCGTTGATGCGATAGAAATGTAACTTTTCTGTAAAGTTAAATATCTGTCTGTCGAAGTGTTACTTTTAGATGTTGCACCAGGTTAGAAACGAGAAATGACGAAAAATAAATTTAAAGTCAAAATATCATCAGTTTTTTTTTTAATTATGAATAATAATGGATGTTATCTAGTTTATCGATACATTTTTTAAATTGAACACCATTCACAATTAGGACTAATCAGATCATCCCTATTAAAATACTTATCTACTAGTCGAGGTGGTAAACTGTGAAAACATTTCATATTTGTCACAAATTGATTTGTGGAATTAAATGTGCATCGTCTAATAAGACGTTGGTAGAATGGAAACTATACCTTTTGAATACATTAGAATGGTGTATAATATGAAATCCAAGCTTTTCTGTCAGAACTTTCGTTTTCATGATACATTAACAATTCCTTCACATTGTTTTATTTATCCATTTCTGATGAATAAAAAAAAATTAGGTAATCATTTCGACAACTATTTAAAATATTCTTGTATTACTCAATCATTTATCCAACAGCTTCAGCTTGTTTGATCTGTGGAGCTGTTGGTTAGTGTGTCGGCTTTATAAGAAATCCTCGTGAAGTTCTTGGGTGGTAAAGAGCTGTTTCGTTGTGATAATGATGTGGTTCATCTGATCAGGATGGAGTGAAGAGGCTGAGATGATTATCTGCGAAAATATTTCCACACTTATGGTGGTCGAATCTAGGAGATATGTTAGAGCATACAAAAATAAATTGCAGGTTGAATTGCAACATTAACTTAACAAGTAGAACGTTTTATAGATAGAAGTATGCGGTGTTAGATGGCGAACTTTGGTAACTTAGGTGAAAATCAGGTTATATAATTGTGAGTTATTGGCCTTCGTTTCCGATCGGTGAAAGAGTTATACTCTTTACAACTGAGATGGGATAACATTTCCTATGTATACTGCTCTAATGTTAACTGTTGCTGGTGTATACTGTGCAATAGGACTTACTCTTTAGACCCCCTTAGGAAGGGGTTTGTTCCCTACTAAATATCCCCCTTGGGGTTTGTACTGCTTGTAAAGTAAACGGCTAAAATGAACTAAACTTAGCAGAATTAAAGTTTTGCGTTTTACGACTTTTATAGCGGTTTTTCCAGTATGTTAGAAATGGCAACTATTTTTAAAATTCTTAACTCTGAGAACATTTTCAGTCGTGGCATCAGAAATTCTTTATTATTCCTATTGTTTCTTTTATTCGTTCTAATTACATGTAGTTTCACGGCCAACTTCAATAACAAGGCCAGAGAAGCTTTCCCAAACATGAGCGTAGACGGAAATTTTGACGTCACTGTTCCCAGTGCCGAAGATCGAGAAACTAGTTCGGACCATTCGGAACCTAAAATGTGGTCAGCCGTGAACGAGTGGTTCCGAAGAGGTTTCGAGACAGGTTGTCTTCATCTTCGGAGCAACTTCACTTTTTCCGTCAAAATTTCCGTCCCCGAGCTTGTTTGGGAAAGCTTCTTCGGCCTTAGTAGTTGAGTAGGCCGTGGTAGTTCCCAATCAGTTTCAAATCTTGCTAGTTTACCTATAAAAGTAAAGCTACTAGAACTACTTAATATGCTTCAAAATATAAACTAAACAAAATGCTAAATTGTCTAATAATAGAAAATCCCAAATTTTCCACCTATTCGATTTGAGTATAATTGCTAGTGACAACTTGGTGAAAATCCGTTACTGAAGACAATCCAATAAAAACCTCTAATCTCGCATAGAGAAGTGAGATATTTATTGACTTGTTGCCGACGCGTGCATGCATCCGTGAGACCATTAAAAAGATTCATTATCTGATTGATTCCGAACTGAGAACTGTCGTTTCTTTATCTCCTAACAAGTCCACAGTGTTTTACGCTTGTAATTTCGGTTTCGACGCTTCGTTTTATCTGTGGGTCTATCACATCGGTCATTAGTGAAATTGTAATGCTGCATCGTTTAGGTATTCATTATTTGGGAATGAAGTGTCACGAACTTATAAGGGATGTTCAGTCGGTCCCATAGAGCAAATTCATTAATTTTGAGATCGCATAAGTTCTGCGAAAGTATTGCTTTGCCATGAAGAAATTTTTTCACCAATCGTCCTATCCTCGAATGTGGTTCCGGTTATTTAATTATTAATTGATAAAGACAGGCTTTACTCTAACGCCCGTATTCACCGCTTTTTTCAACTCTGAGTTATCTCGCGAAAAACGGTTCTAACACCTCGTTGTGAAACCGTATCACCGCTCAAATTACCTCCGATTTATTTCACCATAGTTCAGAAGGTAACTCGCCGATTGGAGCGTTAACGTGGAACTTCGAGTTACGCATGCGCACAATCGAATTTCTGTGTGTTGTGATTATCGCCATTCCTTTTTCGCATTCGTTTTCCTGATTTGTTATTTTCTGAATACACTTTGCAAGCCGCACATTTGTAATTTTCTTGGTATTTTTGTATATCGTCGTTAAATGGAACCAGCAATCTCTTGCCACGCTTCTAGTTTTTTTTTACATTACTTGCTTTGTTCGTTTCTTTGCATTCAATTATTTTAATTTGTGGTTTGATTAAATTAAGAATAAGTTCTTTCTCGTAGTTTGTGTAAAAAACACGTTTTTTTCGTTTTCTGGTTCCATCTCAGTAATTGGAAATAAATACTTTAAAAATGCAATAACAACAAAAACGAATGTAAAATAAAGATTATAAATAATAAATAAAAATTGTAAATAATAACGAATAAATAATAATAAATAATTAACACAGAAATTACCACGAGTTTGCACGGAGAGAAAAATCAAAACAGAAAAGCGAAGGATTGTGGGTAAAGAAAGAGTGAGTTATTTTCAACCAATCATATGCCGCCCTGAGCAAGTAACGTTCGCTAACTCCGAATCCATATACTCGGTGTTCAAAATACGCGGTGAATAGCGATTTCGTTAACGAGGGTGAACGCGGTAATGCGCGGGTATGCGCGGGTATCAACTCATGAGTTACCGCCAATCACTCGTCTTGCGGTGAATACGGGCGTAACAGAGACTCTTTTTCTCTTCAGACTATTTTGGGGAAATTAAAACCTGAAAATAGTTAAATAACCAGATGACATTTTTCAACAAATTTCTTTTATTTTGCTGTTATGACGATTCTCGTACCTAATGAAACAAATTGCTTACATGGCAAAGCCAAACTTTCGCAGAGGGGCAATTTTGGTTTCGTTAATTTTTGTGGGATAGAATCTTCTGAATTGGGAATATTGCTTTTACAAAAATAGGATAAGAACGTGTGGAAATATAGCATGTGGGTTACATTGAAGCCGTATAATATTAATTATATTAATTAAAAAGTACTTTAAATATGGAAATTTTGCTTAGATAGCTGGATTTTTTTTTTGTATTAGCTAGTATGAATAATTGTCGAATGATTTAAATATGAAAACTGTGGTCCGAAAAGTGGCCTGTTTTTCAATTCACATTGCAATTTATGCTTTTTAGCTTCCACACTACGTTTATAACGTAAATGTGAAAGGTATTATAATCGGTCAGTCCGTCAGTCTGTCACCCACTTTCACAGAACGAACCACAAGTCGCACAAACAAGTGGGATACGTCATTTTGAAGCAAAAAATCAGGCTAGGTTACATCCCAAATTTCATTAAAAAATTTAAGTTAGAAGTATATTTAAAATTTAAATAACTAAAAATTTAATCTATATTGAAATAACATGCAAATTCCATTTTCATTCAATATTTTCACTGTTGCCATTTCGTCAAACGTACGAGAAACTTTATTTAAAATAACAATAAAACACTTGAAAAATATTTATTTATGTGATATGATTTAGTTTGGATTGTTGTAATATCACAATATATAGTTCTTTTGATGGTTCATTATATATGTATGAAGAAAGATGCATAGCAAATTCTTACTATGAATAAAAAATCTGCAAAAGTTCGCTTTTATTTTAAAAGCATCAATTTTACTAATTATTTATTCTTTTCTTTTTCGAAAGAAAGTTAATGAACATGGAAAATTGTGGCGATTAAAAGATATTTATTAAAAAAATATTACATCATTAATTCTTCGAATTTCAAATAAATTTAGCAAACGATAATGAGTAATTATTAATTTGCGAAAGAAGATTAATGAAAATAGTTAATTTTGGCGTTTAAAAGTTTGAATTACTCTTAAAACAAAAGAGTGAAATCCACTCCTGTAGGGGAAGTGCATTTTCGGCACCGGAAAGGAGTGGAAATTAACTCAGACTGAGTTAAAACCGCTCGTTTGTTTTAAGAGTGTAGAAATAAATTATTAGCTAAAGGCCTTGTTTGGCGATTTTTTTTTAAATCTACCCTTTTGATGGGTTGAAGTAAAAAATGTGATGCTATACCTACCCATAAAGACTACCCATCTAGAAGTTCTCGTGTTATTTTAATATTTTGATTATTTACGGCGAGAAATGCGGCACGTTGATAAATAGGGAAAATTTATTACAAACGTCCGATATTCCAATAAACTGGTCATTTAACGCTAATGATATACCCGGTTATGAACACTATAAGATATATCCGGATATATCACTTCGAATTTGAGTAAACATTGCATTTCTATACCAGTTTAAATTATAAAAATGCCTACTACGAAATTGTACCTCACCATGACATGACCTTGACTATGAATATGAGAAATTCCAAAACTATTTTTTTTAATTTAAAATCTTATGACTCTTTGAATGCTGTTAATAAAATAACGAAATGTAAAAAATAAAACTAATTTGACTCCTTCACATACAATCTCCACTGTATTTTTTTATATATCAGCTTGAGAATCTGCAATTTCTTTTCACAAAAAAATTTCTTACGGTAGCAACGGTGGTAAAAAAAAAAAGAAGTCTTATATAGCCTTGGACGCTCCACTTGTAATAACACCACCCTATAATCACACCATACCAAAACGTTTATCTCATATGTGCGATATTTTCAATTGGGTTTCAACCAGCCAACCACGAAATATATAATTTTCACCTGTAATACCTTTAATAAGATAAAAACATAAGTATATGGCGTAAATGCATCGAAAGTGGGTTTAGAAGTTCAGCTTTTTTTGTGCTTATTGTCGTCGGTATGTTTTCTATGTGAAAGTCCGAAAAGTGGGAAAGAAGATTTATTATTAATTGTGATTGAAAAGCGAATGGAATATAAACTAAATGTAAACAAAATTCACACAAGTAGTTTTTTCAAAATTACCAGAGGAGGTTTTCTTTTACTTTTCTAGCGAGTACAGCTTACAAATCATCTAAGAAGGTCTCTCTGATAATTTTTTACTCAATTAAACCATAATTTAAAACACGGCTATTAGCTTGTTCTAAACTTTTAATCCCAAAATTTAAACTTGTTCATAAATTTTCTTTCACCGATTTAATTAAGAGTCTTAATCATTTGCTTTTTTTGAAGTTCGAAGAATAATGATGGAATTTTTTTGTTCGAAATATTTAAGCGAAACTTATCATATCATTCAACTTTATTTTTTGAATTATTAAATTATTTTTAAATAACCCAATTTTTGTACAGAATGAAGCATGTTCTGACACTTTCTTTAAAAAAAAAACAGTAACCACCTTTTAGTCGCCTAACCCATTTTCATTAACTTTCTTTTGCAAAAATTATTTAATGTTCTTCATCGTTTGCTAAATTAATTTGCAGCTTAAAGAATAAATATTTACGAAAATTGATGCTCAAAAAATAGAAACTTAAACATAACATTGACAACAATGGAAATATTTATTAAAAATGGAATTTTCTTGTTATTTCAATGTATATTAAATTTTAAGTTATTTAAGTTTTAGATATATTTAATTAATTTTTTTTGTTAGTGAAATTTGGGGTATAGTTTTGCTCGATATTTTGTTTCAATATGACGTATCCCACTTGTTTGTGAGATTTGTGGTTCGTTCTGTGCAGGTGGGTGATGGACGAACAGTATGACATAACGTAAAAAGTGGAAGCTTTTATTTAGGCTATGAACGTAGTGTGGAAGTTAAAAGGTACTGCATTAAAGATGAAAAGTAACTTGGTAGTGTTTTTTAACTAATTTCTGTATATGATTATAAACAGTTTTGAAGTATTTCAAACGCTACTATATTTATATATGGTTAGGTGTTAATAAAATTCCTTTCCTTGGATATTTTTTTTAGCATTTAAAAGTAAACTTTTTAAATCTGTTTTCAGAGCGTAGGATGATAATATAATTTATGTGTAATGGTAAACTATGATTCCGGAACTTATTGCTCCTTTTACGCCCTGTTCGTAAACTTAGCCCAGTGCTTTCGATCCAAAGCGTTTGCCTTGGCTAAACCTCGTAAAACCAAGTTTAGTTAATAAAATGTCGGCAACGCTTTTACTGGAAGGCGAGATCATCCAAAATATTTTGCTTTTGTAGTCCAAACTCTAAGAAATCAAATTCCCAGTTAATACAGGGGCTGGGGAGCCCAGTCGGTTAGGCATTCGCCTAGCATGCGGAAGGTCCCAGGTTCGGGTCCGGGCATCGCCAAAATTACTGCCGACCTATAAACGGTCCGTGCAGTCAAATGTCCAACGAATAATACCCCGTGTGGAGGGAGTGCACGTTAAATATCCTTCAAAGTCCTAACGCTGCGTACGATGTCGCCCTTAACGGTTGCGTTGGGTGCCTACTCAGGTGTCGGCTCGTCACATGACTGTGGTTCTAAAATACGACGCCTGTCGCCAATAGCCCTCGTGTAGCTCTAGTGCGACGATAATTCAAACAAACATAACCCAGTTAATACAATAGTTGTACATAAAAATTGGCCTGCAAGTATACTGCAAATTTATATAAGACTCCTATAAAATCGATGCAGTATTTTAAAAATTTAAAAGTTTTTATTTTAAATTATTTAAAAAAAAAGTTTAATTACCATACAATATATTTGGTATTGTTTGTTAATTGATTGTGAATTTAATGAAACAAATTTGTATATTGAGAACTTTTCTTCAACAAAATTCAAAATTAAACACACATTCTATTATAAGACAGTGTTGAGCCGCGTTTCTACATGCTGCGCCAGAGCTAGTGCAATGCACTTTGTCGACCTGCTTGCGCATTTGTCCCGTTGGCAACCGCTGCTGGAGTGACGTTAACTTATGAAATTTTATATAAGCACCGTCTAACGAAGGGGCGTTTGCAGCTTTTATTTTCTTTTACAGGTCGCCTCATAACTCTCGTTGACGCCAATGCAGTTGCCAGCCGTAGACTTATCAAAAATAATTTTAAATATTCCATCCCTGCTCTAAATTGTAACCGTACAATGTCTTCAATAATAGCCAGACTACGAACAAAACATTTAAAAGGAATGAAAATCTCAACGGAAGGATAAAGAAGCTTCTCCACAAACTGCCCAAACTGTCTTGGTGTCCAACTGTCCCGCAGCATATATTTGGCTGCCCAGCAATTCAAGCCAGGCTCTTCAGGATTGGCTTTGAAGACCCAGAAATTTTAATTCTCTCCGAAGATGCAGAGGAAATAGCGAAAGCTGTCTACGACAGCTTCGGATCCATCTAGTTTTTGCACACAACATGGACACGACAACAACAACTACAGGTCGTCTCCAGCGCGGGCGCTCTTTCGGGGTAAATGCGTAGGCCAGTCTTGATTTGCTAAGTCTTAATTTCATGTCTTAGTTTGCTAATTCTTAATTTATTATGTATTAGTTCGTTTACAAAGTTATTGTTCTATTTATTTTGATATCGTTAACCTAATTGTAACTATTTCTTTTATTACTCAAATTAAATCTAATGATAATTAAGTAAATAATCTACTGTTTTCATAATCAATCCTTTATTTATTGGTCAATAAAATATAGTAATTCATAGTTATTCAAATTGTATTTTCTTGTACACAAATCCTACCCAGAAACAGTTTAATTTCATTAATAGGATGTCACTTATATTCCACTCTCATTCCTGTTTGTAATACGACTTTCCCTACGTTTGGTTTAGTCGAACTATCGTAACCACACTTCAATCAATGCTGGATATTTTCGTTGCAAGTTTATTATGCACAGTATCTGTATATTGAGAAGTTTTAACTATGATGGGGGAAGTTCAGAACTGATAGTTAAATTATGACTGCTATTCTTCACAATCATTTGTTATGACGTCCGTCGCCAATAGTTATCGTGTAGCTCTAGTGCGACGATAATTCAAACTAAACTAAACTTCACAATCATTTACTCTAGATGACCTGACCAATTTAAATTTGTCTATTACAATACATCTAAATCCTGAAAAATAATAAAATTTTAATGTATTTTTTTTTAAATTTTTAAATGACGCGATATTACGCTTTTTGCAGTCAAATCATAAAAAAAACCTTCACTTTCGTGGAAATTCTGTATATATAACGATATCGCTTTCAAGCCGCCTGTCCCTTATTGCAATCTTGATAAAGTGGTGTGGCGAATCCGCCTGTGCTATCTGCTGTTGTCAATAATAACTTCATCATTCCGCAGGTTCTTGGCGAGAAGGAATCCCTTTGCAACAGCGCCAAATGAGTAAACGAGTGTCATTCCCCAGTACCAAGACAACTTCATTTATCGCAGACCAAACCAGTTTTCTTGTTTTCACCGGGGTTCTTATTTGGAATCCATTTTTTATTTTAGTTTTGTGTTTGATTCTTCAGAATCTATCTCTATTTAGTAAACGCTTCATCGGTGGGACCGTTTCATTACGGCCAGAAAACGTGATTCCAATTCAGTTGTGTTTCAATCATCATCTCAGTCACTCGTGCCCTCAGGCTTGAACTGCAGATATTTCAGGGGTGGGGATGGGTAGATCCACGGCTATTTGATCCATGGTATTCTTGATCCACGGCTGACAAGCTGGCATTAGTCTTAATTTTGTTCTGACTAATATATATTTTTACATGTTAAGTATAATAGAAGACGATTAAATGAACGTAGAAATTAAAATTTGTGAGAAGTTTTCTAAATAAACGAAATGCAAGACAAATGAAGACCACAATAATGGACAATTTATGTAGGCGTACGAGAAGCCTAGAAGCCAAAGGGTAAAATAGACTACACATTAAGAAAAACCAGGTTAATAGGGTCTCAGGGAAGTAGCTGGCATTGGAGGTTGTAGTTATACAATTTGCTATAGCAGAGACTTCACAAACCCACTGTGTCACAAACCCACTCTGAAAAAGTTTTTGTTTTCAAAAAATGTCGTCTTGGTTATAAGTTAGGGAGAAATGCATTAACTTTTAATTGTGTAATTTTGTTAAATTGACATTATGAATGTTTTTTCTTATTTTAAACGCTACAAAGATTTTCAAAAGTAAATCTGAAAGAAAGCATTTCAAATTCGGACAATGAAAAAGAGAATTCATTGTCGAATCTAAAACACTTAAAAAGCCACAAAAAGTACTTTTTATCAAATGCTGGGAAGAATTAGCGTAAATCCACTTATGTTAGTGCCCTGTAGGTAAAGTGGCTAGTGCAACTATCGCCAGCTACCATCGTGCTGGCTAATGACACCTGCACGAGTTGGTTGTCGCTTCGAGACAATGGTTAGGGAAGGCTAAATCAGCGTCGTAATTGGTGCTCAAGACGCCGTTATTCTCTATTATCATTTCTTTTTCTAGTGCTTCACTTAGTACTTAATGACTTTATTATTTCGCTCTTTCGCCTTAATTGTCCTGTGGGACAACGGGCACCAGAAGAGGATGTTTGTTGTTTAATCGCTTCTCTGGGAAGGATCCCATACCTTATGGCTTTTCCACGATTTGCCCGCTCGATGGCAGCCCAAGGGTTTGATGTGCAGTTGATGAAGTGAGATTGTAAAAAGTGTTTTATGTGAGAACCAATTAAAAGTGGTTAGAAACTAATTTTTACAATGTCTTCATTAACTATGGTAGTTTTCAATAAAACCTATCTAACAGGACCTTTCGCAATCTAGACTAAGATTTCCTTTGATTTTTTTTGAAGGGCTAATTTAATAGTGGTATTAATTAATTTTTGGTACTATTCAGTTATTGACCATTTTGAATTAGTACATAATCTTTCAGATGGCGAAAAAAATATGTAGAATTGGGCGACTTTTTAAGAATCTCCTTTATTTAATGCCTACATTTCAACATTTTTATTATTTAAAGTAACGCAATACTTTGATTAGTGTAAGTCCTTGCTACTTACGTACATTTTGAGACTGTCATCTTCTGTCATTTTCTTTTAATATCGGAATTAAGACCTTTTCAAGAAGTAATAAATTATCTTTTTTGGGGACCTTGTCGCATCATTCAGATATTATCGTTCATGACAAGAGACTTCCTTCCTTGTCTTCCTTCTTGTTCTAAATACTCTACAACTGTTGTTGAAACTCGTGAATTTATCCTAGCTCTGTTAGGCAGAGATGAGAAGATAATTCACCATTATTGCATCATTCGAAGACTGCACTTCAAACAGTCAGATTCGTACAGATGCAAGTTTCATTTAAACAATTAATTTATTGCAATAAACTAACTTAAAAACTTCAAAATATAAGACGCTAAGCCGTATAAAACGCCGTATGTGTTGGTTTTGGTCGTAAAATTTCGTAAAAAATGGCTTTCTAGACGAAATAAGTTTGACATTGATTTTATTGTCTAAATGATTTATTTTAGACGAAATAAATAAAACGTTAATACGAAAATCATACTAAATATTTTTTTAATTAGTAGTAGTCTTTCAGTTTAACGTTTATGGTGTTAAAATTAGTTTTCTGTGCTAAATGTGGCATCTTAACAGGATGTTTCGAAATATTTTTTTTGCATGAAAAATGGTATTAATGGCGGTTTTTTTTTTGTCACCACTTGTGCTGCTTCGGATGTTCCGTTCATCTATTTCTCGCCTAAGAACCAACGAATCCCTCGTTTCAGTTCCATATTCAAGCAGTTCTCTCGCTTTCGCAACAACAATCGGCTAACTAAGCAGAACATTGTCTTGACAAAGTCGATTGCAACTGCATCATTTGTAGAACATCCCTTCTCCGAGCGAAGTTGGCAAAGTGGCCCTCGGGTCTCTCCACGGAACCATCATCTTCGGGTTGGATTCATTACTCATTTTTGTAATCATAGGCCCAGGCTGGCCACTGCTCGTCCCAAGAAACACGTGGAGAACGCACCTGGGGGGGCCTCAATCACTACTGACCTCGCAGGGTCAAAGAGGCCGCTCCGATGCCATTAGACCCTACCTGGATTAGGGTTACCACTTCGAGCCAGAAAATTACATCATTATTTGAGATGGAGATCGCCATTCAAATTGGAGTGGGAATTTCTGGATTACATTCTCAAATGATCGACCTTCGTTATCCTTGGACATTTGAAAGATGTAACTTGTAGTACTTGTGAAAAGGTTTTGTTGTCAATTTCGCCCAGAGGGACTTTTTGATTTTTAAAATTCCATTGTTAAATCAAGGAAAATATATTCATATTTTTTAAAAGGCGATTCGGTATTTAATAGATAAAATATCTTGCTAAACATATATTTTTCAAACAATATATACTAAAAAGTATGTCTTACAAGTAATTTTCCTGCAATCACAGAGGCTGAATAAGTGGTTTTCAGATCTTCTAACGAACCAATTCACTACTTAAAGTTTATAATAAATTATGTAGTTACAAGAACGTAAAAAAAAAAAACATCCATTTAAATGGATGCCAGTTTTCATGAGGTTATTCTAAACAGTAATCTTGACTAAGATGATTGGCATTCGAATTAGAATAGGCATTCCTAGGAAAACTTCCAAACTTAACGGATAAGAGAACAAAGATGCTGTCGTTGCATGATAAAAAAAAAAGTCGTGAATAGGATGAAGTGTCGTTAACTAATCAACTTAAACTAAAAGGAGTGACGGTTCAGTTACTAATAAAAAAATACAACCTAGAATAAGTTCGGAAATCAGACCTTTATTCGTTCTGGAAAGATCGGTATTTAAAAATAATATTTATGGAATGCTTTTGCATGCAGATGCAGCTGAAAGGAATGCTCGGCGCTGAAATCAGAGCAGCAATGTCTACGGTTGATATTAACAAATTAAACACTTGTTCTAGAAAGTAAAGTTTTTATTTGAATTATAAGAGGACTATCTGTTATCAGAAGGGGTTATTGCAAAAAATTGAAGTCAAAGTTTCTCGCATTCATTCTCTAAAATCGAAGGGTCTATGTAAAGTCAGACAGAAGCTAGACAATATCCGACAATCCATAAATCAGATAACTCTTTTTTTTCTTGCAAAGTGTACAATTCACTTTGTGTTTCTGTTTTAAAGATAAATTGGAGTAGATCCTGTTTAAAAGAAAATTATATACTGAGGAAATATTAACAACACTCGTCATGAAATTAAAATGAATAGCAAAATTCATTCGGAAACGCTCCAAGTTTCCAAGAACTCTTTAGAACCGACTTGAATACATACCCGTTCTCCAATTAAGTCAAACCTAAATCCGCCTATATACTTAAACACTATAATAACCATATATATTAGATAAAATATATATTTAAGGCAATGCCCTGATTGCAATGCTGCTATGCACAACTGTAAGTCCTTTTCTGCATGTATCGGGCTCCAACTACATCTTACAGCCAAGTTCCGGTTTGAAAGCCCAGTCAATTCGTTTACCTGAGAAAAAAAATCTTCAACACCAGCACAGATAAAGCTTAAAATATTGCAACCTTGGATCGCAACGTGACGTTCCGATATTACCTGTCAGCAGTGACGTCACGAAGAAGATGACTTAATCAAAAAGTACGTGCAGTCCCTTTGAGTATTCTGGGCAAGGTCTCTGATTTGATTATAGGCACGACTAGGAGATGATACTGCGGTTTTAGCCTTTTATTCTGGTAAAAGAACCTTAGCGCTGTGGTTCTCAGGTTTGTGTTATAAAGCGACGCTTTGGGGAGTCCTCTTTGTGAACATTTTTGCGGTTTATTGCAGTGTTTGAATTGAGTGCGCAAATGTATAGTAATGTAAGGGTTGAGAATAACACATTATTCTTTTCCGTAAGGGAATTGAGATTTATTGTAACAAAGAGAGTCGTCACCTTTTGCCAACCACAATATATTTCAACGAAGGAAGATTGGGTAGCGCGGAAAATTTCGCGCTTATTAGAGCTAATTAAATCGAATACTGAAAAAGCATATTAGAATTGTTTTTGCCGTAATTTATGTGGTATTATTTTACTCAATATTCAACGTTATTAAATAACCAGCCAAATTTTCGAACTTTTTTTCTGAAGTCCATAGTCCATATGTATTTCTTTTGAATACCTACAGTGTTTGATGCTAAATAAGTAGTTTTACTTAAAAAAAATCCTGGCTATTTCACCACCCACGACTCCACTCTAAACTCTCTAATAAGTAAAAACAGCTGAAAATCCGGCTAAAATTTGCACTTGCAATAACTGTTTGTAGACCCAAACGAAATTCCAATTAATTATGGAATCTGGTTGACAAATAACAAGCAGACTGGGTGGGAAAATGCGGCGGGTCTTTAATATCACCCCCGAAACCCTTAATTTATTAAAAATGCTTTCTAAGAAAAACTCCCCCGCGTGCAAGGGAATTCTCTCGAATTAAGACAAAGATTCTTCCCCTATTTTTTTTATCACATCGCATTGTACGTAGAAAACTGGCACACGTACATGTTAACTCAATGGGCAAAGCGTCACTTTTCTCCGTACAGTCTGAAATTCTGTTTTGTAAACGAAACGTTACACCGTAGACTTTCACGCAGGCATACGTAAATCAGTCAGTTATTGGGGCCGGGATTTGAAGTTCTTGGAAAATATAACGGAATCGCGGGGGTCGGGGGAACCGGGGTTAGGGGTTTGCGAGGTTGACGAACGGTTTATAGTTTGGTATGCAAGGTTCTGGTAGGTGAGAATTTGAAAGTGAACCCAACTTCCAAACGGCTTATGTGCAAAATGTTTGTTAAGGGTATATAAAGATACGGCAAAAACATCAATTTGTCTTTTTTTTTACCTGTTGCTAGTGTTGGATTTACGAGATTAAGAACCAAGTTGAAGGAACGGGTCTCTTCAAAGAATAATTTAAGCATTTGTCTATGTAGGGTTTTTTTTTATAAAAATAAACAGCTTGTTTTGAAAACCAAAAATATTCAGACTATCCACAACTATGCGTGTGATATATCAAAAATTCAACTTGTTTTTTTATTAAACTGTTGATGAGTGGTGAGGAAGAGTTAGTGTTGTAAAATTTAAAATATTTGTATTATTAATAATAGTTTTTTATTAATAGCTTATTGTAAAACATAATTAAACCAAAAGTTGAGCATCAGTAATTAGCGTTTCAAAATAATGACAGGACAATAAAAAATGATTTTAAAAATCAAGATTTGACAGAAAAACTTTCTTTAGTATAATTAGGACAAAAGATTGTACTTTTATCATGGAAATTTTCTAAATTAGTGAAAGAAGAGCTGCCCTACAAATCGACCTCCTACAACTTTTTACTCTTCAATGCTTCCGAAATTGAACACCTCAAAAAAATTCTAATAAAAACTTAATAAAGGGGTTTTAATAAATATTTTTTTGAAATTGACAATTTATTTGAATGGCTTATTGTGAATACGCGCCTTAAATAATTAAAAGATAATAATATTCTAAGACGAGATATCAGAACTAATGCATGATCCTAACATTTACCTTTATTCATGTGATTTTAATTGTTATGTATTAAAGAATTGCCGGAAAAAGACGAGATCTCGTCGTGATTTTCGAGGATATCGGCACTTTCTCATAGAATTCATGTATACCTTTTTACCAAGTTACTTTAAGGGCATTGTATGGTAACAGATCTCTATACACAATTCCAATGGGGAAACTTTTGACTCTGTTTTTAAATAAAGTATACGACATTTACTCGCGAAAACTTACCAAAAAATACAGAAGAAAGTTATTTTGCTATTAAAATAATAAAAAGTATAATTTTAAAGATATTAATTAGTTATTATTGAAACAATTTTTTTTTAGTGATTCACAAACTACAGATGGCAACACTAACCGGCATGTAAATATCTAAAACAATTTTGTTTTAATTATAACTAATTTATATCTTTAAAATTATACTTATTAATTATTTTAATGGCAAAATAACTTCTGTATTTTTGGTAAGTTTTCGTGAGTATACTTTATTTAAAAACAGGGTCAAAAGTTTCCCCATTGGAATTGAATAGAGATCTGCTACCATTAAAGACCCTTAAAAACTCGATAAACAAAGTCTTATAGAACTGTCAAATTGAGCTTTTCAAATTGTTATAACTTTAAGTAGAATGAACTTTGCTATATTATTAATTATATTAAACAATTAATGATTTGATAACTAATAGCGTTGATATTTTCATAAATTGATCCTAATTTGTTAAACTTTTTTTAAACCATATTTTAAACTTAATTTGTGTTCATGAAAGATTTAACCTCTATTACTGCATCCTATTTCGCTACATTAAGGAACAAACTCTAGTGGAAGTTTTTTTTTTCAATACTGACTTAGATTGGAGGTAAAAGTATTACGAAAGAAAACAAGACATTTTGAATTTGGTCTTGATGTATATTTTTTCAGAGAAGCAAAATCTTCCTATTTTACCTCTTACTTTAATTTTATGCATAAATATTTTTTTAATGTACTATTTTCTTTAAATTATATAACAGTATATTAAGAAAGTTACATAATATGCTGTATTTATTTTCTGTAATATAAAAATACAAAAATTAAAAAATGTAACCTCTGTTACTACATGGGATAACAGAGGTTACATTTTTTTTAAAATTTTATTTACCCACCACGAGATAGTTAGCATTGCATTATGTGTCGGATCACAATTAAATTTTTATTATTTTGTTTAAATTTTTTAAAGCAAATTAATGTGTATTATAAATTTTTCAAATATGAATTTTAAATTAAGCATTTTTCCATTCTTCCCCAACAAGCTTCCAAAAGTTAAGCATGTTTTTACAAATTCTGAATTAAAATCGGAAGTTACTATACAGCAAATATGTAAATTAGGCTGATTAATTTTAATGAAAAAACTTAAGACGCTGCTAAAACAGTATAAAAAGGGGGATTAATATAAGTTTCACACATAACCGTAATGTTTGCTGTATGTGGATTAATCGATATTTTTTATAAGGTAGACACTTGTGTAAATATGCTTTCTAAAATAAAAACATATCGATATTAAAAAGCACATGATCTTGTTTAAAATTGTGCTGGAGACTAATAGCTAGCAGGGGCAAAGCCCTATCCCTACTGTTAAAAAAATAATAAAATAAAAATAAGTTTCTTTATTCAGTGTGTCATTCTTAGCAGAATTTTTTTCTTTTTAAATTTTGTAAATTTTTGTTACTTGTTGTGATCTCTATTACATCTTGTAACCTCTGTTACCAATTAACATCTGTTACATATTTTACATAAGCCAATCAGCGCCGAATATTTTAGCTCGCATATAATATGGAAAGTGAAAAGTACACACAATTATTTGACTTTTAGGTATTTGAATTGTTGCGAACTTTAAAGAAAAGTTAAACCTTAATAAAAAAAATTTAAAATGTACAATTTGAAATTATCGTATCACACAAATATGATCCTTTATTTTGCACTATATTTTACCCACAAACTAAAAAAGACAATTTATCATTTAAACTTCTAATTAAATAATTATTTAATAAAAGTACATCAAAACAAAACTGTTCCGAACCATGAAAGCAACAAAAAAAATCCTATTCGATCGAAGTTTGTTCCTGAATAATTTAGAAGAAAAAGCGGAAATCTCCAATCTTAGCAGGAATCAATGGAAATGCAATTGGAAACAATCAACGAATAAATCAATATTCCGTTTTTTGAATCTACAGTATTCCAGAAGGATTCCTTGAAGTTAGAAGGCATGGTGACACTATTAGCAAAATCCAATTGGGATACAAATTTTTTGGATTTAGGGAAGCTCATAAAAGGTAAGTTCTGTTGAACTAGTATATTGTTCCATCTATGAATAAGTACTGTTATAGTACAGATGTAATTTCAATAAAATTAACCCTTTCAGTCCCAGTGATGCCATTTGGCATCATCATGTTTCTGATCATAATTTAAAAAAAATAATAAGGCTGACATCTATTGGGATTAATAACAAATATTTTTTAATAGAAAAAAGTTTGAAGAATCGGATGATGTGCTTTTTGATATCATAAATGGCTATAGACGATCAGAACAAAATTTCTAAAATGTTGTTAAATTGTCATTGGGACTGAAATTGTTAAAAATGGTATTTTTATGCTTGTAGCTAAGAGCCAGACAAGGAGAAAGTAATATAACTTTCAACCTGAAATATTTTCTCGAATCTATAGATGATGCTAAGAAACTGGATAGCTTGTTCAGTGCTAAATTAATTCAGTCTATATCTTGGAAGTCAGTGTTCTAAAAACTTAGCAAATTGCCAACACACTGCGCTCGTACTGTCAAGCTTTTAATAATTCGGAATTTTTTAATTTAACACTAAGTGTAACGAATTGTTAAGGATTTCTGAGTTGAATAATAAAGTAACGCATTAACGATTATTTGGCAAGGAAATTTTCCACGCAAAAATGAGCTTTCAGCTTAAGTTTATCAAAATAAACAAAAAAAATGACAAATAACGGCCATAGACATGAACTATTATGTTGGATAAATTAAGAAACACGAAATTAAGAAACGTAAAGATAACCTTTTTATTCGTAAATGAAGGTGTTAATGGAGTTTACAATTTATAAAGTCAAGGTTAATGAGTTAAGGAAAGACCATAGGTTTTGATTCCGGAAAAACACACATTTGAAATCCATTGTAATGTAATTCTTTTTTTTAATAAAACCATGTTGTGAACCATAAACGTTGCATTTGAGTCGCTCTTTTAAATCCTATTTTAAACAATTATTTTCTAGTAAAAAAACTTATATTTGAATTTCGCTTTATATATAATCTGACTTTTGGTACATTTTCCCAATAACTATGGCATCATTCCTTGTGTTTAGATCAAAACAATGTTTTATTTAGGACACCTCCAGATATAATTAAAATTTAAAAAAAAATATTTGATTCATTTTGGTTTTCCTCTGATAACTAATTAGTGAGCATGTACACTCTTAAAACAAACGAGCGGTTTTAACTCAGTCTGAGTTAATTTCCACTCCTTCCCGTGCCGAAAATGCACTTCTCCTATAGGAGTGAATTTCACTCTTGTTTTAAGAGTGTAGACATGTTTTGTGTTCTTAACGTAAATGAAGGCTTCAAAGGAAGACTTTCCAAGAAAAATTTCATTTAAATAAGGTTTTAATGTGAGAATCGTATACAGTATCTGGACAAATTATTAGACGCACTGCAAGATTTCATGTATCAATCAATGATGAATAAAATACCTTTAGAAGGACATTTGTGTTCCTAAACTTAAGCCATTGAATAGAAAATATTATCTGCTATACTTAATACATACATCGACATCTTTTTTAATGATATGGCATTCTTTGGTATGTTTTCATCACTACTAAAAAAAATACAGTGCGTCTAATAATTTGTCCAGGGACTGTACATCATATGTAGTTCACAACATGACCTATGCATTTTTTTTAAAAATCAATTTTTAAGACTTGCGTAACAAAAATTTGTGCTGTCACAGACTATGTCTCCCCTTCAAATTTTGTGAAATTAATTGCAACCATGCATCTTTTATGTACTATGCCTTACCAATTTACACGAAATTCAAAACTTTTTACAAAACTTTAACATTGACATTTTCATGAACCTGTAATAGTTTTATCTATTAAAAAAACTTCTATCTATTAAAAAACTAAATATTCTACCACCAAGCTTATACTCCTTTAATAGATAAAGTTTGAATGTTTGTCAGATGCCGTCTTCTGGGACTGTGAACGGAACTGGACTGTCTTCGTCAAAAGGAGACGCCAACGACGTCGTATTCATCCTCACCTCATCTTTCCTCATATTCACCATGCAGTCCGGTAAGATGTGAAAACTATTAATTGCTGATCTTATTAGTATATTTAACTTCTGCTCACATTGCCTGCTACAATAAGCTGCTTATCCGATTCATCAAAACGCAGGCAATCAGTAATAAAACAATCAACACCAATTGAAGATAGGTTATGTAATTAGTATGGCGTCACGCGCTGGTCAACTGGTGAAGTTATGCGTTTTCTTAATGCCTAAGAACTGGACATGAATCTTATTGTGAGATGTTTTGATACCTGGTGTCTTATAAATCATGATCCAAACAACTTCAAATTTAGAATATCTAGTCATTTAGGATAAATGTCTCAACAACTCGTTCTACAAGCGATCAAAGCAGGTAAAATATTGATAAAAAGGTAGATCAAATGCCAGAAATTAAGCTCTATTGTATCTGACGGATGGTTTTTGGAAAATCGGTTCATTATTGATTTTAGGTCACCATATCAACAGATAGTATATTAGTTTGACCATTCCTTGAGTTAACCATTTCAATAATCAAGCATAACTATACGACACGTCAAAGTTCATAGTGATTATGAATTTTACATAGATTTCATAGTACATACATAGATTTCATATAGTGATCATTCATACTTTATGATATGTGTACAGAAGTGCGTATATTACTTTAATTTACTAATGTCTTACTTAGGCTACGCCTTGCTGGAGTCCGGCATCGTGTCCCGCAAAAACGAAGTGAACATTCTAGTGAAGAACGCCACCAACGTGCTGATTGGCGGGTTCGCTTACTGGGCTTTTGGCTTTGGTTTTTCCTTTGGTACATGGGTCTCGAACCTGTGGATTGCTTTCGGATACTTCTTTGTCACGGTCTCACCAGACGAGATGGGCGTCGTTTACTCAAAGTTCGTCTTCGAGGTATGTTTTTGTCTGAACTACTTGTTGTAACAGTGTAACAACAGTTAACTTTTTAAATATTTATTTGCTATGTTTTTTCTCAACATGATGAGTACAGAATTCCAGACCTTGTCTCGGAGGCTAGGCTTGTTGACAGACGATACAATTCTCAATTTACAATTGAATACACGCATTTTAAAGTTACGTTACCGATTGTTACATTACTCAACCAAGAATTGTTACATTGCGTAACCAAGAATTGTTACAACGCGTAAAAAACCCAACCACGTAACTAATACAATTAGTTAAATAAACAGACACAATGCAACTAAAACTAAACCATTTCATTATTTTAAAAAAAATAACTCTTTTCAGCTAGCCTACGCAACTACAGCCACAACATTGATCTCCGGTGCAATGGCAGAACGCTGCAAGTTTTCCGCTTACTGCTTTGTCTCATTCCTAGCTGTGGTCGTGTACAGCGTGCCAGCTGGCTGGATGTGGCGAGATGATGGCCTACTGGACCAACTGGGGGCAGTCGATGTTGGCGGATCTGGGACGGTCCATCTAGTTGGCGGTACTTGCGGGCTGGTAGCAGCGGCCTTGTTGGGGCCCAGGGCTGGCCGGTATGATAGAGGGACGGACCTGCTTCCGTTGGGCAACCCCACAAACGCCCTGCTGGGCTTGTTTATGTTGTGGTAAGATTAGTCCAGTCAAAATAGGCGGAAAAAAGGCCAAACCTCGGAAAAATTCCCATCAAGCTGAAAATTGGTGGAGATCTTAAGAACATCATTATAAATGACCTGTCAAAAGTCCCCATGATTCTGAGTGATGCTAATTTTTTATTCAAGGTCAAAGGTTAAAATATAATAATTAGCTGGTATATGAAAAAATGAATGAAATAGGCATGTAAGATATCCTTTTATCTGTTCTCGATGGCTTTAAACATTGTTATAACTTTTAAAAGCTTTAAAATTAATATACGAGGGTTCCATTTTTAATTGCGGACGCCATTTTGAATTTAATTAGCTGAAAATTAATTATTTCTAAATACGAACAACACTGGCATGTAAGGTGTCTTTTTACATGTTTATGATGACTCTAAACACGTGTTCGGCATCTAAAATACATTTAGGGACTTAGAAATTAAAATATAATATATTTATTTTAATGATGGTGGCTAATTCCATGTAACTGTAGTGTAAGTCACGATTTAAGAGGAGATTAAAAGCTTTTTAAATTTAAAAAATAAATCAAATTAAATAAAGTACATTACATTATTTAGTTATAAGAAGTGTAGATCAACTATTCCACAATTTTTTTTTTCATTTAATGTTAAAAGCTGTAGTGATAATCACTTTTTACAAACGTGACTTACACTGCAGACAGGATAATTTTGCATGGAATTACCCTGGTGCTTTATTATTCGCGTTGTTCACAGAAAAAAATTAAATTATGAATAAAAATAGGCATGTAAGATATAATTTTATTTGTTTTAGATGGCTTGAAACATTGTTGTAACTTTTAAAAGGTTCAAGATTAATCTATAACTGTTAAATTTTAATTACAGACACCATTTTGAATTTAATTAGCTGAAAATTAATTACTTCTAAATACGAACAACACTGGCATGTAAGATGTCTTTTTATGTTTTTTGATTCTAAACACAGTTAAGACATTTAAAATGCATTTAGGGACTTACTAATTAATATAACAAGTAATAAATACCTTGTTGATTGATGTCGGTAATTTGGAATAGAGAGATCCTATTTTCTAGAAATCAATTTCTTTCAAATACACCATAATAAAAGTTCACAATGAAAAGGTACCCATGGATCCTTTATTATATCATAACATAACAATAATACATATGAAAATCTGAATATGATTCATATAACAATTTAAAATAATTAAACATGATTTTGAAAAAATTCTTGAATATGAATTGTCGTCATATCCGCTAAACATTTGATGCCCTCTTTAGAAAATATATTATGTCCACAAACATTATGGGCCGAACATTATTATAGTTTTTGATGGCGCTAATGATTACAAAAAGAATATCAAAGCAACCGAGCAAATTCGCCGGAACTCCAAAATATCTTCATCTTCTGATATACTTTTTGATCCATCCATGTCTGTTCAATCAAACCAGCAGAAATTTTTATTTAATGCAAGTAACAAAGCTCGTTTTATTTCCATGCTATCCGACAAATTAGAAGCTGCTAATATTTTAGCTAAACAAGCAAATAATGATGCGGATGTGGTCATAATTGTTACAGCTTCAGAAAATTGCAGTAGAGGTAAAACCGTTGTTGTTGGTGAAGGCGTTGATTTATTGATAATTATGACTGCCCGAACCCCTTCAAATAAAACGATTTACTTCTTAAAATCTGGAAAATCTCAAAACGAAGCAAAACTTTATTCATCTCTTAAGTTTAGTTTCAATGCCAATATGTAAAGCTCACATGCAATAACAGGCCGCGATACAACGTCTTCATTTTTTAAAAAAGGAAAAATCAAAATTTTAAAATTATTTGAAAACTGTCTTGATTTAACTGATTATGACGAAGCCTTTTCTAAGATGGACTCTTCACCTGACATAATCGTAGCAAGTAGAATTCGATTCATTCTTGCTATATATGAATGCTACAGAATTTTTACAATGAAGTTAATTTTAAAAGTTGTCAGTATAGTTTTAAAAAAATCACATTCTCAGTATACGAATGGTATTTTTTACCAAATATGGTATCAAAATATCCAAATGACATGCCAAAATTCTATTTATTATATTATTTAAAGTAAATAACTATAACTTGGCCGAAGTTTTTAAATTATCATAAAATTAATACTGGATCTAATTATCTAATGTTTAATATGGAGAAACAATGCGGTAAAATTGCATGGATGAGTATAGATAGTTAAAAGGGATTGTCAGTCCCATAGAGCTAATGCATTAGTTTTGGAATCACAACTTCCGCAGAATTATAGCTTTGGACATGGTAGCCCTTTTCCCCAGATATGGTAATCAACGCAACATCGAAATGAAACAAATTAGAAACGAAAATTCTATCTAGTTATTTATATTTAAAGTTTTAAAATGCCAAATATATACACCAGATGGCGACACTATTTTGAAACTTTATCAATTAATAATTAAATATCTGGATGCTATTTTTCTTCAATTTTGTTTTAAATTGATGTTCTGATGATTAACATGCCTGGTGAAAATGGGATAACATGGCAAAACAATTCTTTTGCAAAAGTTGTGATTTCAAAACTAATGCATTAGCTCTATGGGACTGACAGTCCCTCCTAAGTGCAAAATATAAATAATAAATAAAAGTGTACCATTATCCCTGCCTTCCATCAACATCTACACTGTTAAAAATTTTGTGCTTGGTTTCACCATGATATTGGTTCCTTGTAGCTGCAACGGCTGAATGGTGAAACGTTCACCAAACAATTCCTTTTCAAAATTTGTGTTTCCAAAAATAATGGTTACCCAAAGGGACTGACCCGTCCCTTCCTAAGGAAAATATAAAAATACAATAAAACTGTACCAATATCCTTTTAACATCTACACCGTGTGTACTACCAAGTCCAAGTATGGCCCGGAAACGAAATGGAACCTGAAAATTGGGGGGTGGGCACTAAAAGGAAATGGTTTAGAGCCAATTCAGACATTACTTCCGCCTACCCCTGAAAAAAATTCGAAATAACATATTTTGCAACTGTAAAAAAGGGTGCAATAACAACTGTAGATGTAGAAAATTAGGATTGTTTTGCTCCCGAGTACGCACCACTTGTCAGAGATAATCTTGTCGAAATTTCAAATCGATTGTAGAAGAAGAGGAAGGTGTTTATGAAGATATATCTTCACCACTCTTATAACCGCCTCCAATAATCAAATTAATTATGGATTATACATCTAGTAGTAAGTTTTATGTACATCGTATTTACAATGTTATATTAAAAAGTTTGCAAATGAAGTGTTCCAATTTTGAAAAAATGATGCAAAACGTATGATTCTTAATATAAATCGTATTTTAACAGTTTCTTTTTCTCATAGAATTTTCTTCTATAAATTAAATGAGTTTGTAATTAGTTAAACCATACAAAATTAGCCATCAATTGCCTGTTTTACTGTTATATATAATAATACATTATTTTTCTGTGAACAAGTGAATAAAAGCACCATTATTAAAATAAATCTATAATTTTAATTTATGTCCCTAAATGCATTTTAGATGCCTAAAACGGTTTAGAGTCATCAAAAACACATAAAAAGACACCTCACATGCCCATAGTGTTCGTTTTTAGAAATTATTAATTTTCAGCTAATTAAATTCAAAATGGCGTCTGTAATTAAAATGAAACATTGATAGATTAATTTTAACCGTTTAAAAGTTACAACAATGTTTCAAGCCATCTAAAACAAATAAAATGATATCTAACATGGCTATTTTATTCATATTTTCATTTTCTGTGAACGCGAATATTAAAGCACCATTATTTAAATAAATCTATTATATTTTAATTTCTAAGTCCCTAAATGTATTTTAGATGTCTAAAACGTGTTTAGATTAATCAAAAACATATAAAAAGACACCTTACATGCCAAAGTTGTTCGTATTTAGAAAAAAATTAATTTTCAGCTAATTAAATTCAAAATGGCGTCCGCAATTAAAAATGGAACCCTGGTATATTATTTTTAAAGCTTTTAAAAGTTATAACAATGTTTAAAGCTATGTTTAAAGATATCGTACATGCCTATTTCATTCATTTTTTCATGTACCAGCTAATTAGCATATTTTAACCTTTGACCTTGAATAAAAAAAAATTAGCACCACTCATAATCATGGGGACTTTTGACAAGTCATTTATAATGACGTTCTTAAGGATCTTCACCAATTTTCAGCTTGATCACGGCCAACTTCAATAACAAGGCCCCCCTGAGAAGCTCTCTCAAACATGAGCGTAGACGGATATAGTGACGTCACTGTTCCCAGTGCCGAAGATCGAGAAACTAGTTCGGACGCATTCGGAACCCTAAAATTATGGTCAGCCGTGAACGAGTGGTTCCGAACAGGCTTCGAGACAGGTTGTCTTCATCTTCGGAACAACGGCACTCGGAACTTTTCCGTCAAAATTTCCGTCCACGAGCTTGTTTGGGAAAGCTTCTTCGGCCTTAGTAGTTGAGTAGGCCGTGGCTTGATGGGAATTTTTCCGATGTTGAACCTCTATTTTGACTGGACTAAATTTAGTGATTGAAGCTCAATAGTGAACTGTGTGTGAGGTCAGTTCTGTCGTAGGCGGGTAAACTGGAGTAACTACACCGATAGTTGGACCATTTTTGCCCTGAAATAATCAGTTCTCAGTGTACATTCTTATGGATTAGAATTATTTGAGTGCTTACAACAATGGTCTAAATCATTGGTTTAGTTACTGCAGTTTATCTGCCCACGTCAGAGTTGTAGTTAAGAGGGACTGTCCGTCCCATAGAGCTAATGCATTAGTTTTGAAATCACAACTTTTGGAAAAGAATTGTTTTGCCATGTTATCCCATTTTCACCAGGTATGGGAATCATCACAACATCAATTTAAAACAAAATTGAAAAGAAAATAACATCCGGTTATTTAGTTATTAATTGATAGTTTTAAAATAGTGTCGCCACCTGCTGGGCATTTGGGGCATTTTAAAATTTCAAAAATATATAATTAAATAACTAGATAACATTTTCGTTTCAAATTTGTTTCATTTCGATGTTATGTTAATTCCCATACCTGGGAGAAAAGGGCTAACGTGGCAAAGCAGTACTTCTGAGGAAGTTGTGATTCCAAAACTAATGCATTAGCTCTATGGGACTGATAATCCCTCTTAAAGTGTCTGCATGTGCTCAGTGAGTCACAGCCATACAATAATTTCTTCTCATAGCGCTTTGAAATGTAAGTAAAAGTGTTATTTAACATGGCAGGATCTGTTTATATAAACCACTAAATGTAAAAAAAAAATCCATTCTAAATGAAAGTCTAAAGGAGAATTCTCCCCCTATGCTTTTTCCTTTCAATATTTTAAAGAAAGGACACTTTTTTTTACATTAAGCAATTCAATATAAACGATATCTTGTTTACATCAACGAACATAACGCGTTACCATCTCTAAATTTTCAACTTATTTAAAATAAGACATAAACCTGAATTTAATTACAGTACTATCATCTGCATTGATATTTCAAAGCAGGCTTTAATAATTTACTTAACTCAATTTGTCACGGAATCATTAACTTTTAAAAGTTACTTATTTTAAAATATATACTACTCTTATTAATACTTCTATGATTAATATTGTGGGTGCATTTCAGGTGGGGTTGGTTAGGTTTCAGTGCTGGTAGCACAACTGGTATTGTGGACAATAAATGGAAGTACTCTTCAAGGTAAATATCCTTCCTACATAAAACATGGATTTTTTTTCTCTCATTTTCATGTACTGTATTGCCAGGTAGAAAGAAAAATTAAGTATCGAAAAAAAATGTTTTCCTACCCTTAAGATTGGCTTCCCCGTTGCTTCTCATCTGTTTAAAATAAGGTTTTCGCTAATTGAAGTCGGCAATGGTTCTTCTGATCGCTTGAGGGGCTGGGGAGCCCAGTCGGTTAGGCATTCGCCTAGCATGCGAAAGGTCCCAGGTTCGGGTCCGAGCATCGCCAAAATAACTGCCGACCTATAGACGGCCCGTGCAGCCAAAATGTCCGACGAATAATACCCCGTATGGAGGGAGAGCACGTTAAATATCCTTCAAAGTCCTAACATTGCGTACGATGTCGCCCTTAACGGTTGCGTTGGGTGCCTACTCAGGTGTCGGCTCGTCACTTGACTGTGGTTCTAAAATACGACGCCCGTCACCAATAGCCCTCGCGTAGCTCTATTGCGACGATAATTCAAACTAAACTAAACTAATTTTATAGTTTTATCAAATACGTCACTTTCCTCCTAATGCGCGATATCGCATACATAAATGAAAAGTACAATATAAAAAAATCCACACATTTTTAAATTAAAATGTCTCTGAAGTTTAAGCATAGGCTACCTTTTTTTGGTAAAGAGAGTCAAAGGTTAAAAACTCGATGTTATAGTTATGATCTAATATGTGTAATTTTATTGATGGTTATTTTTACTTTTATTAACATTTTCCAGAGCTGCAGTCAATACAGTGCTCGCGTCTACTGGGGGTGGTTTCGTTGGAATGGTGTACAGGTGTGTCCGATTATTGTATTGTTTTTGTTGATGATATAATTTAAAACTAGAAATAATAGTGGCTACAACATTCGAACGGTTTCACAACTTGTTTCAGTTCAATGAAGTTGTTTTTGAAAGAATTTGACAATTTTCTACTGCACCTTTTTTTCTATACAATTTTTAACTAAAAACGTAAATATTACAATAGTACTTTTTATTCCTAAGTCAAGGTATTATTTAGTTCTCCCAGTTTACTCGCGGTCCCCCGCGAGTACACTGGGACAGACTTGTTCTTTGAATCTGAAGTCCAAAGTTCCAACGACGTTATTTTACGGTATCACTAAAATAGCGAAATATATTCTACTTTTGATAAAATTCATTTCGTCAAAAAATAAAACATTTCGTCAAAAAATAAGAAACATTTCGTCAAAAAATAAGAAACATTTCGTCAAATAGCTGATGAAACAAATCTAGTTAATTTGACAAGGTTTTATCGGAGCACTGTTTGCGACATCATTTCGTCAAAAATGATGAAAATTTCGTTATAGTTGAGCATCCATTTCTGAGAGAGTAAATCATAAAACTAACATTTTATAAATATTTACTATTGGTTTTATATATTTTAGCTTCTTTAAGAGGGATGGAATCCACGATGTACCAATAATGATGAATGCAGTCATTGGTTCTATGGTGGCGATATCCGGTAAGAATTTTCTTATAATTTTATTACAATATGTTAGTTGTTTCTTTGTGATGTTGTAAATTGAAATATATTTTTTTTTCAATTCATTAAAAAATTCCTTTATAATGTTCTTTTGGTATACTTTGACTAACTATGATTGTTTAGTAAATTTTCTTATTAAAAATCTACCTAATTGCTTACAAATGGTTGATTATACGGTACTTTTAACTGTCATCTTTAGTTTGAAAAGAAAATATATTGTACACAGCTCTCAATTTCTGATGGCTAGAAAATAAGTCGAGAAAATGTCGACTATGACCGGTATAGCACTCGATGGAATCAGTTATAATATATACACTCTTAAAACAAGAGTGAAATCCACTCCTATAAGAAGTGCATTTTCGGCACCGGAAAGGAGTGGAGTTAAAACCGCTCGTTTGTTTTAAGAGTGTAAGTTTTCGGTACATTATACATTTTACAACCCTACAGTGATTGATAATTTACCTATTCCTTAAGAAACAGACCTGCAATTTGGCAAAAAAAATGAAAGACTATTTAGAGAGTATATGTCACTTTTTCCTATTACAGATCTGCTATTACAAGCAGTTTTAATCGTTTTTAAGTAGAAAGTGAACAAAACACGATATTCGTACTTATTTGTCGCTCAAAAGAAAGACGAATTTCACTCGTTCGCCGTTGTGAAAGACGGAAAAAGCTGGAAAGTGTGACATTCGATCGCATAGTGGTCGGAAAAGATCTAAAATCCACCAAAATTCTTGCATATTTTTATTTCTCAATCAAAACGTTTAAAAATTTATCGATTAAAATTTATAGTATTATAGATTTTCAACCTTTCTTTAAGTCGATCTAAGCTTAGTTTGTAGTTATCGATAATTTAGTTTGGAGAATTAACCAAATTTGAGTTACAACAAAGTTTGCGAGAATATACCGCATAAAATCATTGTATGGCATTTGTGTTTGTTACACTCCAAAACGATAAAAAAAACTATAATTAATGCAACAAAAATGACTTTTAAGGGTTTATGTTTCGTATCTTACTATTAAACTATCCATTAATTAAAAATTTCATTTTGTATATATACTTCGAAAATTTGATATTTTGGTCGTTCCCAGACCGCTGTGGGTCGCCATTGTAGGATGGTTACGGTTATTAAGTAATATTTCCTCTATGATTAAAGCATAGATATCATAATTAAAGTATTAGATTGGCTGATCACGTGACCTCCAATGCTAACGACGGGACGCGCATGGAGGCTTTTTAAGGGGGCATAATGGCCAGTGTTGCTGCCACTTTAAAGAGAAAAATACGGCGAAATAATACCATTTATTTCTAAAATTACAAAAAAAACTAGAAAGGATTTAAAGTGACTAAAAATATTCCAAAATGCAGCTAGTATTTTTACGATATTTTTTTGTAATTTTAGAATAATTCTAAAATAAATTCTAAAATTAAGTTAAAAGTTTAGTTATAAAGTTTAAAGAGTATATTTGTATTTTAGAATAATTCTAAAATTACAAAAAAATATCGTAAAAATACGAGCTGCATTTTGGTATCTTTTTAGTGACTTTAAATCCTTTTCTACTATTTTTCTTTGTAATTTTAGAATTAAATGGTATTTTTTCGCAGTATTTTTCGCCTCAAAGTGGCAGCAACACTGGCCATTATGCCCCCTTAAAAAGCCTCCATGCGCGTCACGTCGTTAGCATTGGAGGTCACGTGATCGGCCAATCTAATACTTTAATTCTGATATCTATGGATTAGGAGGGACTGTCAGTCCCATAGAGCTAATGCTTTAGTTTTGAAATCACAACTTTGGCAAAAGAATTGCATTGCCATGTTATCCCATTTTCACCAGATATTTGAATCATCATAACATCAATTTAAAACAAAATTGAAAAGAAAATAACATCCGGTTATTTAATTATTAACTGATAAAGTTTTAAAATAGTGTCGCCATCTGCTGTATATTTTTGGCATTTTAAAACTTCAAAAATATATCATTAAAAAACTAGATAACATTTTCGTTTCAAATTTGTTTCATTTCAATGTTATGTTGATTCCCATACTGGGGAAAAAGGCTAACTTGGCAAAGCAATACTTCTGCAGAAGTTGTGATTCCAAACTAATGCATTAGTTCTATGGGACTGACAATCCCTCTTAAAGTGACTATTCTTTTTCTCATTTCAAAGGCGGCTGCACCATCGTTCGTCCCTGGGAATCCATTATCATTGGCGGGGTGGGAGGAGCGCTAGTGCTGCTCTCTATTCCCCTGGTGGACGGACTACGCATTGACGACCCAACCAACACCTTCGCAGTGCATGGCGTTCCCGGGGCCTGGGGCCTATTAGCCATAGGCCTGTTTTCTCGTAAAGACAAGTACCGGAACTATACTCGAGGGCTGGATGGCCTTTTCAAGGGCGGGGGCTTCAGATTGCTGGGGACACAGGCCACGGCGTGTGGAGTACTGTTTGCGTGGAGTGCGCTTACTACAGCTGTACTGCTATATGTGAGTGCAGAATTATGTGTATATTGATATTTTTTTATAGACAGACTATGTAGACTTTGTACACTACACTCTTAAAACAAAAGAGTGAAATTCACTCCTATAGGAGAAGTGCATTTTCGCACCGGAAAGGAGTGGAATTAACTCAGACTGAGTTAAAACCGCTCGTTTTAAGAGTGTAGGACGCAGATTGTTTTTTTATTTCTTTTACCCACTCCGAAAAAGAGTACAATTCACTCCTATAGGAGAAGTGCATTTTCGGCACGGAAAGGAGTGGAAATTAACTCAGACTGAGTTAAAACCGCTCGTTTGTTTTAAGAGTGTAGATATATCGTGGGCGAATACTTCTATTGGGCTGTTAAAGGGAATATTCAATAATTATATGCACATTTTGCATAAAAAGTTCTAAATTGTCCGGTGAATTGTGTACTATGGTTTCCTTGTAGTATAATGGGGTAAATCTAACTTAGTTGTAGTTATCGCTTCACAGTTCACAGTATGGAAAGAGGACGGTTTTCTTGTTGCAAGCAGAAAAGGCTTAGATCCTAGCGTTTTCTTCATTTAGTAATTATCGGTTTGGAGTCTTTAATTTTCTCTATTTATTGCAATAAAAAAAAATCTTAAAAATTCTTTATCTTTGAAATACACATCAATGGACACGTTAAACAATTTAATTTACGTTTTAGATAGACAATTGAGAAATTCCTAATTTCATGAGGGACTTTTATTTAGTTATTTTTTGCTTTTTAAAGCTCATACATAAAAATGCCCGAATTAGCCTACGTGTCTAATATATTTTGGATTAAAAATTGAAAGCAAATTATGTTCCTTATATTTGCAGGAAAGGCTTCAGTTTTGCTGAACATTTCTAATTAAAAAAACGTACCCAAAGATTGATCCCCCAAAAACGTATCTAGCGCCAATAGTGCTGCCATCTAGTATCAAATAATTGAAACACAAACTAACCCTACAAAACCCTTTACTTGTTGCAAATAAGGTTATACTATTTTTCTCTTGTTTTGTATTAGATCGTTGACCTGGTAATCGGCCTTCGCATGCCACTAGAAGAAGAAATCCTAGGACCGGACTATGTGGACCACACACTAAAGCACGACGGGAACAGTGACA
The DNA here is from genome assembly GCA_019343175.1 of Oedothorax gibbosus. Lineage (NCBI taxonomy): Eukaryota > Metazoa > Arthropoda > Arachnida > Araneae > Linyphiidae > Oedothorax > Oedothorax gibbosus. The sequence goes on from CM033281.1 coordinate 4,056,465, forward strand.
TCATACAACGCTTCAAAGATAAGATGCGAAGTCACAGAGAGGCCAGGAGACGAAGAAGAAGATACTGACTCCTCTTGTTCAACTACAGGTGTTTCTCAACTTCTGAAGGTTTTTCCTCAACTTTTCACTTCAACATTTTCACCCTCGTCAATACAGGAAAAGATTTTTTCATTCAATTCTAGTTTCATATCATCATGTGACTCTTATGAGGAATTCGAACTTGGAGGTGACTGGTTCTTGTTTATATGTCCGAGGAGGACGTTATACACTCTAAAAACTCGTTACTTGTATGCAATTTTCACACATTTGGCAGTTTAAACTCGTAACTTGGGATTTACAGTTTTAAATCGCATATTGAGCACAGCGCTTGGATTCTTATCTACGGACTAATGACATGACGAACATTGTTTGATGTTTGGAATATTCCGAATATCATATAACAGCGCCTTTAATTTAAAACTATGAACAATTAGAACGTCAAATAATGATTGATTGAAAATCAAAATGTGTCTCCCAAGAACTTATAACAAATAAATAGTAATTCCACCATTAGTTTGTTCTACAGAAGGTTCTGATGCCGGTTCTAAATGATATTGAACATGAGCGAGGGATAATCTCGTAAAAAAAAAAAAAGTAGTTGCCAAGTTTTCCTTTAAGGGGGAATGGGCGCGCTGGATCGCGGGTCTCCAAACTCAAGTGCCTCAGTGTTAATCCAATGGGAAAAAACGATTTTCTCTGCCACATTTCTCCGGCTGTATTGAATATTTTTACAAACGGTTTTTTTTTAAATAATAAATGTATAGATAACTTACAGGTCTCTATCTGACCACTTTTTGAAATTGTTTCGAATATTGTGTGTAAAATTATTTATTGAAAATTAAAAAAAATATTCGAACCAATTTCAAAAAGTGGGAAGGTCGGGACCTGTAAGTCAGCTACATTTATCACACAAAAAAATCCGCTTGCAAAAATATTCAATACAGCCGGAGAAATGCACTTTGCTTTGGAGACCCCCGGTCCAGCGCACCCATTCCCCTTAAGGAATTAGCGTCACTACTACTATTTCAAGCCACGGTATACAAAGATGAATTGAAAACTTCAAAAATGAAAAAAAAATTACATCAAAGATTAAATTTTCCAGTTTAGCTTCCACACTACGTTTATAACGTAAAAAGTAAAAGCTTTTATAGAGCTAAAGCAAAATCCTCCTGTCCGTCACTCAATTTCACAGAACAAACCAAGCGTCTCACGAACAAACGTCATATTGAAGAAAAAACCAGGCAAGCTATATCCCTAATTTCCTTAAAAAAATTAATGAGAAATATATTTAAAATTTAAATACCTAACTAAAAATTTAATCTACACTTTAATAACGAGGATTCTATTTTTATTCAATGATTCTACTGGTACCACTCCGTCAAACACCTTAGAAACTTTTTTATTTAAAAATGAAAATAAAACATAAAGGAATATTTATGTGATATAAATCTGGTTTAGAATAACATCATAGTATATATCACAATAGTTCTTTTGGTGGTTCATTTATATGGGTATTAAAAAAAATGCAGATAGTTATAACTTTTTTTGCATAAATTATCTGGTCATTTTTAATTTACTTTTCAGCGTTTATTAATGTATAATTGCATTAAGACGTCAAATGCAAATAATAGATTATTTGTTCGAAAATTTTAAATTCTTGTTCTAAAAAAATAGAAGCGAAACTTACAACATCGTTATTCTTTATATCTTTTTTTATTATCAATTTTACTAAATATTTATTCTTTGAACTGCAAATTAATTTTTCAAACGATAAAGAATATTAAGTGAATTTGCGAAAGAAAGTAATGAAGATGGGCAATTATGGCGACTAAAAGTTACTTATTAAGAAAACGACAGGAAACGTACTTTTTTGCATAAAAATCAGTTATTTTTTAAAAAATAATACGAATTTAAATGAAGGTATAAGTTTCGCTTCCACTTTTGGAGCAAAAAATATTGTATCATAATTCGAAGTTGAAATTTTTTTCGCAAACGATTAAGATTATTAATTAAGAGGGATTGTCAGCCCCATAGCGCTAATGCATTAGTTATGGAATAACAACTTTCGCTCGACGATAGTCATAGTTTAGTTTCATATTACGGCAAAAGATGGCGCTACTCAGAAATTTAAAAGATATAATTTATACCAATTAAATCAGTTTCATTCTTTAAAATCTTCAGCTAATTACAAAATACTACCTTAACCATAAATATTTCCCGTGTTCTACTATTAACCATTGCAGTACCAAACATTTATATTTAAAAGAAAAATCTAAAATACTCGAATACATTCATTTAAGGTCGGAAATAAAAAAATTACAAAGAAAAAATTATGTTTTTAATCGAACTCGAACGAAACTATATTTCAATTTCAAACTTTTTAAAGAATCTGTTTGTGCACATTTTGTTAAAAAAAATCTCACTGTTTTTTTTAAACTTAATTGTTCGAAAGGACACCAGTAGGACTGAAATGGTTAAATAAGTATATTTAAAATTGTGATTAATATATGCAAGTAACATTGTAGCTAAGTATTAAATATATACAAAAAATGATAACTGTCTGTTTTAAAGGATGTACAACTGTACATGCATTGTACTCATTGTACTCATTATGAAACAATCAAAAAGACAAACTGAACTAAGACCTAGTTTTACATAAGTAAAATGTGATTTTTGTAAGCTTATTATGAAATAGTTAATTGTGTCCGTCAAACAGTATTTTTAAAACCTTCAAAGAAGTATCAGACTGAGAGGAAAAAATCAGACTTTACACGGATTTTCAAAGATTTTATTTTCTAAGTAGATATTGAGGAAATATTTTTCATTGCAACATTGACATCTGATTTCTTTTCAGTTATCAAAACAATTTACACTGCTCAAAACAATTAGGGGAGCACTTTGCGTACTTTTGTTAACCTTTCAGTTCCAACTACTTATTTTTATTCTTAAAATCTAAAATTTGTGAAATAGATTCATTATGCATATCCAGAATGAAATGGTAAAAAAATAGGATAAAAAAAACTTAATTTTTTAACTAAAATTTAAGCTGCAAAAAATTATATTCATAACTTTGAATAAATTATAACAATAATTTTTTCAAGCCTTTATTTGTTAAAAAAAGTTAAAATCAATTTTCAAACATCTAAGAATGCAAGCGTGAAGAGTTTAGGTTCAATTTATTTCATAAAATATTTTGGTAGTGAATTTTATTTTATCATGTTTTTCATATTTTCATTTAATTAAAAAAAACATTATTTAATTCTTGAAAGGACATGATTCTTCCATCTAACGATACATAAGTGCGAGCTCAACTCAGTGAGAAAAAAAATCTCAAGCTGTTGATTCTAAACGGAATCATTGGGATTAAAAGGGGGTTTAAACCATGCATTTCCCTAATTGTTTTGAGCAGTGTATAAGTTGTTCGATCATATGTATAGCATCATATGATTGTTAAAATATCGATACTACTATTCCATTGAATGTATGCAAGTGTTATCAACTATAGATTTCAATATTACAATGTGCATTTTTTTTAACCCTTTAACACCCAGAAAGCCGAATCCTAAAGTATACATTCTTTTCAGTGGGTGGACAATATTTTAGCTATTTTCTATGGTTGATGAGAAAAAAAACAAAGGATACCATACGGGCATTCCATTTTGAATATTTATTTTGCGATCGTGCCTGGGCATTAAAGGATTTAATCAGTTAAAATTTCTCTGATTAGCAATATTGTAACATTCAAATGCTATAAATTGGAATGACGATGCTTTACATTTAGTTTAAAACATGATTACATCAAGTTATTATAAAAGTATTGTATGCCCACATTTTGCACAACAATTTTGTGTTTTTTAATTGACAATTTACTTTACAACTTGCAACATTATTTTCTCTTACATTGATAGCAAAAATGCACTAACATATTTGAAAACTCTTCCATATAAAATCAACACAAAATATAAAAAGCTGCAATTAACTTAAAAAATAAATCAAACTAATTACATCTTCAAAAGCCTAGACATTTTTTACAACAGGCAAAACCAAATACGACCGCTACTATTCAAGTAAATGATTCGGCTCAATCAGTACCTCATCGCATTTCCTTGAGTTATGTTCGTCAGTTTGTAACTTTTAATTAAAAAATAAAAATTTCAAGACAACTATATGCACGAAATTTTTTTTTTTCCTTATCAATTTAAATATTAATTCATTACGAATTTCAACCAAAAATTTAAAAGAGAAGTACGTAGGTTAAAAATAAGTATAAATGTCGTGTGCAAATTTTTTAACCATAAATATAAAATTTAAAAAAAAACTTTTAATAAAGATGTTATATTTACTGCAAGCTATAGTACTCAGCTCTGCTCGGGTTTTACGAAGGAAACTTAAAGCAGTTTGTATAAATGGATGTAAATAGATACAGATTGTAGGCTCTATTTTTAAAAGCAATAAATTTTTCTTTATTAGTTTTAATGTTTACCCACTTGTATAAAATATATTTTAAAATTATATTTTGCAAGCAGCGTGGATCCAAGTGAAACGTAAAATTGATTTAACCCCTCTAAGAAATACATACGTATAAACAGTTATCTGACAAACAGGTTTTCCAGCAACACACATAATATTAAAATTTTATAATATTGCTGAATTTTAAAGAGGAGTAATTTACAATACTTTGGTAATGAAATATGATTTTTAAAAAATCTAAATAAATTAAAAATTTGCAGTTAAATTTAATACCGTACAATAAACTGTTCATATTACATAGGGGTGTATAATAGCCAAAATGACAAAAGTCAATTTCTGACGTGGCTCAATTTTGTTCTGAAACTACCGAATAGAAAAATAGAAAAAAAAATCTACAAAAAATTCTGCACAAATTTGTTCCAGTCATAATTTGAATTTCTATTGTTATGGGTTATTATAGCTTATTATATATTTATAACAGTGGTCGGCAACCTTTTTCATTAAAAGGGCAAACTGTAAGTTTTCTAGAAATTTTGGAATTGAAAATTGAATTCTCCTAACTACCGTCCCCACCTCTCGTGATTTAATTGAAATTTAAGTGATTTAATTGTACTTAATTTTTTTATTTTATGATAGTATAAAATAAGCCAACAGCAAAATAAATTCAAGGGAAACGTTACCTTTAAGACATTTTTGTTCTAAAAGCGCTATGTTTTTGGGTTAGATAATATTTTTATAATTTTGGGATTTCGAAAAGAGCGAAGGGCCACAAAAAAAATTTCAAAGGGTCTCAAGTTATTGATGGAGGATTTATGCTATAAAGTATACAGGTATGAAAACAGTTTTGTCATGATTAATTGAAGTAGATTATTATAGACTAACACATTTCCTTAAGGCAACTGATTAGTTATATTATATTTTACTGAATTTCGAAACATTTTTTGGAAATTTATCATGTGAAGTATTTTAAAATATTAAATATGTTTCTACCCTCGCTTAGTTTTCGTGCATGCTTGTGGAACTGAAGCTCTCAACTTTACATTTTTGTTATTTCATGAATAAACTGTCCTTTGTGTTCAATATACTTCTCAGGAGAATGCGCACTGTGGATTCGTTTTACATGATTCTGACACTCAGAACGATTGAAAGACTTATAGTTGCACAAGCGGCACCAGAAGCGCTTCAGACCCAAATGTCCTGCCACGTGCTTCCGAAGGTTCGCAGGTGTTGAGAAATCTCTGGAGCAACGAAGACACTTGAGACCTTGGAAGTCTGCTAGCTTGGAAATGGCTGCACGTTCAGTCTGTGATTTTTGCTGACTCATTGAAGATTCTAAAGTTGATTTGGTGTTTATTTTCAGAGACACCGTTTCTTCTTTTGATAGTTTGTGTACCTTTAGTAGATGTCTGCGTACGCTCCACGATTGTACAAAAGTAGTTTCGCATAAAGGGCATAGGTAGTACAATCGATTTTCGGAGTGTTTGGAGAGCATGTGGCAGTGTAAGGTTTTGATTGAAGAAAAGTCAGTTTTGCAGTTGAGGCATCTGTACTTGTTCAGATCGCAGTCGGTTCGAGTTTTCAGAATCTTTTCTCTGGAGGTTCGGCCCAGCATTCTCAACTATCAAATATATTTTGATTTTTTTACGCATAAATGGATGATTCCACAGCATCAGAAGCTCACCTGTAAAAAAAGGTTTTTTTTAATGCTTTTATCGAATTTTAAAGTTTAGCATATTTGTGATGGAGCTAGTATTGCTTGCCCTTATAATTGATAATGTAAACTTAAATTGAAAATTGCGGGTACACCGTCCCAGTTAGCAGATTTTCAGGTTTTAAAAATAATGGACGTGCATGTTATATAATTGTGTGGTATGTAAAACATCTTTTTGGTAGAATTTGGCTTGGGTGTGGATGAATTGGTTTTTAAGAAACAACTTAGTATTTGATATCCTACCTTTGTTGTCGGTAATTTAATTTTAAAATAAATACAAGGTTACAAAAACGGTGATGTGCACTCAAAAATAATTAGGCTTAAGAGAAATTGTAGCCTTTGCAATAACACTAGGCAACAAATTGTCAAAAATTTGGGGCCTAGAAAAGAAAGTACCGAATTTTGAAAGAGTTAGGCGTTATGAACACAAATATCAAACAAAAAAATCTTAGCTCAACTTTTTGATATTCGAGTTTTTGTTGCGTGACAAAGATTTACTCAATCAAACTCGCAAAGCCAAAACTTTTAGTTTTGAAAGATTTTCAAATGTAATAAGTGTTGCTTACGCATTTTTTTAATGCTGAACACTAATCTAATTTCCGTTTTTCTCTAACCTCTAAAGGTTGTGTCACAATACGACTCTTTTACTGAAAAACAATTGCATTTTCCCACTTTTTCTGTGAATGAATATATGAGAAATATTTTCTAAAAAACGATCATATAGAGATAAAATAAGTTTTTAGAAACCCTAAAAACATTTTTAAAGTTTTTAAAATTTTTATTTCTAAAAAATAAACAGTACATCGAAAACCGTTTTTTATAACAAATATTGTCCCATATCAGAAAATTATAATATAATTTATATTTTGAAGGTTGTAAATAAATTTAAATAAAGAGCTTAGCTTTTAAAAAAATTATACCAGTCAGAGAGAAAAAAAGAAATGCATTTTTCAGATAAAGAGTCATGTTGTGACAAAACCGTTAAAACGAGAAAAACGGAAACCAGAATCGTGTTCAGCATCAAAACCTACGTAAGAAACGCACAGCTATGGCATTTATAAAAAAAACTTCACAAATAATTCTTTTATTTTTTTTAGTCAACATTGATTTCTTTTTTGCACAAAAAAAAGTGAAAATCCCAAATTCTAGAGCTAATTTTTTTGTGTTCAGGAAGCTAAATCCATTCAGAATTTGATATTTTCCTCTCTAACTCTTTTTCACGGTTACCAACATTATGTAGGGGAGAGCGGGGCTACACCGTACACATAAGAGAGATTCGCCGATACATAGCAAATTACAAAGTAAAAGTTATGGGAACAAAAGAGCAATATATAATTTGATTATTTGGCTACTGATCATACATAAACATTTTGGAACTATTCCACTTTTTATATATAAAAATTGGTGATTAAAAAAAGTTACCTTGTACGAAATATCCCCGGGGGTCGGGGCTATACCGTACAGTAGAAGGGGCTGTACCGTACAGTTTAAAAATCATCGGTTTAGACAAGTAATGATTGTAATGTGCAATAGATTACTGTACAAAAACTTTTTTTTACTTATAAAGGTCGTAACTAAGAAACTGGTGTATTACAATTGTAAAATTTTAGAAGATTTCAGAAAGTTTTAAAAATTTAGAAATTTAGATACTGTTGATTTAGAAATTGTTTTCTTGTTTTTAGGATTCGCTTTGGTTTTACTTTTGAGTCCCATGTTCACCTGTTTCGAATTTTCTGTCTTTTCTTTTTAGGCTTTTATCTTTCCCTGTAGTTGTTGAATTTTTTCCTTCGGCTCTTTTACTTTAGCTGACTCTTCCAGTTGTGCTTTACTTGGGGATTTTGAAAAATTTGTTAGGAAGAAATATAAAACTTTAACATTTTTGGTAGGCCTACTTTCCTCGTAAGTTACAATCGATGTAGGTATGTTGTCATAGCAAACCATTTGGGGCTAAACCGTACACTTCTGTACGATTTAGCCCCAATCTGTACCTAGCGGCGATTTTTTAATATAACCTTAATTTCTATCGCTTAACCAATCATCGCTAACAACCAAAAGAGAACTTAAGAGAAGTAGTTTATTATGAACTTACAGTTACAAGCATACAAGAAAAGATTTTCCACTTACCTTTTATTAAGTACTGGACGAAAATTAGAAAAAAAAGGGTAAAAACAGTTTTTTTACTGAGACACTGATACTCATACGCATAGCGAAACGATATCTATACTGCAAACTTGTGCGTTCTGCCGCTAGACTATAGCACTTGACGGGATCGTCTAGCTTGAAATCTAAGCCAAAAAATGGGTGTACGGTTTAGCCTCGCTGTACGGTTTAGACCCGCTCTCCCCTATACATTTTAAATTTGTAAATATTTTTTAAGAATACAATAACCAAGATTATTTCTTTTTAAAAAATGCCTCTTGTGAAAAGTTTATTTTATCTTCCCTTCATTAAAAAAATACAAAGAAATTTTTATTAATGAAATTGTGATTATTTATACAGTTAACATATAGTTGGCAATTATGTATGCATTTAAAATAATGACTACTGTATAAATATTAATTTATTAGTTAAAAAGGGTATATATTATTTAAGTGTAATTTTGTACCAAGTAAAAAATACCTTTTTTTAGTATCTTAAATATCTAAAAAAAAACTTCTGCAAATATATTTGTCAAAATAGATTGCAAATAGAAAAAGCAGTTTCAAATAATCTTTCAGTTGTGAAATGTTAAATTTAAACTTTAATTAAATAGATTTTACAAAGCATTTAAATATTTTAATTCTGTACTCAACAATATTATATTCAAATAGTGTGTCGGAATAAGTAAAAATTGCATTAAACGGCTTGAATATAAACTTCAAATATTGTTTATTATATGTAGTTACATAATAAAATAGGTCGCATAACAAAATATATTTTACTTTTAAAATTTACAAAAATGAAATCTAGCACTTATACATACGTTAACATAAATTATATAAATATATTATAATAAATTTAATAGTATAATTGTGATAATTTATAATATCAAGTATCATATAAAAAAATTAAATATCTTTTATTTTACAAAACTTTGTTTCGTCGAAGCTTTTGTTCTTAGAATTAAACTTTTTAAAATCCAATCTTTTTACTGCCAGTCAAATAATTTCGAAAAAGTTTTAACTATTTTGAAAAATAATAAACTTATTATAGTTTTTAATATCGCAATATATTAATTAATATATAAAACAAAGCACATTTTTAAATGGACGCTATTTTTTGCAATAAAATGCTCATCTTCAACACACATGAACATGATAACGAAAATGAAAACAATTTCGTATAAAATCTTTTTTCATGAAAACCAATTCCAAATTTACGAATTTCTACAAAAAAATTTAAAAACAAAAATAAATTTTCTGTGTATTACATGACAGAAATCGACATACATTTTCAAAAAAGATAGAACCTACTTACTTGATCAGTAGTTACCCCTTTGAGCTCTCGATCCAAATAACTAATAATCTCCATAGCTCCTGAAATTCCCCAGCTGGTAGGGCTGGTAACAAAGGGTTGAGCTCAATTCTCGGGACCGTTGCATAATTATCATTTGGATCCTAGGGTTACCAGGACGCTTATCTTTTAACGGATATGTAAGTGAGGGTATATGACTGAGATAAATTCACTATAGATACGTCTCGGAGGATTCATCTCTCTTTTTTTATGTATATTTAACTCTAAATTTCTTAGTGTGAATCGGATTTCAATGTAAGACATCCTTTAGCAATATTAAAAGATTTTAAATAACTTTTTACTTATCTGGATAAAGTAAGTGAAACAAGAAATATAAGAAAATAAAATTAATTACATTAGTTTTAACTTTTTAGTTAACTTTTAGGTTATTAAAAAATAATATTTATGTACTGCTAAAAATACTGCAGGTGAAGGTGTAATTTTAAATTTGTAACTGCATGAGGGTTAATAAGTGCAAATGGCTTCAAAATTTAGACTTTTGTAATGTTACGCATATAAAAATTTACCCATGAATTGGATTGTACTATTGAATATACAGGGTGTCCGTAAAAGAATGTCCGAGTTTCAAATTGTAATAGTATTGTGGTTGAAGTGTAATTGTAATGTGGTTGAAGGTGACGAATAAAGAATAACTCCAACAGTTTCCGATAAGCGCATGCGCTTGTACCGCTACATCGTTTTCACAGTTGTAGGCTGTTGCTTCCATTACTCCGGACATGCTGCAGACAGTATGGGAAGAATTGCATTTTCGTTTGGATGTGTGCCGTATCACTAAAGGCGCGCACATTGAGCACAGGGAAAACTAGGTTAGTTTTCCTTCAATATCATGTATGATTTGCTATATTTAGTATAAAACAAACTCCTGTAATATACCATTAAAACTCGGACATTCTTTTACGGACACCCTGTATTTTAGTTAACGGATTTCTGAAAGGGTAGTAAAATGAATGTGAGCTCGTTCATTAAGGGAGAATGGGCGCGCTGGATCGCGGGTCTCCAAACTCAAGTGCCTCAGTGTTAATCCAATGGGAAAAAACTATTTTCTTTGCCACATTTCTCGGGCTGTATTGAATATTTTTACAAACAGTTTTTTTTTATAATAAATGTATAGATAACTTACAGGTCTCTATCTTCCCACTTTTTGAAATTGCTTCGAATATTTTGTGTAAAATTATTGAAAATTTAAAAAAAAAATATTCGATTCAATTTTAAAAAGTGGGAAGGTCGGGACCTGTAAGTCAGTTACATTTATCACATAAAAAAAATCCGCTTGTAAAAATATTCAATACAGCCGGAGAAATGTGGCAGAGAAAATATATTTTCTCCATAGGATTAACACTGTTGCACTTTACTTTTTAGACCCCCGGTACAGCGCCCATTCCCCCGTAAAGTCGTTATTCTTTAGAACTAAGCATAATGCACGTAAAAGTCCACTGCATAGCTACTTTATACACACATCTTTCATGTCTAATATATTCGGCAAATAAGACTCGTTAGAAAACAGAAAACGTACAATTCTCAACTCAAAAATTCAGAATTTTTTTTCACATATAACTGAAAATAACTTTGTGTGGTTTTTTTTTGCAAAACCCACACAAACGCTTTAACCCTTTAAGACCGAGCTATCACGATCGTGCGGGTATAAAAGAGAATGTTCAAGCTTTTCAAAAATATCGATACCGAAGCAGCTGACTTGTACCATTCGTTATATGCAAAAAAAAAATGACTTTGTTCTTAAGGAGTTGCTGGCATTGATGCTATTTAAGTCGTTTTTTCGATAAAACTCTAAAATTTAGTCTCAAACTTAAATCAGCGCCATCTTATAGCCGGTATTAAAGGGTTAACACAGCATTCAATCTGACTAAATACTGATAAATACTGTCAATTCCAAAACGCAACGTGGTTAACATTTCTTCATTTTTTTTATAATATTGATTTGTTGTACACGGATATGATGAAAATATGCGAGATATATTATTTTCATAGTATAAATTTATACTCATTATGATGATTAGATTCTGTATTTGTATTTTCTATTAATACCAAATCAATTAAAAAACAAACAGTTAATATAAAGAAATGTGAATTAATTGGGGCTTGCTAATGCCAACCAAAAACATGCAAAATGCCAAGGTAAGACAGCACACGGACATGATTTGTCATAGTCTGTGGATACAATTTCTAACATAAAATCTTTAATTTTGTTTATTTGAGAAACTTCAGCAGGTAGATAAGTCATATTATATTAAATTAATTTTTTCAAATGTTGAAGTATTTTTTTTTTCTAAATATGAAAAATATCTTGTTAGGATATGGGTTTTGTACGTTTTATGAAAGAGTGACTCATAAAAGACTAATACTACAAGGAGAATCCATTCGAACCAATGTCTTGAGCCCTTTTCAGTACTTAGTGCCAGATCGAGTGATATCCTTGTCATCTGGGGACTGGGGATCCCAGTCGATAAGGTGCTTGCTCTTCATGCGAAAGGTCCCAGGTTCATGTCCAGGCATTGCCAAAATAACTGCTAACCTATAAAAGGTCTGTGCGGCCAAAGAGTCTGACGAAAAATACCCTCTAGTGCGACGATAATTCAAACCTAACATTATCATCTGACTAGCCATGCTTTGGGATCATTAAAATGAAAATGTTTTTAATTACGAAATTCCTTTACAAATTTAATGCAGGAAACAATGTAGAGTACTTTTTGCTCGAATTTTCTTGTGTTTAGATACAAAGCGTCGTGTCTAGAGCAATCGTCAAAATTTGAGTTTATATGACTAACGTAAATTATTTTATCATTGGCAGCTTTTACATTGCACCTCATATTTATATTAAATCGTAATTCTCATCTAGATTTATTTCACAACCAGTATTTGGTTCTGTTTTAGCGTTAAAAAAAATTATGCAGTAAATTATGCTGCTTGTGTATTAAGGACAAGGATGATTTGATTTTACGTTAGTTCATACAAATCTATCAAACCAGCCGGCAAAAAAAAAAAATTCATAACCACATAAAAAAAAATACTCCAATTCTTCATATGCAAAAGCCCATATCCTGTATTGCTTTTAGACTTATTTAAATATTGAAGGTTAATTTAAGCGTAAAAAAGGGTTAAGCTCTGTATCTATGGATTTCATTTCGGATGGGTCTAAATTAGCATAGTGAAAGTCACCTTCTGGTGGTGGCATTGCCCGCGTACAAAGGCCGTCCGGTGAGTGTGCAAGGAAAGGTCACCCCCTCTGGTTCATGCATATTCAAGTGAGTCGAGGCAGAAATTGCGGCGAGGCATCTGTCTTCACCCCTTTTACCCATTCCTCCGTGCTTTTACCCGAAAAAAGGAAGGAAAGGGGAAACGAAACAATTCGGCTGGTTTTCTTAGTTCGTTGCAATGGTACGTCATTCAATGAAGTTATGTCTGTAAGGATTCAGATGATGGAATATGGACAAAAAGCGCATAATTTCGGTACATAATTCAATGGATTTATATCTGTAAGGATTCAGATGATGAAATATGGACAAAAAGCGCATAATTTCGGTACATAATTCAATGAATATATAGATCTTTTGAGTTGGGATTCACATGATAGATTATTGGATGAACAAAAAGCGCATAATATTCAGGGATATACTTAACAGTGGAAATGTTGATGCTTCGTATTTTACCGTTACTTATAACAAATAGTCAAAAAATCAATTTTGACGGAGGGGCTGGGGAGCCCAGTCGGTTAAGGCGTTCGCTTTGCATGCGGAAGGTCCCAGGTTCGGGTCCGGTAATCGCCAAAATAACTGCTGACCTTACAAACAGCCCGTGCAGCCAAAAATGTCCGATGTATAATACCCCTTGTAGATGGAATGCACGTTAAATATGCCCCATCGCTGCGTACGATGTCGCCCTTAACGGTTGCGTTGGGTGCCTACTCGGGTGTCAGCTCATCACTTGACTGTGGTTTTAAATTACGACGCACGTCGCCAGTAGCTCCAGTACGACGATAATTCAAAACTAACCCTACCTGACGGAAGTTTTATTTCATCTTCTTAAAGTAAGATTTCGATTTTTTGAAACGGTGCGGAGTTAGCTCATCAAAGTCAAATGTAATAGTTGATTTTCTGCATTAAAAATGAACAAATTGTTCAAATATTTTGCTTTTGGTCGTTAGATGATGCACGATCGTTAGATGATACACATGAAATAAAAAAAAACATAAAATAATGCGTATAGAGTACCAAAATTAAAGTAATTTTTAGTTTACTTTTTTTAATTCGAAAGAATTTTTAAAAAGTGAAAAAGTAGGTATTGACATTGGGACGATGTCCATCTGTTCGTATCCCGCATTCAAAATTGGTTCTATTCGTCGGACCTTAAAAATTCCTTTTTCTTTGGTTAGGAAGGCATGGCCTCAGAGACCCATCTGTCATACTCCGTACTTCCAAACGTCCATATGTCCTGCCTGTCGGCGAATTACTCATTGAATTAGCATTGAAATGAAATTTCCACTCCTTTAACTCGCTATTGCCACATCAACAATAGCATGAGAAAATTTATTTGAAAATAGTATTTGAAGACATTTTTTTTGTCATCAATCAATTTGGAATGACGTCATAAAATGTAGCACAATGTGATTTTTTATTGTTCCTTATTTGTTTACTAAGAAAGCAGCAGCAAGACATTTTTTACATACAAATCTGGTTTGTTTTAATTTACATTTCTTATTTTTTAATGCAGTTTGGAGTAGTTTCATGTTTTGTTATTAAAAATATTTAAATATTATTCGAGATGTGCTCATATAAATGAAACAGATGATAAATAATATTAATTTAATTTTTGAAATAAAATTAATGGAAATAGTTGCTCTTGGCTTTTAAAAGTTTAAATTTCGACTGGATGCTGTGTTTGGTGATATTTTTTTATTTATATAAATCTTGTCTAGAAGCTTTCTAGGTGACAGGTACCGTTACTGTGACAAACCTACTTGTTTTCCAATAAGAATATTATTAAGTATTTAAGTAGCAGGAAAGTAAGCTATTTTAGTTTTTTAGAACTTCTTGTTATGTAAGATTTTTTATTCCCTTTCCAATTTTAAATTTCTTAAAAATAAACTAATTATTTCTTAAGTTTACTTCTGATATTCTTATGACTGTAGTAAGTTTATATAATACCTGGGGGAAAATTGTGCCCACGTTTGCAAAACTTTAGTTCAACGCATGTCCGTTATTTCTAAATAGGCTGCAACTTAGTGGAAAATTTTCAGTTGTGGCAGTTTTGCAATTTATTTAATATACAATATATTAAAATCAAGTATAAACCATTAAAATTTGTAGTTTTATCTAACTAATAAATGCTTGAAAAACACCTGTTAACGCCTATCTTTTACTCTTTAACCTTTTATATCCTTTACTTCAATACAAAAAATGAATTACGAAAACATGAACTAAGGTGGACGGGAATTGAACTCTAGCCAATAAGTGGCATGCTTTTAAATCCGGGACTGGGTAATAGGGTGTTATCTTTAATAGATCAAGAGCTGTGCGGTAGTAGCTAGAAGATTTGAATAATAAAATTATTAAAAGGCGATGTAAATATCATGCATGTTAATTTTTGTATTTTAATAAGTTTTGTATAAATTAGTTGGACATATACAGTCCCTGGAAAAATTATTAGACTCACTTCATTTTTTTTACTAATTTTGTTTCTTTAGAGTTTTTATGCAATAATGGTATATTTAAACTACAATATTATTGATTTTTATTTAAAAGAATTGTTATAGACTACATATTTGTATTTATTTTAAGATAATTATGATTAATTTATATTAATTATTTATTATAAGATTATGTGTGGAATCATCACCCTCAAATGCAGGAGACAGTACAGTCTTGCATTGATAGCATGCCGCGCAGAATTAAAGCTTTGATAGTGGCTAAAGGCGGCTCAACTAAATATTGACTTTTACTAACATTAATTTCACTTTTCTTTAAAACTTAACATTAATTTATAAAAGTATAAGTTTATTGTTTTATTTATGTCAAATAAATCGGTAATTGATTGGATAATATAAAAATAAAAAACAAATCAATTTAAATTAATAATAAAAGGGTACAATATCACCCGGTAATTAATATTTTACATGAAATCTTGCAGTGCGTCTAATAATTTGTCCAGGGACTGTGTGCCCTTTTGCTCCAAAAATATGCAAAGTTTAAAAAAAATAATTTCAAACGTGATCTGATTAATATCATTACTCAAATTTGCATACTCAGAATTGCCTTATTAATTAAATTTGACCACGCGAAAATAACATCAGAACAGCAATGATCAAGAATGTCGTTGTGAGGTTTTTTAAAATACGTGTAACTAAATTAAGATCTTATGTAAATGGCAAAATCGATTTATAACTTAGATCAAAAAATCTGATATTTATCTAGGACACACATGTCCAGTCCTTACATTAAGTCATTATATACAGCATCATGATCGTCAGCGGTACATTCACACCCTTCCTCTCGAAATGCTTCAGTTTGAAGATGTCACGAACGTTACGTTGGTAACTAAATTAAGATCCTTATGTAAATGGCAAAAATGCGATTTATAAACTTTTAAAATTCACAAATGTGATATTTTGTATCTATGGAACACACACATGTCCCATGGTCCTTACATTTATAAACTAGTACCAGCCAATCCCATGAAATCGTTCCCAGCGGTACCATTCACCTACCCCTTCCTCTCGAAATGCTCAAGTTGAAGATGTCACGAACTACGTTGGTACTAAATTAAGATCCTTATGTAAATGGCAAAAATGCGATTTATAACTTTAAAATTAAAAATCTGATATTTTGTACTATGGAACACACACATGTTCCCAGGGGTCTTACATTTATAAACTAGTCATTATATACCAGCCAATCCCATGAAATCGTTCCAGCGGTACCATTCACCTACCCCTTCCTCTCGAAATGCTCAAGTTGAAGATGTCACGAACCATTGTATATGGGAAGTTGCAGATGTGAGTGAAGTGTCGCACACCCAAAGTTCAAGTGGACCGAACCATCTCTCGAGTGTCGATAGGCAGTCGGATATCATGGCACAACGAACTCGTTCACCTTTTGACAAGGGGGCTAGTTAGATATTTAAATTCATGCACCCTTTTTACATCAGTTGGGCGAACGGATTAAGTTTTCAAGGATTTTTAATCCTATGAGTCCCTGACCGTTTATATTTGTTTTGACATTGTATCAATCATTTATTTTTCGATTTACAGGCGTTTTGCACTTTAAATAGGGTATAGCGATAAAAATAACGTGCAAAAAGGGGGGGGGGGGGAGTAAGAAAGTAATTGTTAAAAGTGATGTATTAATGAGTTAATAAAAAATAAACAAAAAATTTATTCATAATAAAATAGTTCTATAAAATTTGTAACTTAAAAAATTTTTCACTAAATTGCAAGACAATTTGAAGCCGGACTCATAAGGTTCATCTGTAAAAATATGCGCGAAAAGTTAGCATATCGGCAAAAAGATTTTTTTTTGCAAATTGTCTGAAATTTAAGTTTCACTTAGGAACAAGAACTGATCTGCTAATTCTTTCTAACCTGTTTAACCGATGGAAGCAAAGTAAGATCATTATTATAATCAAAGGCAATTTTTTTTCTTAGTTTAAATGTTATACTAAAAGAAGAACATTTTAAACAATTTTTATGTGTTTAGTAGAAGAAAACTTTTTCTAAACACCTTAATTTGAAGCTGTAAATATTCAAAGTTGAAATGTAACTTCAAAATAACTGTATGAGCTGTGTTCCAGCGACCACTTACGAATAAGCCACACAAAGATGTCTGCAGCAGGGGGCTACCCCATCGGGGTTAATTTTGCCTTTCGAAGGGTTAAAATAACTAATGATTTTTTTCATTTTATTCTTATAAAGATTCGTTGGGTCGGAATGTCGGAAATTTTTAGTCGGTAAATCAGAACTCTCTAAAAGAGTTTCAAAATTCGACACTAATTTGCATATTCCAACGCTGCCTTTTCTGTCGCGGTTCGTTTAGTCCAACATTTACGGTCGGTTCGTACTAGAGAGCCTAAATAAAAGAACGAACTAGTACTATGTTCTTTTATTTAGGCTCGCTAGTTCGTACCATAGAGGTAGGAAGGAGGTGTAGAGAGGTCCACCAGTTGAGAGAAATTGAAGGGCTGTCAGGTTTTTCGAGCTACTGCGCATAACATACTGACACCGAGTTATCCCAAGATGCACCACTCTAGCTTGCTTCATTTGTGCGCTACTGCGCATAATACAAGGCAATACCATCACCCCCTAAATATATATATGTCAAATAAGTCGACAGGGAAACTTCGTAAAAATTAAAGATCTTTTAAGACTTATTCATCAGGATTCAGGAAGAGATTGATTTGACGTCTGCAGTCGACGAAAGAGTGTGATCGAATGTGTACAAAAAATGGCGAAAACATCCGTGCTCTGTTTCACTGACCAATTACATCCATGGGAGAGTTGAAAGATCAATTAAAAATATGTGCTGACTAAATAGTTTTTGTGGGAACGAATTGATCTAAGCGACTGTTTGTCGCCGACAGGGTGTGGTTGGGATGTTAAAGTACTAAGTGATATTAAGGATATATGAGAAAGATAATTTAAGTTATTAAGTTTAATTGGGGTACAAAATATAAGATTTAAGTTATATTGTGAGGGGGTTAAGTTATGATATGTCATATATATATAGCGCCCTCCTATAGTTTTTTTTTAGGATTCGTATACTATTTCAAGAGCCCAGGGCCCCCAGACCTATGATATTTCTCAGTAATGAAATATATCGGATTAGGCAGTGTTATCATATTTTTTCAGTGTATGCAATTGCATACCCGCTAGAGTAAACCGACGACCAATAACATATTTTACCTACTTTTGTCTCGGTACCCGTAAATTGGCCGTCGGTCCACTCTAGCGGGTATGCATACACTAAAAGTACATGAAAACTCTGCCTAATCCAATATCTTTCATTACTGAGAAATTTAGTGTCTGGGGGCTCTTGCCCTATACGAATTGAAAATTAAATTGGTGGCGCAGAACGTTTAAATAATTAAAGAAGTTTTCTTGTGTTTATTGAACATTTTCTTTTTCTTTGTATAGTTTCTTTTGTATTTTAGTGACAAAATATTGAAATATATTATTTAATTTTTCAACTGGGTCACCCCTTCGGATTTACTAAATCTGTGTAAAACAAACATTTCTAATTCTTCGAATATAAGAACACAAAATGTTTAAAAAAAAAACCCCAATTCTAATGAAATGTTACGAGGCGACGATTTTTTTTTTATGAATTGCTTTAAGATTTTGTACTTTAAAGTTCTGAGGAAATCAGCTAATCAATAAGCAAGTTGTAATTTATAAAATCTTCTGACAATCTCCTTAATGATATGAAAAATATCTAATACTTCGCAATTGCAATTTGTTGAATAATTTAACTTTTATTTCATTGGGACTATCATTACTTAGCATTTGTAATAAGTTAAAATTTTGAAGTTGCTGGACTTGTTTTTGTAAAGGGCGACATTTTAAAGACTTGCATCGTGTGAAAAAAAATTATCACACAGCCCTATATATTATATACTATAATGTATGTAATTCTACTTTTATATAAAGTTCAACTTCATATTTTGAAATATATTTACGCTCACACTTATTTCTGATTGATTTTATTCATAATTTAAACTTAAAGTAACTTATTTTAAATTATAGCCCCTTCCGTCGGTGTGGTAATAAATGATATTAAAGGCCTTTTAATGCCACCAAAAACAAGGGGGGCAGCAATCTCACCTCACCTTGGAAACGTCATAGGGCAGCCAATGAAACTAACAAATCATAAATCACTGCCAGCAACATAGCTTTTGTTATTTTTTTTTATCATATTACAACTATATTTGTATTTTTGATGCATAAGTGTTTGATACTATATAAGTATTAATACAATAATACACTATTATTGTATCATTACAATTATAATAATACAATAATAGAAGTAATTGTACTATATAATACAATTATCAATGTGTATAAATATATAGATAAATGTATCCTTATTTAGTTAATAGTATAAAATATTATATTTTGTATTATTAGCTATATAATACAAATGTAATATTATGTAAATAATATAATATTATGTAGATAATACATTATTTTTGGAAGTTTATAAGTAATATGACGCATAAATCATTAATATCTAATGTGAATCAT
This sequence comes from Oedothorax gibbosus, assembly GCA_019343175.1. Taxonomy (NCBI): domain Eukaryota; kingdom Metazoa; phylum Arthropoda; class Arachnida; order Araneae; family Linyphiidae; genus Oedothorax; species Oedothorax gibbosus. Next base: position 4,076,444 of record CM033281.1, read on the forward strand.
TGTGTGTGGCCACGCGCGGATGGTTTAGGATTAAAATACACTTAGTACAGTGATTCTATTTAAAAAAGACAGGTCATAATATATTGATGGGCCTCATTTTCTACACAAGAAAAGGGTCGTCTTAAAATAAAAATTTTACATAATGGTTTGTAGGAATCCTGAAATTGATATTTTCTTTAAGCTGTTTTATTAATTATTATATATATTCTATATCTTGTGCTCCCACTGACTAAAATTTGGAACTTTCTCATATTCTACACCCCTTGTACACAGTATAAAATTACTCTACTGGTTCTACTGTCAATTCGTATCTCAAAAATATTTGCAATTTGTTATAAGTTTAAACCACTAACGTATTAGCATGTGTACAATCATTTAATTGTGTAACTGAATTATTTTATGCTGTAAATAAACTGAATAAAAAACCTTGTTATCTCTAAACTTTATTTGTTTTTCTTTCTTAAGATAAGAAAGTTATATTACAAATCAGTTTTATAACTCTTTAAATGAGAAACTTTCCACCCTCCCCATCCCAAAAAAAGAAAATGAATTAAACCAATAATTTAATAAAAGAAACTAGTATCAGTAATATAACTTTGTAATCAAGAGGACCTTGGCCACCAGTGGCTTAAAATTTTAAAAAATTGGTTTCAAAAAAACAATTTTACAACCATAGTAAGTTTGGATTCTTAAGGTTATGAATAACGAATTAGTTCGTAACATAACATCAGTTATGTTACGAATTTTATAAAAATGATTTGTAAATGATAAAACAGTCGCAAACACATTTTAAACATTTGCTGATAAAAGGGATATTTAGTAAAAGGTGAATTGACCTGTTCTCAGAAGAAAAAAAAGTTTCACGACACGATCTGAAAAGCTGGTTGACAAGTACTAGTGCAATTAATTTTTATATTTATAAAACTAAACATTTCTATTCTCTGGGGAAAAGTTTTTGACCCATCCTATTATATATCATTGAAATCTTTCTATCAAATTTATATAATAGGAAACTCACTACTGAAATATTTTCTTAACTTCTAGTAAATGTTTAAAAATATTTTTAGCTTAAAAAGTATTTTGGTTTTGAGTTATGATTGGAGGCCTTTGTCAATTGCCCTACATACTCTGCTGTAAGTTAATAATAGTAATTGTAAAAGATTCCTTTATGCTTCAAGTTTTGAAAAATAGTTAACATCAATACTATAATACAAAAATTTATCTACCCATTTATAAAATATTTATGGAACTGTCATTGATTCAACAAGTCAGAAGTCTCAGTTTTTCAGGTATATATAAACTGTAATGCGCTATATTTGAACAAGAAACTTCATGTGTGCAATTTAAATAATGACAGACAAATTTGAAGATTAAATTATGTTCATTTTGTCCTATGATCAATGTACAGACAAACAATTAGCCGTAAAAACATTAGTAATAATATTGCATACCCAGAGATTCTACAAAATTGAAATTAATATTACAATGTCAAGAAGACAAATATATTGAATATATAATTCTAGGTACTGCATATTGTATTAAGAATTCCTGAACCTCATGTAAGAAGACAATTAAAATAAATGGTATAATCTCAGTTTCATTGCCATAAGGGCTTGATCAACTTTTTAATACTGTTGATTCCTTTTAGGCATCTTATTTACAGTTCTACTCACAACCAATATTGAAAATTTGTTCTTTATAAAACATACAGAAGAAACAAATGAGAAGTACAACAAATGGAAAAAATGGTTCATTGCTGTTTATCAGCATTTAACTAGCTTTCACAACCTTGTTTAAAATCTATAAGATACTGTAGAAACTGAAAAACCTATTTCTGTTATAAATCACCACAAACATTCAACTTTGGTTCATAAGTGTGATCTATCTATTTAGCATAAACATGGCAAACATGAGAATAATGTCATTTGTGATGGCAGTGCATTATATCTGCAGCATAAATTAATAAGTGTGTTGAAGAGCACCTTCTTTAAGACTCAATCAGAAACCTAAGTGGGGGAAACTATGAGAAAACAGATATAATAACACATTAAACATTCTTGCACTATTATCGTCAGCTAATGGCACAAGTCACTGCTGTTCTAAAACACACTGAACAATCTGTACTTATAGTGTCACAACATTAGTCAATAAAAAGTTATGCACTCAGACACATGTGCGTGTCAACAAAATTTTGTGGCTGGCCTGAATGTATTATGCAACAAAACTCATACAGAACACATGAATACATCCACTAACAAGAAATAAATAATATAAATTAGAAATATTTTTAAAAAAGATCAAATATAAAATACAATTATAATTATTGTACATAATAGCGCTTAAAAATATCAGGACATTTGAAGAAAAGACTTAATTATTACCTTCTGTCCTTCATGAAAATTAAAGCTGGCAATTTCTGCATGCATATAATTTAAAAGTAAACTAATACCTAAATCTAGTTATTTTGAATAAAACACAAAATAAAAAGACCCAAAATGTGCTACTCAGTCAAATATTACCTCAAAGGATAAGCATCTAATTTCGTTAAAGTAGATTAGCTGCCAGATATTTTTCTTGCTCTCCTTGAAAGCATGTTTAAAGGAATAATATAAATATATTAGAAATTTTAATTTGTAAAAACACTACATAATTTTTTATCACGTTTTCAAAGGGTCACTATATATATATTAAACTCACTGATTTGGAATATTTTTCACTATCCATCGCAAATCTTCTTAAAGTACTAAATATTCAACAGAAAATTACCCTTTTTATATTCATTTAAACAGTCTTCAACATTATAAAAGACCTTTCAAACTATCTGCAACAAACTTCCAAAGGCATACAATGCTGAGCTTGTAAATTAACTTCATGCTCACATGAGGCCAAACAAGAGGTCCTTTCATATCATTTTACAAAAAGGTTATATTTTCAAGCTACGAAGAACTAGACTTATTTTATGATTTTTCTGAAGTCAATCAGTAAAAATGTCTTTTTTCAAACCAATGCAGTGTTTGATGATAAAATATTTTACAAAATATAACAAAAACAGCTCCCATAAAAGATGAAATATCCAATACACTATGTATTTTATCAGAACTCATAAAATATAAATTTTGAGGGAAAAAAATCTTTAACATTGTTGTATAGGAGCCCAAGTTATGCAAATTAAAACTGTATACTGATATAATAATGTAAAATTGTAAACTACAACGATTAATCTACAATAAAATAGTACCTATGTGTTGATAAAGATAAAAACGCAATAGCAACAAAACTATAACTAAAGGTAAAACTGACAACCAGGGTAACTTAAAAATAAATGAGATTCAAAAATGTTAAACAAATGTAAAGTGCAATTTAAATAATCTAAAATAGCTGCTACAAAAGCCAAATCTGAATAGGAACTTGCACAAGCACAGCAATTACTGCAGTACTTGAAAATCTACTTGCATGTCAAATTAAAAAAAATTCACGTCTTTGGTTTTGCAGATCAAATAGGATAATCGACCTCAAAAATAAAGAAAGTGTTTATAGCTGAGAGTTCTTAAACTTAAAGTAGCAGGGTAAATTTCTTCAACAAGGGCCCAAATATGAATGATCTTTTGGAAGGGAGCTACAGCTTGGAACCAGGGATATAGTAGTACATGATATGATAAGTTCAGGTATCAGGAGTTCAAAAGACTGGAGATCTCATGTTGAATGTCTTTCAGTTCTTGAATCTTTTGAGCCAGTCGTTGATTTAGTTGTTCCAAAGCGCCCTTTTTAGCCTTGTTACTTGATTTTGTAGTATCCAATTGCTCTTGTAGTCGACTAACACTGCTACGCAATCCTTCATTATCTGCTAGTAGAACCTGTCAAAAGGAAAGATATCATGAACAAACAACATAAACATTGTATTTTAAGCTTTATTCTTAGCTATGGTCCTAAGAGTAATATCAGTTTGCTATTATTTTTATGATAAATATGCTTAACTTTTCTAAAGCAGACCTGACAAATGTGGCTCGATTGTGACACAAATGCAACCAACCTGCCAACTCTCTGAATTTAACTTTTTAATAATCATTTTCTGAATCACGGACGGCAAGAGAGAATTTAATGTTTTCCTCTTTCGAGAATCCAGCCATTAGTATAAATGACACAGAAATTCAGAAAGTAGAAAAATATCTAGTACTGCCAGATAAATGTGTAGAATTATCAGGTCTGTTAAAATTAAGCACATATTTATGAGACATCAGCATTAACTACTATAAAACGATGCTTAGAAATAAATACACGATTTCATAAGAGGATGAAAGTTATTATCAAAGCCTTTGGAAATTTACGGGTCATTCTCCAGCAAGTGTGATAATTTATGTCCCCAGCAGCATTTATGCTTTATTTTTCCAAATTAATAATAGCCTGTACATATTTTCATATGAAGTCAAAAGTTGTATCAGTGTAAATTGTTACCAAAAAATGTCCTTTCCTTCTCTTGGTTTTTAGCATGCAATTGGGGGAAAAAATGCTCCTGCGTAGTCGTACAAAAAAATTCTAATTTCCTTTGTTAGTTTTTGAGGCGTGCTGTACGAATAGTGAAAACTTGTGCTGTACATTACTCAAAATTTTTACTGTACCTTCTAATCGTGCAATCGCTTATTTTTTCCCCTTATTTGTTGTTAATCTAGTTTTATTGTTTCTGGGTTTTCAGAAATATTTTGTATGCTTTCTATAAAGGGCTTGAAAAAATCTCCAACTATCAATTCGATTTTCTTATTTTTTAAAAAAACGTTTTGGACAGTTTGTTATATCGCCTCTCAAGGTTTTGCTTCGGTTTTAATTGCAATAAAAAGTTTGGAATTCACAATTTAAAATGCTGTAAAAACATTTGCCGTTTTTTTGTGGTGTTACAATCTAATGATGGTTAAAATTTTGAATAAGAAGATAAACTCACATGTGTATTACATTTTTGTGATGTGTTCTTATTTTTCGCTTACAAATACTAACCTATTGCAGTAAAATTAAAATAAAGTATGATTTTTTAAAAAAAATAATTATTAAATTTGAAAAAAATAATTAATTTTTATAAATTTCTCATCCAATTTTAAACCGCTATTCTAAAAGCCAAAAAGCCTTCTAGACCAAAATTATATTGTTTATAAAATTTACCCCCTTTATAATTAACTATCTTCGTATTTGCTATTTTGTTTTAAAAAAGAGCTCCTTACGCATAAATAAAAAAAAAATTAATAACATCAATTTTTAATAAGCCTTTTAAAGTGATATCGGTGCCAAACCAGACGACTGATTGAAACTTTGTGTTTCTTGTTTCCTTTAATCAGCAATGATTTACTGTCCCAGTGTCATTACACTGCACTTTTCCCTCTGCCTTTTTACTTATTGTTTTCACCCAAGTTAGGTTGGCCACGAGTATAAGAAATCTACATCGAGTCAAAAATCGAGAATCTCCGCCAATTCTGAAATCGGAATTCCCGTCAATTCTGTGTGTGTGATACTAGAATTCTCCGTCAATTCTGAAACCGGAAATTTTCGGCGTTTATGAAATCGGGAAACTGCAGTGATTTTAAGGTAGCAAAACTTAGATGCCAACTAAAAAAATACGAGCAAATTTCTGACTCTCCTAAATTTTCGGAAACTCCCGGAATCTTTGTGAGACTCCAGGTGATATCAACTATAAAATTTAAAAAAAGCAATTTTTCCAGAACTGCGCTCAGTTATTTAAACAAATAAGAATAGAAATTTAAAAAATAATGTTTTAGCACTTTTTTTTATAGGAAGTCTCAGTTTCAGAGAAAATTTAACACTAAAATTAAATGTTTGCAACTGCAAAACCAGAGTGGTTTTCGGATGTTGTTGAATATAAGGTCCGCAGACTTTAGATGCCCTCTGTACCATTTAAGTGTTACTATTTAATTTAAATTCTCTATTATCCAGAATTTTCGATTATCCGACCTACATCCGATCCCAATTAGACCGGATAATCGAGGTTCTACTGTATTTTAAAAAGTCCTAAACTACGATTTGCCTACCAATCGAGGTTCATGCCACTCGAACCACAAGAGAGAAAGGCAAAAGCAGTTTCTTACACCACTTTAATAATCAATATATACAGTCACAATATAGAATCACAATATAGCATAATGAATAAAGACATTTAATAATAAAAAATTATGGTAAAAGATTGTAAATAACTATTGTTTACCATAACATGACACATTATTGCATGTTTTGCATATACATTTTTTTACCCATTTACACTCATTTTTTATTAAAATGTCTACTTAAAGCAAGCCGTTTTGATTTTTCTACAGAAACTTATTTTTCAGTAAATCAAAGTAGAGGAGGACAGTGTAAAAAGAGACCAGGGTTTGAATTAAGCGGTATCGCATCTCAATTTGCGATGCAAATTCTCTGAAACAGCAATACAAAAATTCAACCGATTCACTAGAACTGCGATGCATATTTAAAATGATTGTTTACTTTTTCTTCGCACTGTAATTCAGAGAATTTATCTTTTTCCCTCTCTTTTGCACATAAAAAACTTTCTGGAGTCACAACTGAACACATTTAGCAAAGGTTGAAGTATGGGTAGTTGTGTTAACATCAAAGAAAGAGTTGTTCCCCAACCTTTCTAAATTCCCCATATTTCTAATCATAGTCATTATTAAATACCGCATAGGCCATAACAAGATAGTGCCTTAAATAAGAGGATTGGTTTTTACCCTGACAGCCAAAAGTCTTTAAATTGTGGTATATTTAAAATGTTTTTTTCCTTAAATACTTGCATCTGTCCCTTTTTGGTTAATTTTTAGACAGAACAGTTAAAAGTTATCTAAATGATCACTTATGTCAGACCATTATGATGGATAGCAATTGCATACTGTGGTCATGATTTACAATCTCGTAAAATATCGCTTATTTTCTTCCCTACAACTTGAAACTTGTTGCTCATAGATCAAAAGTGTAAATTACAAAGTTGTAGGAAATTTTATATTCTATAACAATGGTACTAGGTATTTTTTTTTTGTATTTGGCATAGATATTGATTTATAACAAAAATGTAAAAAAAAACATGCCAAAATTTTTCGTTTTTCAAAACTTTAGGCACCATGGGGCATGTGCAGGGATCCATACAGGTTTTTTTTTTAACTGGGTCTTTTTTTTTTTGTGAATTTGTGAAGCAATTTTGTGAAAACATGGTATTTTTGTGAAATTTTTTTGCATAACATTTCAAAACTGTACATGTTTTGATTTAAGGGGGGGGGGGGGAGGGGAATGCATAGCAATAAATTTCACAAATCAATCTTTGTGTAGCAGTTGATTAGTTTTGTTTAACAGTATAGCTTGATAATACATTGATATTTTTTTTTATGAATCACAACATGACAAATTGAAATAATTATATAATACTACTAAGTGTACTTTTAATATCTTTATAAACATATTAAAATAAGTACAAATTACTTTTATTTATGTATTTGGGGGGGGGAGGGGGTGGATCGTATGCATCTGATTTGTGTATGAACATGTAGTGATATTAATTTGGTTTATTACCATCAAGTTTTAGTTCGTTTGAAATCCCCAGATTTGGTGTTTCAATACATATCCTTATTAATATGGTTCATACATTTGTTATGACAAATTCAAGCACTTTTCCAGAAAAATTTAAGGACTAGAAATTTACTAGCTAGCAACATAAAATCTAAATATACAAAGCATGTATAACTCCATTTTTTGAAAAACAAAAAATTGTTTAAAATCAGAAACCCCTGTATAGGCTAAAGTAGAAAAAAAAATTCAAACGTAAACATAAAGTATTTTAACATTCAAGCTGTTCTTGTGATCATGACTCACGAACACCATGAGTCAGACACTTCATCAGAAAAAATATTCTGGTTGTCAGACTTGGCCTGAACTGGAGCTACAAAAGTACCGAGATCCTCTTCAGATCACGCAGAGCCAGAGAACAGTCAATCATTCTAATGCAATGTGACGTCATTGGTAGATTTCGCGAAAATTACTAGGCAGCAAAATAAGTAAATCAGGAAGCATTATTGGACTCCTCTTCCAATGGGAGATTGCACTGGCTGGCCGAGATTTGAAGACTTCTTAGTGTAATCTAATCTTAATTCATCTTCCCATTTTGATTAAAATTGTTTTCTTCATTATTAGAATCTGTTATTTGAACTTGTTGTTTATTGAAATTTAAGTTTAGTTTGACTGAATTACGATGCGAAGAAAAAATAAACAAGCGTTAAAAAAACGTTTCTGTGAACTTGCATTTCAAATTGCGATGCGATACCGCTTAAATTGAACCCTGATCCATAGACAGAACAACAACAACAATCCTCCGCTCCTGCTCGCGCTCATTAAGTCGTTGTTTCGTCAATTTTGTTAACCGATGAGCCGTTTTTCACGAATTTTGTGAAAATTATGATGAGGCCGTCGAAATTTTGTGAAGTAGCCGTTTTTAGCAATCATAATTTTGTGAAGGGGCTGCTAAACGGCCCCAAATTCGCTCTGGATGGACCCCTGATGTGTTATTATTAATTGATTTAGCTAAAATTTGGCAGGAATTATTTTATCATGTGAATAAACAAATTGAGGGGGTGAGCCTTTCTAAAATCAAAAATTCGTTTTTAACCCGGTAGCACTCGCAAGGAGGTCTATCAGACCCCACGCACATTCATGTTTCGAATTACCCAACTTCTCACTTTTTAAAATTGGTCAAACCCAGAGTAGCTGCCTTTAAGTTCACCCACTAAGGAAAGGAATGATTATCTTTCAAATTCCGATAGCGGTTTTAGTAGAATTGTGGTTTTGGGGTGTGAAAGGGGGTGTTCTTTATTTACATGTTCTAGGCATGTTTCTCATTACCCAATTTTTTGTGGGGTAATAAGAAACACGAGTATCTTATTACCCTATCCTAAGAAATGTCTTTATTTTTCGGTTACTAAAGTTTAGGTACTTATGTTACTTTTAGTTTAATGAGCTAAGACTATATTATGCTTTTCATTACGAAATACAGTGGTATAATGGCCAAGTGATCGACTTTCGTGATGAGAGACTATGTACAGTAAAATTCAAAAAATAACTCCAGTGATATGATTGGCTGCACCATGGAGACATACAAATGGTTCATGAAAAATTCGTATTAGATGGCCCTGTTAATTTGTAAGGGAATGGTACCTTTTACATTACTGAAAGTGAAATTTTGAATATAAGTATGATCTTTAAAAAAAATAGTAGATATAATAAAGATTTTAAAGCTTACTAAAACGTTGCTCTAAAACAACCAGGACTAGTTTACTATGTGTTTACCTAGTGTTAAGCCCAGTTTAAGTTTATTTCACTTTAAATAAAAAAGCAGTTTTACCCATTAACCTATTAATGACAACTGTGTGAATACCATTAACACCAATATTTTCAGATAAAAACTTTGTTTTTTCAAATTTGTTTTTCTTGTAACTTAATTTTTTTGTTTTAAGTTTTTCTGGACTCTATGGTCTTCATTTTCTTATATTCTGCTTATTTCGATAAACTTAAGCAGAAAACTGATTTTCGTACTACCAACCTTCGATAATGGGTTAAACTAGACTATATTTAGTTGTTACATTTATGTAAATTTATGTTAAGAATGTTTGTATAAGTTAATATTTAATCATTATATAATAAATAAGTTTATTTATAATTCCTAGATTTTTTTTTATAACATCTTGTTTGTTTGTAGACATGTTTTTAGCTTATTTTCGACTACACTTAAGAAAATTAGTAAAATATTTTATTCATGTTTATAGTTAAGCCCTAGGCTATGTTGATTATTGTAGAACTATTATTAAGTGTAGTATTATATACTTTAGGACTTAATATTAAAGGAAATGTATATCACCTAACAAGTATGACAATGAATTTGAGAAAACTTTTTTTGAAAGGATGTAAATACCAAAAGTTAAAAACTATTAGCAAATTAAAAATTGTTTTCAAATTTCTTTTATCACTCTGTATGATTTTACATTGCTATAGATAGAAAGTTATGCGACTGGTCTCTTATTACCCCATGTAAGATAAGATAAAGATTTAATGAAAATTTAAACATTTAAAAAAAAATTAAGTTCAAAAATCCCCTAAGTCCATTTAATGCAATTAATAGCACATATTTATTTCAAGTTATATAGATTAATAGTATAGATTTTATTAATATTTTTTGTCTCTTATTACACTTTCTTCCCCTAAGAAAAAAAGTGAGAAATTGGAAGACATGATTTGACAGTGTTACATCTGAATGCATGATATAACAAGGGGTAATATAGCAAGTGGGTATTGTTCATTCATTGTACTTGGTATAAAATGTTATTATCTACGACTAATAATTTAAGCGATCATTTTACTGTCTAGTTGCATGTTGAAAACCAAATAGGGGGATAGTGGTGTCAGAATTTATTTGAAAAGGGACAGAAGAAGAGAAAAAAAAATGAATTCAAGAAATTTTATAATTTTTCTAAAAATTTTCTTTTAATACACATTGTTTGTGAGAAAGAGGGTATGGAAGCTACACAAAAGTTTATTTTCCAGTAAATTTTTAAAAATATATATTCTTTGGCAGCATTAAAAATAATAGGGTAAAAAAATTTCCAAAAAATACAAATAAATTTGACTTCCATCAACAAATTAAAAATGTCAAAACTTTCCTTGCCACAAAAGTATAGGCACACGTTACAGTTTTATGCAAATTCTCTAGAGAAAGTGATTGCATCATCAAAGGGAAGGGTTTTTAAGTTGCTTTAAAAGGTTGAAAGTAATTTTCAATGCTTAGAACCATGCCGAAATCAACTGAATTCTCGTATGAAGAGATTATAAGAATATGGCAATTAAAATTTAGAGGTAAATCTGTTTCTGATATTTCTACTGAATTAAAGCGATCCAAACAAAGTGTTTATAGAGTGTTAGCACGTGGCGATCAATATCAACCAAAATCGTTGTCTGGAAGACCTTGAATCACCAGCAAACAAGAGGACAGACAAATAAAAAAACTGGCTTAAAACAAACATTGCTCTTCAAATCAAATTAAAAGCCTGATTGCGGCTAAAGTTTCATGTGAAACTATCAGGAGGAGAATCAAGGATTCTGGATACCTGATAATATCCAAGCTGAAGCACAAGCTTCGCTTACAATCTCATCATAAAGATGCAAGACTGCAATTTGTTCAACAACACATGTCTTACAACGACAAAAGGCTGCAAGTAATCTTCAGTGGCGAATTTTTTTTTAACCTAGATGGTTCCTATAGGTATGGCTACTACTGGCATGATCTGCGTAAAGATTTTAGGACCCAATTTAGCCTACGAGAAGGTGGTGGTTCGGTAATGGTGTGGGGAACTTTTGGATTAAACAGCCAGACTGCCTTATTCTTTACAAAAGAAAAGCTAAACTTGGAGGACTACGAGGCAACTCTTGACAGCAACTTACTGCCTTGTGGGGAGATTTTATGCTGCAAAAATTGGAAATTCCAACAAGATAATGTCTCCATACCTACATCAAGGTCAACTAAAGAGTGGTTTTGAACCAGTAATATACAGTTCTTGATTGGCCTGCTTACAGTCAGGACCTTAATCCCATTGAAAATGTTTTGGGAAACCTTATAAGAGTATTTTATGTCAATGGTAAACAGTATCCCACCGTTCAGGAGCTAAAGGAATCTTTTGAAAAGGCGTGGTATGAAATCGAGCCTAATACCTTACAAAAGCTGGTACTTTCTATGAAAACAAGGGTTTTCGAACTAATAAAACAACGTGGAAGCTACACGAAATACTAAAATGATTTATTTAATTATTAAATTATTATTTTTATTAAGTGTGCCTAAACTTATGTGCAGCATATTTTTGTAATTCTTGTCATTTTGGTGCAAAACTTGACACAGATTTGCTCGTATTCCTATTTAATGTCAATTATGGTTTTAATTGGACTCGATGAATAAATCATATAAAGATTTTATCTTGTGTCTCAATACTTTTGTATAAAACTAACACTTTGTATTGTGCCTAAACTTTTGTGCAACACTGTACCATACCAGTTTAAGCCAATGTACTATAAAAAATAAAGAGGTGGAAGGGACATTTTGACAACATTTTGTACTTATAAAACTTAGTTGACTTCTTGCAAGGAGATGTGCTGAACAAAATGTACAGTAAAATGAAATTGAATAACAGAACCCAATTTTCATTATCTTATAAAATATAGCTCAAATGCTGCAGGGACAGAAATTGAACACTGACCCATAAGTTATCATTAGAAAGATGTCATGAAACCCACCAGATATATATTGGAGGATAAGAAAACAACAGATTGAATTATATCTAAGTAAATCATACTTTGCATTTGATAAGAAACATTTATCCAACCTAATAAGTAAGTGTTTTGAATAAGTGTTCAATGAATGTCGATGCAGGATAAGCAAATGGGAAAAGTATACATTTTTTCATAACATGAATTTAAATTTTCAACTTATTAAAAAAGTTATTTGAATACATCTAAATACTTTAAATTTAAAAATTGCAACTTATTATTCTAATTTTGGAGAAACTAACAGTCGCTATTCAAGTTTACATCTATATATCCCTTAGATGGTTATAGGATTTGAAAAAAAAATATTATATGTAATACAGAGGTGTCTTTTTCAGGTAATAAAGCTTTAAAAAAAATAAAGCATTAAAGCTTTTAAAAACTTAAAATTAAAACTGGTAACAGAAAGTTTTTAATAGAAATAAAGTGAAACTATACATATTATAATATGTTTATTTGGTTACATTTTATTTTTAAGATAAAAAATCAAATATTTTTTTAGCATACCTTAAGTTTATCTTCAACCTTTTGGCTAGCAGACTGTCCTTGATGATTATCCTCAATCCTTTTTCTCATTTGTTCAAGTTCCTATATTTAAAAACAAAGCACTTAATTGCATTTGATAATAAATAGACAAAACAAAATGTTACTTTTTGAGTCCCAGGTCAAAATCTTCCATGAAAATATTTATTTTTATTATTTAATTATCAAAATGTAAATATATAAAACGAACGAAATTTCCAAAGAGGGGAAAAAATAGTGTGGCAGCCGTTTTTTGGGGAGATGCTATGGAAATTTTTTTATATCTTTGATTCTAAGGTTGTTTTTTATAAACACCATGCAGTTCAGTCTGATTAAGAAAGTTTTTAACTAATTTTCTTCAAAGTTTAGGCCTTATAACCCCAAATTGTTTCATGTGTCACCTTTATATAAAATAATAAGTGTTATGGTTCCTTGAATACAAACAAGTAGGTTTAGCTTTTTTTTTATCAGTGAATTTTTAATTTAAAAAGCTTTTATTTATATTTTAATTTATCAAAATATTATTCATAAATTTTTAGTGTACAGATATTGATATATACATTTGGGCATAATTACGGTTGTCTTTGAAATTGTTAATTTAAACTATCAATATAGTTTGTATTTTTTTTTAATAAAATGAGCACAATCCCATTTTAGTTATTAACTTATATTAAGGTACTTCGTATACAGAATAATATTTTAATATCATAAATATTACACTTTTGTAACTTACATTATCCCTGTTATTCACCTGTTCTTCAAGTGTTTCCTTTTTATTTCGTAAGGTTCCAATTTCTTTTCGAAGTTCGGCAATAGCTTCAGGATTACCATGGCTAGCTTCTAATTCTAGCACCTAAAAAGAATAGAAAAATTAAAAATGTAGTGACAGTTTAAACAAAATTTTTATAGATCTCTTATTTCATACTAATAAGGTTTAAAAAATATGATAATAGTTTTGCATATCTTGAATTAATTGAAACAATAAAGTTGAAAAAATTATTTAAGAAATTATATATTTAAAATTATTAATTAATTTTTAAAATTAAATAAAAAATTAATAATAATCAAAAGCAGATTTTCCATGTGTTAGAAACTGAAAATGAGCATTTGGATAAAGTACAAATCTCTACATATCCTTGATTGACTAGTTATCTTCAGTGGTGAAGGCTTTTCTCTTTATACATGTTCATTTATTTTTCCAATACAGTTTTCTCCTATTCAAAATGTGTCTAAAATCTTTTATAAGGAAATGAGAAAATGACAGAGAAGTACAGGTTAAATGACAGACAATTGGAGAGTTCCACTTATGTCCAACTTTCAAAGGGTCCCATTGAAAAGAATAGGTACAGTTAACTAATGGGAGATGAATGGCCTCATTGAATAAAGGATTGGGTAGGGTAGGTTACAATAGGAGTTTGACTAGACACGCCTTCTACAAATCAGGATAGATGAATGAGTTGTAAAGGAAAGGTTGGTCCCAGGAACCCAGATTGATCTAATAGGTATATTCCTTGTTTACTGTGAAACAGGTCTAATTTCAGTGCAACAAGAGCGGAAGAACAGGTTGAAATTTGACACGCTGTTAAAGATTGTCATTTCACTTCCACTTGCCACTTATAAAACTTAAAATGTGGAGATCTGAAGAAAAAATATCAAGGAAGGGAAATTTGGGTTCACTATAAATGAACTCTCATTTTCTTAACAGTTCACTATATCCATATAAAGTAACATTAGTTAAATCTGAGTTCGGAAGGACCAGTAAAAAGGTTCACTACAAGCGAGGGTCCATTATATCTCGGGTTCATTATAGCGGGGTTCGACTGTATATCTTTTGAACATAGTAATAGTTTTAAGGAGTAGATAACATTTAATCCAGATATATTGCACAGCACAGATCCCGGATTTCTTTCATAGTATAGGAAAACCACATATCCAGAATTTTTCAAACCAGTATGTATTTAGATAGAGAGGCAATAGAAAGAAAATAAGATACAAGATAATTAGAATAGTTTATAAGGCATAAAAACTTCTTTCAAATAACAAAATTCTAAATTATCTAATGGATGTAGAAATATTAACTATAATTTTAACATTTTGGCATTTAAAATGCCTTGTTAGTATAGAAATCATTATAAAAAAAAATGTGCGATTGATCATAGGAAGTTTTGAATTACAAGTTGAACTGATTCAGAATACACAGTTCATATTTTGAATGATTACTTATTTAAACTGTCACTTAATTAAATTTCATAATTTTTAAAAAAATATTACAATTCTTTTAGTACGGAAATTGTGCTTTCTAAGACAAAATTCAAACTAATGCAATAAATGAAGAGGGATTGAAAGAAACTTTACGGCTTTTAAAACATGTATAGCTGCCTTGTGAAAATAATTATTGTAATTTTTTTTTAATTACTATCTCTTGATCAGGTAAAAAAAACTTTGGACAATACCAAAGTTCTATAACTGTTGAGAGTTTGTTATAGGTTATACAGTGGATATATTTATTGGTATGCCTTTCTTAATTACGGGCAGAATAAACTATGTGGTCAGGGCTGAATTAGGCATTGTAGGGCAGGGTGAACCGAAAAAAGTACATTTCCAAGTACAAACTTCTAATATAACTCAAAAGTTGAGTATTGTCATGCTAATTCCTGGAAAAATAATTAAAATATTCTCAACTAATATTAAGGGTTGCCTCAAAGTGATTGAAGTTTGAAACAAATTCACAACATCAACTTATTCAATTTTTCCCTTAGAATTTACTGATTACATTTCATGCTTTAAAAAAGAAATAATTCCTTTCTGTTATATATTGTTATCTTAAACATTTATAATAATTTTGTTCAAAATTTTAAATGCCAGACATATGTACTTCATATATTCTGAAGTGGCCATGTGTGCGAATGACAATCTTTTATATCTCTCGAACCGTAGCCTTATACGTAATAATTATCACCCTTCTCTTGAAATGTATAAACTTATAGTAATAATAAAAATTAGGATAGTTTTCAGCCTAGCATCACCATATTTATAAGGAATATATATGAAATTTGTTTTTTTTAATTAAAATTTCTTGAATATATAGATAGTTGAGCAAATTTAATATTCAAATTTCCATTTCTATTGATTAGCTTCTTTAAAGCGCAATTTTTGAGCCACATTAATGTTTAAGGGTAGGTAAGGAAAAGGTTGTTTTTTAACATCAATATTTAATGTAGCTCAATATTTTCGAATAGCATGTTTCAGATTCTAATTTATATGAAGTTTGTTTTGTAAAATAGTAATAATTAACATTGAATTTTACAATTTAAACTATAATGGAGCACTTTTGTCACAGAATCAAGAATCTTGTAACAGAATCTTCACGAAAAAAATTTGAACCAACAATCAGAGACAGTTAAATTTCATTTAAGCAACTTTGCATTTATAATGACAATATTTGATAGTAAGATACAATTTAAGACATTGAAATG
Source organism: Oedothorax gibbosus (assembly GCA_019343175.1). Lineage (NCBI taxonomy): Eukaryota > Metazoa > Arthropoda > Arachnida > Araneae > Linyphiidae > Oedothorax > Oedothorax gibbosus. The sequence goes on from CM033281.1 coordinate 4,092,781, forward strand.
TTTTTTTAAAAAATCAGAGTTGGTTTGCATTTGGGTAGGGAGTGAGTAGAACTCTAATTGCAGCCACCTACCTCCATGTGATGAGTATTGAATCATTTGATAAAGGGAAAAAAAACTAAATGGGCAAATACTATAGCTACAAAATATGGAATTGTTTTTGAAATAGCATGTTTTATATTTTTTAAATACTATTATTTAAACAATTTTTTGCAAAATAGTAATAATTAAGAATGCATTTTACAATTTGAACTATGATGGAGCAAACTTATTCATTACTCACACTACAGCACTGATTTTTCATAAAAAGTATTATGCTGCTTGTATCAGGTAACTATAATACAAAGATACTATTCCTAAGTTTAAGAGCAATTTTTTATAATTTAAACTTCCAAAAACATTCAGTTTGAAAAGCTATTTAATGATTTTTCATGAAAATCGCGTATTATTAACACATTTTAGCAAAATTAAAATTTTGAACAAAATTTTTATAATATTTCTGTAGGATAACAATATATAACTGAATGGATATTATTTTGTTTTGAAAGCATGATATGTAATTAGCAAATTCTGACAGCATAATTTAAATACGTTGATTTTGGGCATTTTTCCAAACTTCACCCACTTTGAGGCAACTCTTAATGTTAGTTGAGAATTTTTTAATTATTTTTCCAGTAATAAGCATGATAATATGCAACTTTTGAGTCCTATTAGAAGTTTGTACTAGAAAACTAACTGTTTTTGTTCTACCCTAGTGTAGGCGTCCTATAGGCAGTGGGTTTTGGACATTAGTGGATTGGGATGCTAAACATTGACTGGGTCTACCGCCTACTTTTCCTAATTGGTAATCCAGCCCTGTACATGGTGTTGCTGAATAAAATAGTAAAAATTGCAAATTTGTTGATTTTTAAACTTTATCATTGCATTTTTTTAATGAATTAAAACTAAAACTTTTTAATCAAAATTAAAACTAATATAAATTTATATATATAAACAATTAAAAAAACCTACCCTAGATTTCATTTTTGTATTCTCTTCTTTCAAAGCTTGTAATTGCCGTTTCCATTCTTCAACATTTGCAGTGCTCTCTTGCAGAGCTCCAGTCAACCGAGCATTATTGCTTTTCAAAGTTTGTAATTCTACTTCCCATTTCTTAGCATTGGCAGAACTGAAATATAAAATAATATTAAAAGGAATAATGAATTTGAAACAACGATATATTTTTCTAAATATTTAGTTGCAATTTTGGTACTAATAATTTGATACTTTTAAATGGCTTTTTAAAGATTCAGTCACATATAAGTATTCTTTAAGATTCGTGGAAGGAGAGCACTACTTTGTTTATTGTTTAATTTATAAGGTTGTGTGTTTTTCCACCCAAAACTAATATTTCCCATTCTAGTGGGAAAAATTGGTTAATGCCAGGAAAAACTGGGAAATAGCTGAAAACATACAGATTTTGACTTTACCTGTACATTAATTTAGGAATTCCATTGTATTTTCGATTAGCATATTTGCAATAGTTTAGAATTAAGAACTTGCTTTAACTTTAAAGTTGTGCTGTCACAATTTAAGTTATGCAGATAACTAAACAATACATTTATGAAAAGAAAAACTGTTTACATTTATTAAAAATTCATTTTAACTATTTAAAATTTATAAAAGTATACCTCTTTCTTTTACGATTACATCCTAATTTTTGTATTCTGGGTGTGATTGTAATTTTACCAATGGCTGGGTAGGGGATATGAAAATCTTCCATAATTATTTTACGTCAATGGTAATTTAAAAAACATGTACAGTCGAACCTCGTTAACACGAACTCGCTTAACACGAAATTTCGCTTAAGATGAATTGAAAGCAATTCCCCCGGCCTATAAAGCTTTGAGGTAATGCCAAAAAATCTTTTAACGTTAAATCGCTTTAGGCGAAGTCCCGCTTAACCTGAACAAAATATTCAGAATTACTTTTTTCTTAGTAGTTCAAATTTTCAAAGAAAATGAATCAAAACATTAAGAAAAACGGCTACGCGGATTTAAAAAAATAGTCTTCTACTTTTGAAAAAATCATGAACTGACGAATCTCCCATGATTCGTCAGTTTTAATCCTATGAATGAGGCTGCAAGTGTAGGATGATCCTTTACGTCATGAAAAGCGTATCTGTGTTCCTCTACAGAGCCCAAAGCAGAAGAACACATAAAATGAGAAGTGGTTTGCATTTAAACTTATTGATTTTCATTCAAAATGAATCGCAAGCAGCAATCTATTTCTTTTGAGACAAAACAATAAAGCAGCATTTTGTAACCATGCGTTATTCTTAAAATTGCTGTTCCTTAAAAATTTCATAATTTTCCTATAGTATGTACTACTCCAAATGAACTTTGTTAATTGAATTACTAATTGTATACAATGTGTGTTATTGATGTCATGTCCATGTATACTATACATGATGTGTTATTTGTGTATTACATTATAAAAGTAAAAAAAAATTCAGATGTGATTTTTTTAACTATTCACTGGTTCAATGTAAAAAAATTCCTGACGGTTAACATGAAATTCGGTTAACACGAAATGTTTCGGTGCTCCCTTCCAGTTCGCGTTAACGGGATTTGACTGTACACTTATTTTATATATTATTTAAGGGTTCACATCTGCATAAACATAATTATTAAACTATTTTCTATGATAAATATTTATTACAAAACAAAATTATAAACTTTCAATTGAGCCTATAGAATAAAATTTATTAAATAACAATTGCTTCAATTGTCAGAGTTTTTACCCTGGTGGGAAAAACAATGTTTTCCAGGACGGTAAAATACCATTAAAAAAATTTCAGCATTATTTCCCTAATCGTTTAACAATTCGAAATAAGTTCCAATGATTTTATATAAAAACAAGCATTTAATTTTTTTAAATGAATCAATCACCCCTTTATGTCTAAACTCAAAAGAACCTACATTTTAAAAAGCAAAAATGATAATGGTTGGTGTGGTGTTCATGAAAATGCTAATAAAAATTATTAATATTGAGAGTTAACAAAAACTCAAGGACTTATTAATATGGCTAAGATCTAATGCAACATCCTAAAGGGCGTAAGTTATAGGTTATATTGATACTGGTTATTGTTACATTACACTAAAAACACTAAATTTTAACTAAATTAATTATAAAATAAATTTTTAATTTATTATAACCAACTAAGAAAATGGATAATACATTAAATCTAATAATTGATGAAATAAGATTAAAACTATAATAATTTAATTAAAATAATAAAGTAAATTTTTGTCTACCCGACACAGGCCGTCTCTATCCTAGGGATGAACCTGTTACAAAAATGTTATTGCACAAACCTTTGAGCAAGAGCTAGTTTCAGGCGATCATTTTCATATCTAAGTTGTGCTTCAACAGTAGATTGTGATAAACTCGCAACCGATTGCTTGTCCTTTGCTTGATGTTTAGGGCTGTCAGTGGCCTGCAGGAATAACACCAAAAAATTAATTTAAGTTACTCTTTATATTTAAGTAAAAACAAGTACAAACATTGACAAAATTTTTAAAAAAAACTCACCAAAGGTAAAAAAACGTACGATTTTTATTACATATTTAAGTATTTATGAACTTTATTAACAGTATTTATTAATTTAAATGTAGATTAATCTTAAGTAATATATTAATAATAGTAAAATGTAGAAAAAGGATGGGAATTAGGCAAAGAACAATGGCCATTTCAAAGGAAAATTGATGAATAGCTAATGGCTAATTGAGCTAAATGGTTTAATTATAATACAAAATCTCACATTTATTAATATATTAGTTTGGTTTGGTACATGTCCCAGATAAGTTGTTTGTTACTTATCTGGGACATGTACCAAACCAAACTAATTGCGTATTAGCAAACAACTGGCTATTATACCAAAGCATTTTGCAGCAAGTGCACTCTTATTATCGTAGATAAGAGTGAAAAACATGAAAATTACAATAAATGTAAAAATTCAAAGATGCAGTTATTTCATTTTAGAGACTTAATACTAATGTGACTTTGAGGGTACAATATTAGCATGTACACCACAGTGTAAGCATTGTATGCCTTTTGTTCAGTCTGACAATTATGCCCCTGAAATTTATACAAGTCATTCTCATGAACAAATTGAAAATACGAATGTATTGCGAAGTAAATGCAAAGGAAGACCTTACACAAACTACATTATACCACAAATTGAAGCATATTAAAACTTGTAATGTTATGGAGTCCGCTTAACAAGATTTCTGTAAAAACAAAATTATTTTGGTATTAATAACAGAAAAAAGGATGGAGTTTGAAACACAAGAAAAATAAAACAAAATTAGGAATTTTTTTTTTGGTATTCACGAAACTTCAGTGGCTTAAAATAATCTCTAAAAAGATTTGATCATTATTATTAGCAGCATATGCTTATTATAACTTATATTGTATTACACAAATTGAGTGTTTAATAACAGTGGAAATATAGCTCGAACATAGTCTTTTTTGCTGAATATTATGTACTAACTTTCCCCCCTTATAAATAGATATGGCGGTACCGAAATAAACCGAAAAATAAAGATAAAAAAATTAAAGAATACATTAAAAAAAGTCCAGAGATACGACTTCAAAAGAGCTCAGATCTTAAAGTTTTAAGCAAGATAAATAGGTATGAAAATTCAGGTACTAATTTGTCCTCGCGTACTCAGCTCGTAAAGTGCTCGAAACTCCCCTACACTTCAATTGGAGATCGCAAAGAGGTAGAACAACTTTTTCCGCGATAAAATGTACATGCGCATCATAATAAGCATTAAATAAATAAAATAGATGCATCAGTCAATTATTTTTTAAACAATCGAATAACAAAGCACCCCATAGCCAGAAAGTAGTATGTTTTGATACTTTGTTTAATGCCTAAAAAAATTCAAATATGCATTATTTAAAAATATTATGAATCAGTGTATTTTAAGGTACGAATATTTTCTCATTTCTTAAACATAAATTTTATGTTGACTTGTTCTAAAATCAAACCGTTTTGATGTATCCTAGAAGTAAAAAAAAAGTATGTGAAAAATTTGATTATCAAGGATAAATGCATGTAATACCAACTGAAAATATTAAATACTAAAAGCTGAAAAAAGTTATTGCTGACTAATTCCATCTTCGCCGCGACATACACTGTTTACGCCACGAACTCATACTTTTACTAGAGTACATCTTGCAGACCATTAGTATCAGTATAAATTAAAAAAAATATGAATAACCTTAATATGTGGTGATCAATGACTAAAGGGTTTGATAAGGCTTTCTTCTGTGAAACACGGATAAAAAATCCAGAGTGCACGTTAGAATTTCAAGAAAAAGCCAGGACGGACAAATACCCATTTGTAAAAATGATAACCCACTTACTCGTTCCGTTATGATAAATTTCTCCATGAGCGGACGAGTAAAGCGCGACGAGTAGAAACGGACACACTAGAAACCCCACTCAGCTGCTAAGGCATCATCCCAACCAGCGGAAACGTTTACCCCAGAACAGGACATGACGTCACTGAACACACTTGATTGTTGATTGTGTGTCAGATATTTCCACTACACTGAACAGTAGATAGAGAAAAAAAGGATTGTTCAGAGTCGCTTGGAGAATGAATTCAATTATAATGATGAGGAAATACCAGAAGAAAATGCGAAAATCGCCAGGCATGTGCAGAGGGTGCGCTATGACCATTGTATGGATCGTTGATTTCATTTAAGTAGTACCAGTACTTGAAATGCGCTATCGGTTCAGAATGAAATTCGAAAGGAAAAAGTACCAGAGAACAGTACTTCGTAATTTCGAGCTACAATCAGTGCAGCTGGTGGCTAAGCTTTAGGCAGTATGACATTGTTCTAAGCATTTCACCTAGACGGATTAAATTGGTGAAAGCGTGCAGTTTTCTCTTACAATTAAGCTTTTACAATTGAAATTTACTTATTACTGATATTCGAAACCACATCCCAAATGAAAAAAAATAATTTTAAAATCTTAATCGTATTGTCGATAAGCACTGTAATGTCAGACAATGACAGTGAATACATAAAGTTATAGCGAAATGTAGATTCGAGTATGAAAAATTAAAAATTACTGCTATAGGGTAAATATATATAAATGCAAAAACTGCAAATGTAGCTGGTTAGCTTCACTTTGGCGATGCATAAATTTCTATGATGCGTTTTACTGCGCTATAAATAAGCGATGGGAATGTGATGACGTGAGAATTAAAAGCATGTAGAAAATTTGCAATTTACTTCTTTTCAACAATAAATTGCAGAATAACTCAATTATTCAAGAGTAGTCAGCTTTGAGTTTCATACTTCTAATGAAAACGATATTAGTAAACCCCTGGCAAAAAATATGCGATAACCGAAAGCAGTGACCACGATACGTTAACATAAAATATTTTTTTTCTACATGTTCAATGTATATTTGAAATTTAAGTATTTGATTACAAAATTTAGATTATTTTGTTATATAATCAATAATAATATTATAAACTACAGTTAAGTTTAACTATGCAAAGAAGAAATTAAATAGAGTCTTCATAGAAAAAGTTTCCAGTCATCATATTAGTGAGCAAAAAAGTTTTTGATCAACTGAATTAACTCGTGGCATAAATTTGATGGAATTTCAACCCAGCTTTCTTTGATGCCTAGGCGTAGTTCTTCTATATTAGTAGGTCTTCTTTTATCAATGTTTCTTTTCAAAACATTCCAAACATTTTCGATTGGATTGAGATCCAGACTATTTGCTAGACAATCCATAGTCTTTATTGGAGAATTTCAATTTCAGAAATTCTTTATCTGATATTTCGATGACAGGATGCGTTACCATCTTCAAAAAATGAAATCGGAGGAGTCACCAAACGCTTCCTCGATGCTAGGAATCAAATAATGCTATAAAATGTCAATATATACTTCGGAATTAATTGTTCGCAACTTCTATACACAATTCACCCACTCCTTGAGATGTCCTGCAACTACACACCATAAATGAACAATGATATTTAGTTTTTGTTATGAGGCAATCTTCTTTGAACTTTTTATCAGCTCCTATAATTTCGTTTTGGCTTTGTAACAGTGATATTCTTTGTCATTTAAACGATTTAGCCCTGTATGTAAACCTGTATCATAAGAAATTCCGCATTTTAAGCGTTTAACAATAAGAAGTTTTCGATTTTCAGATAAGTCATTCTTTTCAACCATACTTCTGCATAATGTATTTCCTCCTGCAAATTGCTAAATGCCATTGTATTTAATATTATTATTTAATATTTTTCGACTAAATCAGTCACATTTCATAAAAAAAATTCGAAAAAAATTGGAATTGTGGAAAAATAAGAACTAATCATTTGATACCTTTTGCCAAGGGTTGTTTCTCAGATAGAATAAAATATAAACAATTTCCAAGTGCTTAAAAGCGTTAAAATAAACCAATAAGGCATTTAAAATCGGACTCTTCTATTATCAATATTTATAAGTGAATTTCAGTGAACGGCAAACCCAACGATCTTCATACATGCTAATTATATTATTTGGAGCACTGGAGAACGTGCTTAAGATTCGCAACTAAGGTCCTTGAGACGATTATCAAAACTTCTCTTCTGAGTAGTTCGTAACATCGTAACCGAAAACTTTGCACATAAACCTTTTATGCATGTTATAAGGTAAACAAACACCAATTTCGGAAAGAGTTCTAACTAACTCTAAGTGCTCTCAACAAATCATTTTGAATTACAAGAATAAAGAAAACGACAATAGTTTAAAGTTTCCCCACTTTCACTAAAGTTTTAACATCATATTAAACTTTCTTTATTGAAGACTGAAAGTTAATTATAACTTACAAGCGTTTTACATTCAAAAGTAATGCATGAGAAAAATACAAACTAGTAATAATGTTAGACAGATAACGAATAATGCGAAAGTCATTTTACCGAATAGCATTACCGTATAAAATATGCGCCAGAAATAATCATCTCGAGATAAAAGTCAGGAAAGATTTAAAGCAATATCTTTAAACGATTCTGATTATTTGGTGTAAAGATACTTTACTCACATAAAAAATGTAAAATAAAGTAATACAGAGCAACAGAAGAAATGGAAACTAAATCAATTTAAAGAAATTATAAGTTTGTAATAAGAAATATAGATTAGAAATGTAAGCATATGCATTTTGGCAAAGATTTAGAGAAAAGTTGTCTTTCAGTTTCTAAGGGACATCTATTCTTTTGCAAAGTAACTCGGGGATTACAACAACAAGAAGTCGTAAGCCAATCAGAACACAAAATGAAACAAAGTATATTTAATTCCATTCTTAAATATTTAAGCCAAATTACATTTTAAACAAATCCGTATTCAGTTTCTCCATACAACATAGCTAATGATGAGACTAAGAGGATTTTACAAAAAAGGTTTAAAAACACGACCCTAATACTAAACAAATTGCTACAAAAATCTTATTTACATATTTATTAATATTCAACGAAGGGTAATATTTCAAAATTTTCTCATTACAAACGGATGCATGAAGCGAGAGAAATTGTTTATATATATGTTGTGTTTATAGCAATTGCGATAAGAATATTTTTTCTATACTTATCAATGAGGCTTCGATACGCATTCCCGTTAACAAATGAGGAATAAGAGCCGGAGACATTCAGGACATTTAGATGTGAAACGCTCCAACCAAATTACGGACTAGTCTATAATGACATCGTTACGAGGAAACGAAATCCTTTACACTGATTTGACAAAAATGTAGCTGATATTATTGTAAAAATTTATTTTATAGTATGAGCAACAGCACACTTTGCTAAACTGAAGGTATTAGCTAAACAAAGTTACCCTTTGCCAAGCAGGACCACTGCCATAAGAATTGTGCCAATGGTGTCTGTGCACAAGGCCTCTTGCTAACTTGAAATGAGTATATTTTTATCAAGTTTTTAAGAATTGAAATACATACAAATAAAATTGATTATATTCTAAAACAATCTAATAATGCTAATCAGAATAAATTTCAATGTCAGTAAGCATGAGAGAAACATCAGATGAAAAAATGAAATCATAACTGTCGATTAAACACATTATCAATTATTACGCTAAAAAAGTTTGGTTTGGTTTAGTTTGAATTATCGTCACACTAGAGCTACACGAGGGCTATTGGCAACGGGCGTCGTAATTCAGAGCCACAGTCAAGTGACGAGCCGACACCTCAGTAGGCACCCAACGCAACCGTTAAGGGCGAAATCGTACGCAGCGTTGGGACTTTGGAGCATATTTAACGTGCACTCACTCGGCACGGGGTATTATTTGTCGGACATTTTTGGCTGCACGGGCCGTTTATAGGTCGGCAGTTATTTTGGCGATGCCCGGACCCGAACCTGGGACCTTCCGCAGGCAAGGCGAATGCCTAACCGACTGGGCTCCCCATTCCTACGCTAAAAAAGACCATATATCACTTCAACAGAATTTTCACAACAATGCAGAAATGTTAAGTACAAATCAGATTTTCGCCGTTATTACACGACGTTTTTAAAACGTTGAGTTATTTGCTTAGCAAAGAGTTCTTAGTTTAAATTAATCTTAGAAAGCTTAAATATATTTATGACGAAGGTAGTTTTCAAAGAAAAAAAGTAGTATATTTAAATGGACAACATGAACTATCACAAATTACTTTCCCCACGGGCGTCCTATTATAAAACTCGTATTTTCAAATTCATTTTATTTAAACTCAGTCGGATGCTAATTATTTTTTTTGTCTCCATTCCACCCAAACACAATCTGCTGGCAGTTGGATTGTTTTTGTCTCAATGGGGCTCCCATTATACAACTCGTATTCTCAATCTAATTTTACTAAAGTTCTGTCTGCTATACCAGTTAATTTCCTGTCAAACCAACGCAGTGAACTATTTGGATGGGAAGTCTGCCGAAGAATAAAAGCATTTCGATATGTACCTACTTCCGAATTTATTCCATCAGCCCGGAGGGCTAATGCAGTACCACAAATAATGGAACTCAGACTCTTAGTGTAAACTCTTAAAATGATCATTATGAAGTTTATAAAAATCAGTAACTCGATAACTGATGGGATTTTATTGGCTGGACATAAGAACCTTTTTACGAACTGAGTGACGGGCAAAAAGTTATTCATAATAATTTATAGAAACATTTACAAGTGCTCGTTAAAAGTGAAACTTTTAAGAGTGTTATGAAAATTAATGGTACAAAATATATTAAAACTGTATGTTAGTTTTAAATAGGGATTTAAAATGTTTTTATATATTTCGTTTCTCGTATGAGTTCATAATAGGGTTATTTTAAATATCTAATTCGATTCAAATTATGTATATTATACGTCAATAACAACTAATGGCCACAAATTAGTTTACAACACCTCTTCCGTTCATAACGGTACATCATTGAACATCAGCATAATCGCTTGACACTTTTTAGTTTGGAAAACCATTGTTTATTAATTTTTGTACATTTGAGAAAAATAAATACGAAAAACTGGTAGCTAAAAAGGGCAATGTTCCAGATTTAGTTTAAAAAAAAATCTGTATGAAAGTAAAAACAGAGCAGTCGTTAAAATATACAAGGTAACTCTAACAAAACACAACTAAGAGAAAACAGTTAAAATCGAAAACTCTTACCAGGATAGACGACGTTAAACCACCAAGTTATATTTAATAAAACTATGATAAATTTTATTTTTGCAACGCTCGGTTAAGATTAGCTTGTGTCATAAAAGCTGGAAAACCAATGCAGAACATTCACGAGTCTTTCCAGGTAGGGGTATTGAAGATAACTTACAAAATCACCGGAAGTCGTAAAAGTGAATAGTAGACTGAAAATATAATTTTTTTGGGGGACTTTCGGCTTCGACAAGTAAGATCTGTTCAAGCGTTTTTTGTTTGCAGGAGAATTCATAATGGAGAGGCTATTCACCTCATATAAAATAGACATAAATGTGAATCTCTTTAAATTTAATGCACAATTAATAATTAAATGGCCAATTTTAGAAAATAACATTTAAAACAAAAATAAACTATATGAACCTTTTAGTAAAAAATAGTTTACTTAAACAATTTTTTTTAAAAATTATGTTCTGTATTTAAAGAGATGTAAATAGTTCGTTTCTCATTAAACAAACGTTATGTAAAGGCCATCTACAACTAAAACTCATGCTTATGAAATAATGAAAAATTAAGGCTCATTTTACATCAAGTAAAGCTGGGCAAAATCGTAATTAGAAATTGACTATTTATTAAAAATGCAAACATTAATTATACGCAATGCATAAGTGCAATAATATTTGAATAGCTAAGTACAGAAAAGGATTCATTAAAATTTCTCCAAAATATATATAGCTGTGGTTTCATCATGTTTGAAGACGCATTGATTACTATATATATGTACTGTAATTATTTATAAGTTAGGTTTTTAATTAGATATTCACGATAAATTTGAAACTGGATTGTTTTTTACAGTTTTAGAATACAATTAAAAAAAACTACAAGCAGAGTATATTATAGACTAACATACATACATATTTTACTTGAAAGGAAATACATAAAACAGTTGTTTATAGCTTTCACAAACACAGTGAGTTTACTGATTGAAACTCTTACTGTATGCAGGATTATTTCTAAAGTAACAACGAAAAATCAAAAACTTACTATCGAATCAAATTCATTGTTGATCAATAGAGAGAAATCAAAATCATTCTTATGGAAAGTCTTTGTATAGTAATAAGCCAAATACAAAACACACCAGCTCAAAAACAGTTTACCAACCATTTATATGTAATGCAATGGACACAATGAAGACTCAACTAATATTATACGCATTGAAACATTCTTTAACCCAAAGTAAAAAGGTCAAAACAAATCCTTGGTCTAAGAATTCAGTCAATTTTAATGATTGAGACATCCGTAAAAATTTTCAAGAATTCAGAACAGGAAATGAAGCAGAAGAAATTCATTATGCTAACCAAAGAAAGATATATTCAGAATATCATGGGATTGAATGGTATTTCGAAATAGACTTGAAACAATTAAAGAAGAATGGGAATAGAAAAACGGCAAAATTTTGTACGCCACATGATTTTATAAAAAATAAAAGATAATGAAGGAACTGCTTTTTTTATACAAAGGTTTGCGCTGAGTAATATTAATGTTAACTGCGAATGAAAATATTTTATAAACGTTGAGTAGTCCAGATATTTGTGATTTACACGAATACATTTTAACAACCATCAGTTACTAGTTCAAATACGCTGTAAAGGAAATAGGAAATATAAATTAGTATTGTTCTTGTGCGTTTTCTTACCGCAATAGAAAATTCAAAGTAATTTTAGAATTAAAAGAAAAAATGGTAATATTGTTACAATAAAATTAGATAAATGTTGCAGATATATTCTGTTTTACAAGCATTTAAAAAATATATCGTAAGTAAAACCAGGGTTGGGTTTTTCCCGTCCAAAACTAATATTTCCCATCCCAGTGGGAAAAACTGGTAAATACCGGGAAAAATTGGGAAATACCGGGAAAAACTGGGAAATACCTTTCTTTTGATTGCAATTATGCCACTGGCTGTGTAAGGGATCAATTTTTAAGCTCATGCTTTTTGTTCCCTAACATCCCCACTATAGCCATTGTAGTTTGCTGCCTAGTAAAGTCGTTATATTTTTTTTTAGATTTAGTAGACAAAACTCAATAATTATTTACCCTATACAATATTGTAAGGAATATTAACCACAGACAATATTCTAAGAATTGTTTATGTTTATGCAGATGGGAACGCTCAAGTAATAATAAACAAGATTATATGATTATTATGTTACCATAGATGCAAAATAACTAAGAATATTTGTATATATTTAAAAATATTAAGGACATGATAAATATTTATTAAAATACAAAATTAAAATTATTTTAATTAGTCCCATTAAAATACATTTAGTAAGTAATTGTTGTTTCAATAATTGAGTTTTTCCCAGGACGGTAAATACCGGTTTTTACCATGGTATTTACCGGGAGTAGTAAAAACCATGCCAACCCTGAGTAAAACGGCAAGAAAAAATATCCTAAGCGGGAACGAATAACCCAAGATTGAAAAGGAAGTTAAAGATAGGTTATTTTCTCATCTTCGTCACCTACACGAAAATTCATAGGCGATTTATTTTCACTAAAATTGCCATCGACGCTTTCTATGCATCTATTGGATGGTAATTTTTCTTGAATACTCATAAGGTTGACAAATTTGTAACTGACAATATGATAAAAGTCGTGTAAAATGCAGGGATTGGAAAGTTACTTTTAAAAAGCAACACTGTTACAGTTACTTAATTAAAAAAGTAACTCTGTTACAGTTACAGTTACTTAATATGAAAAGTAACGCGTTACAGTTACTTTTTAAAAAAGTAACGAATCACAGTTACTTTTTGAAATTTCAAGTTATAAGAAAAATTGATATTTAGCCATCTTACCATTTTTTAAAGAGAACCGCGATAAACGAATCATGAGCTCAAACAAAACACTGAAATTACAATTAATAAACAATTGTTTATAATTAATTTTAATCCCTTACCCTGAAAATCAGAAGACAACGAGTCCATCTGTTCAAAATTGGCATCAGACAGCCTTCGTAAAGTAACGGAAAAGTAACGACATTTCTCGTTACTTCGTTACCGCTAAAAGTAACTAAGTTACAGTTACTTTTTGAAAAATGTAACGGCGTTACTCGGCGTTTTCCCAAAAAAGTAACTGTTACAAGTAACGGCGTTACAAGTAACGCGTTACTCCAATCCCTGGTAAAATGTATTTGAAAATAAGTAATATAATGGTAGCCCGTGGAGAAAATGTATTTTTTTCATTCGTGCTCAGTTGACACTCTTACAATATGGTTATAATATTTAAATGGTCGCATTTTTGCCATCAAGTATTTCATGAATTTTGAAGGATTGATACTCAAAATTCTACAGATACACTTGAAAAAAAAATCTATATAAATTTTACTCAGGCGGAGACAACACAATTCTTTCTTAGCATTATGTTTTCAAAATGTGTTTATGGTTTCGCAGACATTTTATTTCAGATGGCTTATGGTTGAGGAAATTTTAGAACTTTCCTAGATATTATTACCTAGGTTTTTTTGGGGTTCCACCTGTTATCTAACAATACTGCAATCGAAACAATTTTGGCGCCCCATCAAATGTCTAATTATTTCCATAAATGTTAAAGTATTTAGAACAAATCAACAGATTAACGCCAAAATCACTTGCGAATACAACTTTAACTTAAAGCTGCTTTAATCTTTAATGATGTTGCCTACCTCAATAATATATATTTAAAGTGTTATGGTTTTTAGGCATTTTATTTCAGGTAATGTGCCAAAATCGATAACAATTCCCGCAACTGCAATTTGTATACAACCAAATACGGAATTTTTCTCTTGCATTTATCCTGGGATATTCTCTTTGTTTCCCAGGTTCAATTGGTAATCTCGTTACGAGAATGGTTTTCTAGGCTATTTGTTTCTTTTACGTTTCTCAGTTTTCTTCTATCCTCAAATGCTTTTAACTGATTGGACTTTCAGACAACCGTAATATTTTCGATTGATTTGAAGAGAAAGTATTAGGAGTTAGATATGTGCTTATGATGTTTGAGTGCCGTTGCCGGAAATTCAATGTTGTCTACGATTTATGTAGCTTTTTATTACATTTTCGTAACTGCTGCCGAACTACTGGTGGCCAGTTAATAGAAATTTTATTACCATTGTATGTCATTGAAAAATAGTTGCTGAATTTGGCAGAACCATATTTCAAAGCAATTCGCAATACCTTCGAATCTTATTTGGAGTCGAAACATCGCTTAAAATAATTTGCGAATACATTTTGTATGTTTTAATTATTATAGAGTTAATGAATGGAGTTCTATTTTAAATAAAATATTATTTAATTTGTTTGTTACATTAATAGTAAAATACTTTATTCAACGCAACAAGTGTAATATGCATAAAAGCATTTTTTTAAAAAGAAATATGTCCGAATACATCGTTATTGCCGAAATATATTGATTAAGAATTAAATTTTAACATTCGATATCAATAAAAATCATTTTTTTTTAAAAGACTTTTCCCATTTGATGTTTTTAACATTCCTCGGAAAGTTGTGGAACACTTAAATTGTTCTTAATTCTTTAGGAAGCGAGAATTTTAGATTTAACCATTTTAAAATTGAAATTCTAAAAGGATTTTCGCTTTGAATAAAAATAGGTTTTCTTAAAAAAAGTAAGGTTGGTTTTAGGAAGTAAATAAAGCTTTGCAATAGAATTATAAGCTCATTAGGGGTTCTAAAATAGCAAGCGAAAAGTCTTTAAAATAATGATTCCTCTGAGGGGATTACTAAATTTTTTATTGATTCTTCTACTCTATAACAAACGGCAAAATTCTTGAGTAGAAAACTAAGATTTATATGTAATATTATTAAAAATAAAAGTTCAAAAGGATAAAATGTTCTGGAGGCTAAATAACGGGAAATGAAAACGGTAAGAATTTAATAAATTGAATTTATTGCCATTTATAAAAAGTGCTTCATAAATTATTTTTTAAACAATAATAATTTTCGATTCGGAAAATAGAGGTGTGTAACACAACACGACTTTCAATTACCATTCAATAAATAAATACATTAAAAGGTAATTATATATAAAAATTTTCGATTCGGAAAATAGAGGTGTGTAACACAACACGACTTTCACTTATCATTCAATAAATACATTAAAAAGAAATTATATGTCCTATAAGGTAATTTCAATAAATTCAAAACCCAAAAAGTTCCAGTGCAGTTAACTTGATACGCGATTTTTTCGAAAACCTTAATTTTGACGTCCGACAGGTAATGGGAACTCGTGTACCAAATTTGAAGCCATGTAGCTCTTTCAGTTCGACTTGTAGAATGGTTTCGGACAGACATACTGACCAAAGTCAAAAACCACTCTTTCGGAATCAGCACCCTTCAAAATGTTTAGAAAATACAAAATCTCCGTTTTCAACCCCATCCTAATACTTTAATTATCTTATATTACATATTAAGTGATTGAAAGGGTTTAAAAAAGAAAGTTAAATGCGCCCATAAAAAGAACACACCTTATTACATACAAATAATCTAGACGGGAAAGAAATTCCTTTGACAATTTTGCGAACAACTTGAACGTTAAAAAGTTAGACATGACATGAAAAAAGTCTTATAGTGGATACTTTTTTTATGTATTAAAGCAAATCTGTTTAACAAAATAAGAGTATCTTAAACAATATTAAAACTTCTTTTTTGCAATGCAATTTAGAGGTTAGAGCTATAATACATGTAAATATCATTTACTATTTAAATATTCTTTAAATGTACTTCTAAAGGTGCTAATACTAGCAAAGTCCAAGCCGAGTAGCTAGTTTAACGATTAATCCCCCCTACTTAACTTCCCAAAGCAGCTTGGTACTTGTTCGTCGAACCCAGAATGCTGAAAATCTGAGTATACCTGAGAGTTTGCGAAATTAAATAATGCAATGGATAATAATTTAAATGGATTATTAATTCATTATTAATCTATTATAGTATAATGGATTTCTTATTCCATTAACGTAATGGATAATTATGAAAAATATAGAAAATGATAATGGATAAAATTATTTAAATTATAGATTAAGAAAATTAAATTTTAATATAAAAATATAAATAACTCCTTTTTCCTTTTGAAACTTTAGGTGGAGTTTATAGAACACTACTAAATGAATTCCTTCAATATTTCATTATATCGATAAAATACTAAATTCGTCTCATTAACCTTCCTAGATTTGCATGTTGAAAGATGAAAAAAAATACAAAAAAATAAAAACTTCGTCGAAACATTTCGGATGCATAATTAACGATTACACTAACTTTTATATCAAATAAAATTCAATTAAAGGTTTTATAACCTTCTATAAAAAATAAACCGTCTTTATTGAAAATGTTTCTCCCAAAAAGCTATGGGGCCTTAGTTCTATTTTCATTACTTTTAATTTGGATTAAATAAATAAAAATAAAACTTACAATATTCAATGTATATTTTGTTTAATTAATAAGATCTTATTAGATTGTTGGTTTAGTAACTAGATATTTTTTTATGATGCTGAGCATAAAGATAAAGCAATTATATATATATTTAAATTTTTCGGTATATTTTATAATTTTTTTTTGATAACTCTTTACAAATTGATTTATTTATATTCATATTAGGTATGTACATAAGGTTCATAGGTACATCAGTTAAATTGTTAGATAGTGTAACAAACAAATTGGAAGATTCATGCAAACAATGTTTTTATTAATATTAAAAAAAATTATATCAACTCAAATTATTATGAATATGATTTCAGTTGAAATATAAGAAATGTAAACATTTTGTGTAGTGTTTGTTTTGTATAGCTTTAATCGACTATATTCTCAGAAATGGGTGGTCAAATACGAAGTTTAGGGTTTTTTTTACAAAATGATATCGCGAAAAGTGCTACAACTAAACTTTTCGTCAAATCAACGAAATTTATTTTTCGTCAGATATTTGTCGAAACGGGTTTCGTCACATAACTAACGAAATGTTTGTTATTTTTTGACGAAATAAATTTCGTTCAAAAGAAAATATTTCGTTATTTTAATTTTTGTTGACATTGTTCAGAAGATTAATTTTCAGCACAAATTCTGAAGGGTGGCTGGGTTAAGAACATGGAAGCTTTCTGATGAGAGGCGGACGCTCTAACGACTCGGCTATTGCGACTAAAATGTTTAGATGTATATTTTTAAGTGCAATTCTTAGGCATTTTTTAAATCTTATCGGAAAATCTAAAAAAAAAATTCGAAAAATATTTATATATGATTCTTTATTTAAAATCGTCGGTTATTTGCTTACAGATCTCAAGTCAAATTTGAAATTAATTCGTTGGCGAGCAAAAATTCAAGAAATAATTTTGTTGGAAATTTAAGAGTGTGCGAATCGTCAAACGTCACGTAACCTCGTGAGGGAAGGTTTGTCAAAAAGAACGAAATTAGCTATGACGATTGTAGAATCCTCAAAAGATATATTTGTGATTGTGAATCCCCCAGCCGACTTTTAAATTTGATATACACCACGGCCTACTCAACTACTAAGGCCGAAGAAGCTTTCCCAAACAAGCTCGGGGACGGAAATTTGGACGTCATAGTTCCGAGTGACGTTGTTCCGAAGATGAAGACAACCTGTCTCGAAACCTGTTCGGAACCCCTCGTTCACGACTGACCACAATTTTAGGGTTCCGAATGCGTCCGAACTAGTTTCTCGATCTTCGGCGCTGGGAATAGTGACGTCAAAATTTCCGCCTACGCTCATGTTTGGGAGAGCTTCTCTGGTCTTGTTATTGAAGTTGGTCGTGTATACACCCTAATTTATTTTTCGACGCGCAGCTTAACCTAATACAATTTTCCAATAGAAGATAAAAATGTGTCAAACATTCAACCTTCTAATCGTAACTATTATTGAAATTTAAAAAAGTGTGTTGCAATCCTTAGAATGATAAACTAAGTAATTAATAAAATGAGAGAATATCACAGCCGAACTAAACGAAAAAGTCGAACTTACTGAATAGGTTAATATCCAACTGTCACGATTGCATAATAATTTGACTGCTGTTGTATTTCGAAAAGATCGAGCAGTAGAGACTTAGAAACAAATTACCTCAATTCAAATTCAAAGCGGTATCAACCCAGAAAGGGCCAAATCCATTTACAACCTCAAGTTCAATAATATGTTGCTGAGAATAAAAACACGAGGTTTTGATTGGAGTTTTGCCAACAAAGAGAAAAGAAAAAACTCAAATTTACGATTTCGAATCGTAATGTGGAACGGGCGATTAGGAAAAATTAGATTTATATATATATACCATTATTCATGCTAAAATTAAAAATTCATTGTTGGAAACAGACTCAGTGTAACTGATATTTTACTGATAGAAAGTATTTATGAATCAATTCTAAATCTATTTTTAACGTCGTTTATGAGAAAATGATGGTAAAGAAAAATTGTTGGTGTTAAAGGATTGATAGGTAGATGGGAAAGGACAGCAAAAGTGTTGAAAATTGTTGTCATAACGAAAATAATTTTTAAGAGTACAAAATTTAAACCCGATTTTTAATTTATCTTTTTGAGAACTTGTATTTTAATTCTTTGACACTAATATTACAGAAATTATTAAATTAGTTTGTAGCACAATAATACTACGATTATGTTTGCAATACTAATTACTCTACATTATTATATATTATAATGTACATACATTACTCTACATAGGAGAAATACAATAACTTTCTATTAACTTTACAGAAAAGAAAGGTATATCAAAAAGTTGGTTCATGTTAAAATAGCTGACAGTAAAATAAAACAAAAAAATAAAAGTATCTTATGAAACATATTTATAACAATAAGGCCAAGCCCAAATACCTAAAATTCCTGTGTCAGAAATAACAAATTTCTCATTATATTAGTTTGCCTATCCAGACGAAGTATTTGAAATACGAGTCCCTAAATATCAATTAAAAGTTAGGCTTTTAGCACGGGCTTGGGATATTTTCAAGATCCGAAAAGGGCACAAGAACAGGAGAAGCTTAATAATATAGGAAGCGCAAACAACCGTGGCTTTAAAGGGAATTAATTATGAAACAATTCAGTCGCACCACGAAACACGCCCTTCAGAAGACACGTACTTAGAAAAGAACGAAAGGGGTGTGAAAGGAACTTTTGTGCTTCCATTTCGATACTTGTTTCACGGTTGCCGGAGCAATTGTTTGCCGAAGCCGTGGTAACAGGTAGATAGAATGTAAGGTACTTGCAAATAAAATGTAGTTATTTTAAAAAGTAATAATTTTGACAGAACCATTAGCAGTTTATTGAAAAAAAATTCTCAGCATGTGTAAGAGTGATTGTTTTTGATAGTTTTAATGATTTTTTTAAATTTTAGATTTAAGCCTCTTGAATAAAATTTTTAACTTCAATTTTTTTTTCTTTTACAAAAATTCGATGTACATTTTATATGAAAAAGTTTCCATGGACTATAACTATTACAGTAGTTTCCTGAATATTAGCATCGAGAAGGTTGTTGGTCAATGAGGTAAACTAGTTTTTCAAGAAGTCTTTACTATTATAACACAAAATTATAAGTTATATAAAAAAATATACAATATACATATAAGGCAAATACTATAACAACAAACAAATACATCTTGAATAAAATGACTTTGTCCTGTATACAAATAAGAGAAATTTAAATTCGACTGAAAAGCCGATCTTCTTTAAAATTGAGAGCACATAAAGAGCACAAAAAACCCAACAACTGAAATAAAAGTGGTTGGAAAGAAGAGAAACGATTCGAAACTTGGTACTAAATCGATGCAAGTTTAAATGTTTGGAACGAGTATAATAGAGCAAGCTTTACAAACAGCCAATTTGCTTTAATACAAAAAAAAACAAGATGCCGCTACAATTTTTTTTAATGGGAAGTCGGTTAAATTACCCTGAATTGGAAGAAAGACCGCCTACCCGCCTATTAAAGAAAGTGTTCATAGTATAAGATATGAGTTGATTGTGGATGGACGTCGCACGAGAGAAATTCTGCAGTAGCTGTTTTCGCCCACATGACTCTGGATTACTCTCAAGATTCTACAACTTTGTGTGGTTCTATTATGTTAGAATAACTACAAAAACATTTATCGATACGCATTATTAATATTAAGGAAGAAAAAAGTTATGCCTGTGAAAATAGAAGAATGTTTTGTGGTAATAAGAACTATATCTGATTGTAAAATTCTACCCATGCCTACTAGTTCCTTGAATGTGTCTATCTCAAAATCTGCACCCTTGTACCTTAGACGTAAGGATCAATATGTTATTAGCAATTGTCTATGCCGATCATCTAGTCTGACGATGATTTCCAGTTAACATTGGAAACAATCTTGGTACTATCATTTATTGACTTACCGAAAGCTCAACCCATAATCAGCCAACCAGACTGAATTCGCGCCATGAATCATTATCAGCCGTTTCATTGTCGGATCCGCTGAAACTACACTATCGCAGCCAAAAACTGGACTGAATGGCGTACAATTTAAATACGTAAAAGTTATTAAGAGGCTTACTACAAAAGAAATAAAGTGTCATAATGAAATACTCAAGTCGGAATTGAGTCACCACACCTCTGGAGTAAGAAGGACAACTGCAACTATATTCTTGCTGGCTAAGAAACTTGAGAGCTTTACTGCTCTGATATGCGAATTATAATTGAATATAAATAACGTACTACGCGTTAAACTATAAGATACACATATAGAATGAACTAGTCAAATAAAAATACGTTCCACCTACTTTACTGGCTTGGAGTCCTGACAAGCTTTGGCTTCTCTGATGTGCGACGAGCGAAGACTTGAGCGTGTTGGCCAAGTCGTTGACATTGGATGGCAGGCTGCTCACCACGTGGTCAATCGGGGGGCAGTCGTCGGCCTCGGGGGTCTGCGAAGGGGGGACGGGTGGCGTCGGGACGCTGCGACTACTGCACGGGGACGCGCTGGCTGAAGTCACGGGCGTCGACGCGCTGCCATTGGTTTGTTGCTGTTGTTGTTGGGCCTTCTGCTGGGCGGCCTGCCGAGTGGCTTCCTTCACCTCCTGGAACTTCTCGATGAACTGCAAGGAGTAAAGAATACAGGTAAGTCTTCCATAGATCTATTTATTGAATACTGCTATACTATGTTCAAATAAAGTTGGCACCTCAGGGACACGCTTTTTTTTTAACATTATTTGTGTTATATAATTGTCGTTTCCATAGCAACCATTTAGGTTGCTATGGAAACGACAATTGCACAGACAATTTTTTCCCCTCGACTTGTGCTATTCTGTACTGAACAGCGAAAGGAGTTTTCTTTTACTGAGTTAACATGGAATGGAAGATTCACCACTCTGGCTCTCAGGCACAATATTGATAATTTGATAATTTTATAAAGGCTTGAAACATGTTATATAGATTTATTGCTCTTCATTCCAAAAGTTGGCACACTGTCGCTTTTAATATAGAAATCCAGAAACAGCAGAGAATAACTTTTGGACCATAATTTATTCAAAACTTAATCCATACTGGCCATTTCAAAAACAGAATGTGGCATTCTAATCCCAACATGTAGAAACAAGGAATTATGACCAATGTGCCTCAAATAAATTATTTGCACTAATCAACCTTAAGAAGCATTGTTTCAAGCAAATTAGTTACTAGCCAAACACAACATTCTATAAATTATCGAATACGCACTCAAACAGAACATAGCTAATTTAATGTTTCCGATTTGAATATTAATGCGAGTATGTAAAAGCCACGGGGCACCAACAAAGGGATATTCGCTGAGGGTCCCATAGAGCAAAATGGATACACGCCAAACGCAATTGAATTCATTCGAAGCACCATTAGACATCGACATTCAAGTTGACATATCTGCGACCTCACTAATGCCGCTATGGATATTGTTATTGTGTGCAAATATACCATTGGGTCAGATTTTCAACCTGAATTCAATTACTCATATTCGCCATTTAAGTAGGGGAGACCGGGGTTAGTTTTTCAGGTTTTTCTTGCTTGTATATATTTTTTATTTTAATACATTTTAAGGAAAACAGGTTATCATTGACTTCCTAACACTTTTATCTACAAACTAGCATTTCTACTTTCCCAAAATGTAAATATAGACTTGGACAGCGAGTGGCTAAAACCAGTCATTTAAATCCATGCATTGTAAACTATAAATACCTTAGAAGAGTTCACCCAGAAAATAGATAAATATTGCTTGAAAATTACAGTTTATTATAACATAACTTAAATTTAACAAATTTCAATAAAGTTTACTATCATCTGAAATACAATAAACTCACAAAAATTGTGTAACTCTCCTTTTGTGGAGCCATAGTTTGGTGCTCCTTTCTAGAGGTTGCCCAAAGTATGGTAAAGGTGGCGAAAAAATTGGTAAAGGTGGCGAGCACAAAAAAAAGTTTGGTGCCCAGCGTGACACATTTTTTTAGCACACTCACAATTCACATTCACTATATATTGGAAATAGTACTTAATTTCTTTGATGCTTTTCTGATACTACATCCTTCCAGGATTTTATACTATCCTGAGTGGGATAAATTGCTTCAAAAGTGTACGTCTGTACGAACTTTTGTAAGCTTTCATTTTATTACTTTTTAGGTCATTTTTAATCGATAAAAAAACTTTTATGTTTAGAACTTCTTATATGGTCATATTGTCTGATCAAATATTACAAAAATTGCATTTTCGTCATATTAAGCTTAAATTATAAAGGTAGGGTATTGTTTTTTTTACTCGGCATCGTCGAAATTCGTGCCCCATAATTTCAGAAAATTTGCCTCGTAAAATTAACCCCGGTCTCCCTTATTTAGTAAATATATAATAATTCGCTACGATTGCCAGCGAGAAAAAATAATAATGAGAAACGTTAAAATTTCAGTATGCGTTGGACACTAGTTATCGATTACCATTTTAATTCAGCTTTAATTTTAGTACATCTTTAAAAACTACATAAATATATTCCCCTTTTTTCCTTTTTTAATACACTGTATAAATCAAAAATGCGCTTCTAAACATGTATCTAATAAACTTTAATTTTTAATAAAAGAAAATACCTATCATAAAATGGAAGAATACAGAAAAAATTGACTTGATTGAATTACACATACCAATAATTCTCCTTGAATTTTTTCAAACACTCATTGACTCAACTAAACATACATCGGAGTGACATTCACCCACATTAAGTATCTATAATTCAAATGAAAAATGTCAATCGCTTGATTCGGCTCTGAAAAGGGACAAGAGTTTTGCAATAAATCGATGAATGAACAGCAGATGAAATATTTCAGGAGAAATGGTATTCCGATGAAAAGACATTTCGAGGGTACGCATCAAATGCGAAACTATATATTTCGGCAAATCAATTCTTATTTGGGGCCTCGACTGTGTAATTTTTCAATGCTTGTATTCACATAACAAAAGACCTGAAAAGATAACCTTTGATCCGGGCTTAGAGCTAAGAAATAGCGCGATGGTTATTTCATTTGGAAAATGCAAATGCAATTGAATACGTTTACTTTAAAGGAATTGCATAGAGAAACTGCCCCGGTTTTGTGAGACAGTTTTCAAGTTAGATATTTTTAATCAGTTTGTATGTTAGACTATAAAGAACGCGTTACGTTGTTGAAGTTGATGTGGGTCCCAGAGTTTTGTTATAAAAATACTTTTAAGCTACTCTGAAATTAAAAATAATACCCTCCTCGTAAACATAAATTTATTAACTAACCTCGTAAACTAAAAAATATTTCAATGTAACTCAGCGATGATTGGCAAGGCCATGCGAAAATAATCTTGCTGCTTAAGTTATATATATATATATTATAATATATATATATATATATATATATAATATATATATATATATATATATATATATATATATATATATATATATATATATATATATATATATATATATATATATATATATATATATATATATATATATATATATATATATATATATATATATATAGTACAAATAAAGCAATTGAAAAAATATATAACATACCAAATACATAATACAAAAAGAGAGAATCTTACCAACTGGCGCTAAAGCTGCCATAATCAGTAAAAAACATAAACGAATACAAAAACAAAAAAATGAAAAAGGATATGGAAAGAAACCATAAATAGTGGGAAAGGCCATTTCATCAGGAGGTAATGCGATGTAGGTGTCGTGCGTCCACCTACATCGCATTAATATCATCTGCAACATCAATAACTTTAAAAATTCCCAAAAACTTGACCTCCATCGTACACTTATCAACAACAATTTCCCTCCAAAATTTATAAAGAAGTATCTGCAATAATTTTCTTTGTGACGTCACTAAATTTTTACTCATAGTCATTTTTTTTCTCCTTCACCGCACTTATTTTCCACACTGTAACTGTCTATCGTTTCACCTAAGTTTTAGTTCGGATTTTGTGAGAAGCGGTTGGCTTCAAAGTTTCGTGTTGTTTTCTATTCGCTTCATCTGCTTTATGTAAGTTTGTCTTTATGTTTTTGATTTTGTTTTTTAATTTTGATTTTGTTTTTAATTCTCTTCTGGAAATTCCACAGTACACTTCGGGGTAAAATTGGGATTTTTTTATTTGACTCTTGTCCATCCCAATACAGAAAAGTGTATTGTTTTTAATAGTGTCGTAAGCTCTTTACCTCCTGATGAAATGGCCTTTCCCACTATTTATGGTTTCTTTCCATATCCTTTTTCATTTTTTTGTTTTTGTATTCGTTATATATATATATATATATATATATATATATATATATATATATATATATATATATATATATATATATATATATATATATATATATATATATATATATATATATATATATATATATATATATATATATATATATATATATATATATATATATATTCGGCGAGGAAGGCGTAAACGGTATTGTATTCACAAACTTGGTTAATGGTTTAACAAAATAATCAAGACTATATTTTAAAAACACTAGAAACTAATTTTATTTCAACTTAGATATTACAATAAGATATACAATATATTATAATAACCGTAGTCACAAGTGCAAACCATAAAATCATTGAAATCAGTCGTTTAAATCAGATATTTTGCTTCCAAATTTACTCCATGAAGTACAGTGGTTGATTTTGCTGGTGTAACCGCAGGTTATGTAAGCAAAAGATTATTTTACTTATAATAAAAGAAACCTAATATAATAGTACCTGGCTTTAAGTACTGCAGGGTTACGACGCGTATTACGCAAGAATAGTTGACAAGGCTGAATCTTAATACCGATTGTTACATATAAAGTACAGATAAAAACTTCATTTTTTTATTCTAAAGATAACTAAAAGCATTGAATATATATTGCATTTTAAAACAGTATGCATACTTGATTATTACATCCTAAATATATAAATATAATAAAGAGAAAAATCCATAAACGATGTTCGGCATTTACTTTCTCCCTCAGAGACAACCATTTGTGATGGGTTTGTGGCTTTAACCATTAAAGTTGTATTCAAAATGCTCTCAAACAAGAAAATATGCAGTGATGTATTGCCGGAAAGTACATTAGAAAGACGTATAGTAAGTGAGAGAGAATGATAAATAATGGATTTCAGTTTAATATTTCATGAATTCCCGTTTACAATAAGTAAAATCCAATAATATAAAAAAGATTATACACCGGATGGAAAGCCGACGTTAAAGAAATATAGGTATTCGCTTTTTTTGATAATGTCGCTTATTTCCAGTAAAATCCATGCCTCAAAGAAGAATGAGCACACAATATACTAACTTTGTTACATTTATAAAATCTTACTTTCGGTAAAATGGCTTTAAAAAAAATGGTTTTTAAAAATAAATGCTTTCAGAATTGAAAAGGCATATTATTATTATCATTGATATAATTTAGTATGTTTATAGAAACACGATAAAGAAAACTATAACAAATAGAGTCTATTTTAGATGGCTATTTGTAAGAAAACTTTAAAAAAAAGTAATTTTTTATTTTAGATACTTAGTATTCCCACGTCGTTGACGATTAAGTTAATTTTTGGAGTATTGTTTTTCCTTATGGTTTTTATGAAAACGTTTTAAGGTTCTAAGCGATAAAAATGTGTTTTGGAATTAATGAGTAATAACAATAACAAAAGTTTATATTTCAACTTCAGATTTGTACAAATGTATTTTTAATGATCTAAAATTTTCAACTATACATTAATTAAATCAGATTTACTGGTAATATATTTAATTAATCTTTAAACGAAAATATATTCATATCCATTAACCTCTATGAATTTTAATTCGAGAATGGCAAGAAGTCTCCTATTAACTGAACAAACTTGAAAACATAAAACACTTCTTCAATGTTTGATCTGAAGTATTACCATATTTCAAAGTTTAAAGTCGTGAAATTTATTCAAGTAGGGTAGTGTAAATATGTGTTCTAACATTAAGGTACTAGAGCCGAAGGGGTTAAAAAATTTATAAAGCATTATTTTTGTGTTAGAATTACTGTTTTTAATTTGTTTCGACCAATTTTCCCTTCTGCATTCATAAGCTCTTCACTCCAGAAGTACAC
This sequence comes from Oedothorax gibbosus, assembly GCA_019343175.1. Taxonomy (NCBI): domain Eukaryota; kingdom Metazoa; phylum Arthropoda; class Arachnida; order Araneae; family Linyphiidae; genus Oedothorax; species Oedothorax gibbosus. The sequence continues at coordinate 4,120,079 of CM033281.1, forward strand.
ATACGCGATCCTTTGTAGAATTATGCCAAAGTAGCTGATAAGTAAGTGTTTTATTTGCATAAAAAATGAAGTAGCACTAGGAATTAAGAGGTTTTGCAAAAAAAAAAACACTTTGGAATGGACAATTACAAAAACTGACAGAGCTTGTTTGTTCATTCTAGGTATTTTTATGGCTCAAAAGCTTAAATTCTACAAAATTGAAGTGCCCCTCAGCAACTATTAAACATTAATTTTTGCAGAATTACTTGCAATACATAATTTTTAATAGATCATTGTTTGAACAATATGTTTATATAAAGAATAAACGGGTAGAATTTTGCTCGAGAGTAAAAAGGATAAGAAACAACTTAATACCTTCCCAAATAAATTCTTAAATAAAAGAATTTTTTATTTTGTTTTCCGTTGATCCCCTTCACTTCCCTTTATAAATTATGACCGAGGTGAGGAATACGAAAATACACAAATCACTTCTTACTTTTTTTTTACCTCCTAACACCATTTAAAGAACAACCAAATATCAATAGAACTAAATTTCAAAGCGCTTTCTTAGTACTTTTTAAACGCAAAACAGAAAATATGGTTGCAAATATAACGAAAAGCTATAAGATATTTTCCTAGCGTGACCAACAACTGGAGACATGTGCGTAAAATCACACGTATACATTCGTATTCAGTTTTTAGTATAAGGAAACAGTTGAAATCAGTGTCTTGCAGTCTCATTGTTAGATGAATAAACAAATAATTCTTTTGTCCTTAGTTTGCGTATTTTAATTCATCAAACTTGTGAAATTCTTAATCAAATTCTTGTCGAGTTAGTGTTAGGTAAGCACTGTAAAACCTTGATGCAACTTTACTCTATAAAACCGGGGGAAACTATTTTTTATATAACCTCAACATTAACTGGTACTTAAAACATCATTTTATTATTAGTTTTTTTTGTACAATTTTAAAGTTTAGTAGAAAGTTACATCACAAAATCAGAGGATGCTAGGCGCTTCCTCAGATTTTGCGGTGGAACGTTACTGCATAAACACGGTGGCAGTACATGCTGGCACCGTGTTTACGAAGGAACGTTCCACTAAAGTTTGACAGTGAATATGGGAAATTTTGAGATAGATTTCATAAATTAAAAAACAAACGTATTTGACAATACTATGCTTAAACAACCACACTTCAAAACAAAAGCAATATAATTTACAATGCTTCAAAAAGTACAGGATAACTAAGAATTGTTAATATCTTTCTTGCTAAACTTATAGGCGGTAGTCAAGTCTTTTATACAATTTCTACCATACAATTAATTAAATTAAATTTAAAAACATAGCTATTTTCAAAACTTCATTAATAAAAATATAAAAGTAGATAACGTGATCCTTTATTTATTTAATATTTTGTTTGTAAAGACAACAATAAAGTCATTGTTTAATATAAACATCTTACAATTGTTTTTATTGGATTAAGTTCTACGCCCACATTTGAATATAAATATTATATATAAATTCCGAAATAAAATAAACGAAATTTAATTACTACAAAATAGCGTTAAGAAAAGCGAAAAAACTTCAATGCATACGAATAAAGCCGCATCACTACAAGCATCTGCGCATAAAGAAAAATTATGAAACAACGAATAGAATTTGAAACATTCCAATGATTTTTCTGTCAAATTGCTCATTATAAATATAATGACATCGTTACAAAGAAGAACAATTTATTTTTAAATGAACTCAGAACAACAATCTTTCAAATGAATCGAACATTTGGAAAAGGAAACGAGCATAATATTTCCCATAAAGTTTGCTTCGTTTTGCACCCACAATTTTTATTCACTTTATTCATCTAAACGGAACTGACGATTGGATGTTTTATTTAATTTAGTTGAGGCCTTTGGAAAAGGAAGGGTTCTAAACGAAAGACTAAAACAATCAAAACAAACTTGACACTGAAAATTTTTAGTGTAACGTTACTCCAGCTTCATGGAGTAACGAATTTATGGAGTAACTTTACATAAATAAGGAGTTTAATACGAGAGCTCGTTCGTTCAGCGACGTCATATCAAAAAACAGTTTTTGGAGCAGTTTTTGCTCAATGAGCATTTTCGAGTCGACTCGAAAAAATCCGGCTCTTTTTTGCTGTTCGAACGACGCTCCAATCGTTGTTCGATGAGCGACGTTCGTACCGTCTGATAAGGGCTTTATACCGAAAAATAGGACTTAAACTTCTCACGTAACTTTTTTCCGAATTTGAAGTAAGTTACTCCATAAAACTGGAGGCAGCAAGGCTTGAACCAGTTTTATGGATCAATGTTACGCAGCACGGTTTTACAGGGTATTAAGCGAAATAAAAGCATTATGAAATACCCTTCTCTCTTGTACATTAATTTTCAATTAAACGAAAATATGGCAGATGATTTATTTTTCATTACTTGTTAAATTAATCGATTTTACAAAGTAATGTTTTTGAACATTTATTGCAGCATTAGATTCATTTTAAGAATTTATACTTATTATTGCATTTTTATTAACATGTTCGTTAAAAATTATTATTGATTTAAATCTAAAAAAAAGTTTTTTTGCTAAGTATATATACGTGATGCAAAAGAGCCCTAGGATAAACGCTATTAATCCTAATCATGCAATAGGGTGTCGGAAACCAAAATTAAGATGGAAAAAATAGCCACTAGGCAAATATTTTTGAATGCTAATTGGTTCAATTTCTGTGACACAAAATAGCTCATTGTTATAGTTAAACTAAAAATCCAGTTTAATACCGTAAGGCATTCCTTAAGTGGGACCCACTGCTTTCATCCAACAAATTGAAAACGAATGCTATACAAATTAAGTTTAGGTTTTAATTTAGATTTATACGAAATTGTGCTTTCGCCAGAAACGGTTGTTGACGTCAGTAGTTTTTTTTCAGTGGTGTAATTTTCGGCAAATTTCAAATGTTTTTTTTTTTGGTGAAGTCAAACATTTTTATATACATTTTTAAGCAGATGTTCAGAATCTGCAGCTTCTAACATTGCATTGCAGTAAAGCATATAAGTTTTTCATATAGCGTTTCATGTATAAAGTTAACTGTACAGGGTTTAAAAAAAATACCGAAAAGTTAGATTTAAAATGTGAAACAAGTATTATATATAAAACAGCCAATAAATACACATAAAAAATTCATATTTTAGATAACGAAATTTCCATTAAACCTTAATGAAAGCAAAAACGAAAAACTCATTGTATTGAGAAAAAAGCATGGGTAAAAAAAAGATTTCTTATATAGCGAGAAAATAGTTTCCCTTTGCATATGTTTAGGCTAAAGGTTATCAAACTTTTCAATTTCAAATTCATCACATTTAAATTTAATCATAAAGTAGGAAATAGCCTTTGGCAATATCGCACTCAGCTTTTATCTAGACAAAAGAAGCAATATGCATATGGGATTAGTCGAGGCTAAAAATACACTGAAATAGTTCAAACTTATTATTTGCCCCAAAACTTAACAACAGCTGAAATTTCAAAGAAACACAAACTTTTCCTTTCAAAAGTTTTATACTCATTGCTATATCCTCCATTCTTAAGAAAAATTATTATTATAATATATTTTTTTTTTAAAAAGCCCGAGGCTGAAAACCAATTTTAAACACAATATGTAGTTTTTTACCCAAACACTAGATTGATTTCTTTCCAATCTCAATGAATATTTTAGTTGTCCGAAAAGCAGAAAGGATCACCACTAATGCATGAATACATATTAAGCGATTATTTTACACGAAACAGAATAGAAGAATTACCAATGATACAATATATCATGTAAAGTAATTTTAAGTTTCAGAAAGACAATTGCAATTTTTATAATTTTAGAATTTTAGAATTGCAAGATATATAATATGTATATAACGGAAATCATAAAAATAGTTGCACATAAAGTTGTATACCACAAGAAAGAATCCAAAGATAAATAATCAATTTCATTTTTTCCATCTCATTATATCAACTAAAAACATCGCTCCTAACTTTATAGACGGGACCCTCTTTTTTTCAGTTCTTAGTGAAAAAACTTTTTAATACTGAAAAATAACTAAAATGGCTGCATTTTCTACAAAATTATATATAGCGATAGCTGCTTATATATATGAGATGACCAAATTAAGTTGAAATAAAATCATGTAATTTTTTTTTTAATTATACGCATGCGTAGAAAAAGACTAAAAGAGCATATACTATTAATATTAATAACTTTTTTAAGTTACTATTTTAGGCTTAAATTCTAATATCTCCTAAAATATCCTAGATAATTGTTATTTTATTTTACAAAAATTAGTGTATTTCAGTTTTGGTTATAATACTTCATTAAAAAGAGCTAATCTTTTTATAGATTTTTAAGATCAGAGTGGTTCAAAACGTTCTTGATATTTAGCTTCATATTGTGTACTACCTACATTAGAGACATTATTTCTGCGCGAAAACGTGTACCGTATATATATAACACATGTTACAAGTCATCAAAAGCAATTTATAATTTTTTAGAAGTTTTTGAGAAATTTAAAAAATATCAAAATATCCCAGGTTGTTGTTGTTGTTGTCGTGTCCATGTTGTATGCAAAAACTAGATGGATCCGAAGCTGTCGTAGACAGCTTTCGCTATTTCCTCTGCATCTTCGGAGAGAATTAAAATTTCTGGGTCTTCAAAGCCAATCCTGAAGAGCCTGGCTTGAATTGCTGGGCAGCCAAATATATGCTGCGGGGACAGTTGGACACCAGGACAGTTTGGGCAGTTTGTGGAGAAGCTTCTTTGTCCTTCCGTTGAGATTTTCATTCCTTTTAAATGTTTTGTTCGTAGTCTGGCTATTATTGAAGACATTGTACGGTTACAATTTAGAGCAGGGATGGAATATTTAAAATTATTTTTGATAAGTCTACGGCTGGCAACTGCATTGGTCACTCCCAGGTGTACTCTACGAATACTTTTGACTGCCACTGTATAACAAAATTGTCAGCGAACAAATAAGAAAACAACCCGGGGGAAAAGCCTCAGACATTCATGCAATTTTCAGCGAACCAACTATCACCCAGCGAGAAATATAAAAGACTACACCTATACAATTTTCAGTAAACAAATACAAATTCTAGACCGTAATACTTTTTTAAATTATCAACAACAAAAAAGTACGATTCCTAGACATTTGATTGAATAGACGTCACTCAAAGTTCACTTGGAAGCATATGGAGAATTCCGACAATCCTATTTATATAGGGAGCAATAATTCTATTCAACTGTCAGAGATATTTCTTCGAGAGAATGAAGTACTGCACATAAAATGTCACTTCTTACAATTTATGCGTCGAAGGAACGCAAGAAAGGCCTATATTTATTAAGTTGTTTCTTAGAGGGGAAAATGCCGGTTAGTTTAAAATTTATGTACAATCAATCTAAGGTCGCATGCAAGTCATACAAACATTTAAGTGGCACAGCGCGAATCAATAGTGAAACTACAAAACTGGAAAAACTTGAAAATTTTAAAAATAAATGTCAAGAAAGATCAAGTTGCACAACACCCTCTTGTGCAATGAACAATTTTTCGCAATTCTAGCATTTGAGTATCCATATAATTCAAGTTATATCGTCGGTCAAATGACAAAACCACGAATGTGCAAATTCTAGGGATGGCCGATTTTTTGAACGATAAGATTATCTGTATGAAGTTTTCCATCCCTGTGACATGCCTGTGCTTTTGCACATTCGTGGTTTTGTCATTTGACCGACGATATGTAAGCTAAAATTCAAAAACAAATAAATCTTTTAACAAAAGAGAAAAACCCTTTTTTTAACAAGAAGTTAAATTTAAAGCAGTAACGCGATTTTAATTAAAATATGAATTTTCAAAAGCAAACATTTCATAAATGGGAAGCCGAATTAAGTATTTCGATGTGTTTTTTTTGTGTCTGGAAGTTTTTATTCAGCTATACCAATAAAATTATTAACTTTTTAACAGTCATGCTTTTTAAAATTTATGAATTTAAATAAAAAAATTACATTCATTAGTGATATTAAAATTATAACTGACATTTTTGCTATTAATTAAACTCCTTCCCAGAAAATAATATAATGACAAAGCTATGTCCAAGAATATAATTAAGCTTGTTTAATAAAGAGAAGCTATGTCCATAGGGACATAATGAGTTGACATTCTCGGAAATAATACAGAGAAGACATAGAATACAAATATATCGGGAATTCCTTTGGACACTATGGTCCGACAGATTTCTATAAGAAGAACTAAAGTGAAACCATATAATTTCCTTTCGGGAAATTCGAAAAAATCACGATTGCGAAAATTGTTTACGCTTGTGTACTATAGAGAATTCTGAAGAGTGATGTTTTGGGGTTGAAAAATTCAAGTTTTAGATTTCGGTAAATGCTTATTCATAGATAATAAATTTTTATTTTAAAAATGGCTTTCTTCTTACAGTTTTAGGCTATAGTACTCATTTAATAACTATAATTTGATTAATATACAGAATAGTTTACAAGTGTGTCGTAAAAATACAGTTGGTTACTGAACTAAAAGAAAGTACACAAACTATTATGTAAAAATTTTAAACAAGAAAAATGTATGCGAAACGAAATGCAAAGAAAAACAATGTTGTTATAATAAATATTCGTTTTATACAATATAATTTCAGAAAAAGTTTCAATTGAGCAATCACAAGCAATTCCATAAGGCCAACCAAACTCAATATGAATTAATTAAAATGACAAAAACAATTAAGAAACTTTCTTGTTGCAACGAGTTTTAATTAAATTTTCTTGGTTGGAGGTTAAAGAAATTGCATCATTAAGTGTTTTATTGGGGAAAACAGACGTAATCCCAAGATTTTTTTTTTAGAAAGAAAGTTATGTTTAGTGTTAAACATTTTTCTCTTCATGTTAACGCGTGTTCAAAGAGAAATTTTTTATCTTGCTTGCTATTTTAATTACAAAGTTTTCTTCTTAGTTTTTGCGTGGATTCACTAAACTTTTAACTTGAGATTTTTACATCTACATATTTACATTTTAGCATATAAATATTTTTATATGTTGGAATTACCAATTTATTTATCCCAAATTCAGCGGTAAGCGGTTTTTACATGCCAGTAATACTTTTTATATTCCAGTCATACTTTTTATATTTCTAAACCAGTCACCTAAACAAACCTTGAGAAAGTAATAAAAATTCGACTTACGCTCGTAAGAAAATGTTCAGCTTGATCGCTTTAAAGTACTAAATAGGAGAAGTTTGCTGAACTAGAATAGTTGACTTAATGACTAAGTGGCGTGACACATTATGCATGGTTTATAGAAAGTAGTTGCATATTATTGGGAAGAATCCAGTAGATACACGTATTTAGTTACCCAAGTTTTCAATAAATTATAATATATAATCGAAAATACCAGTCAGATGATAAATTTAAAAGTAAGATAGAAAAGTATAGTATTCAATTAAAAAAATACATTCTACAGTACATATTTGGTACGGGTAAGGTATACTTTTTTTTCTTAACTTATATACGATATAACATTTTTCTTCTATTTTATAATCGCAAATATTTCGATGTATTCTACACGATGTAGGTATTGAGGTTTATAAATATGCATAGAAGCAACTTGGTAACTCCGACTCAGTACGAATTTATAATTTTCACAGAAAACGAACCTCGGTAATCCATTTTTGTTTAGTTTAGTTTGAATTATCGTCGCACTAGAGCTACACGAGGGCTATTGGCGACGGGCGTCGTATTTTAGAACCACAGTCAAGTGACGAGCCGACACCCGAGTAGGCACCCAACGCAACCGTTAAGGGCGACATCGTACGCTGCGTTGGGACTTTGGAGCATATTTAACGTGCACTCCCTCTACACGGGGTATTATTCGTCGGACATTTTTGACTGCACAGGCCGTTTATAGGTTGGCAAAATCCAATTTTGTAGATCTTATATAAAAGGAACTAATTTTTCCCAAAGAAAATCACACTATTTTACAAAATATAAACAAACTATGTAGTTTTTTTAAAGTTACATTTCGACATCATAATATTCTCAGCACATACATTTTTCTTTCTTTTTTTCAAAAAATACATACATCGAAATGAAATCTCAAAAGTAATTTGAATTTTTCGGTTATTCTTGCTAACCATTCACAGATGAAAATTTTACTGGAATTTCAGGACGTTTCATTTATAAACTATTTAAAAGATGAAAGGTAAAAGTCTAAACACTTGAAAGTTGGCATATGTTTGAAAGGTTAACATTTTAAAGGTTTTATACCAATTAAAATTTATACTTTACGTTAAAAAAATAACAAGCAGAAACTTGAGTTAGCAAGGCTCACTCCATCAAAATAATACGAGTATGTTTCTTTAAATATAAAAAACATGCACAAGCTATCTTGAATTAATACGGTTTAGTTATTTTAATTCTAGTTTTGGGTATATTAGATATTGAACCAGTAATATATTATAGGTTTAAAAATTTTCGTTCCAATCGAAAGGTTACGTTCTTTAGTGCGTAAAAAACACACCCGTATCACTTATTTCTGTGTAGTCACGTGTGCCAAAAATGACTTTTGAATAAAAGTTTTATTTTCAGAAGCAAAAATATACATACTTTTTTCCCCTCGTGCATTTTTAAAGAAATAAGCATTCTATCTCCATCGGATATTAAAAAAAAAAATTTGCGGTAAAAATACAAATATCCCTAAAAAATATCCCCCAGGCCACGAAATAAAATTGATGAGGGACCATTACGTAGTATTTCAAAAAGAGGCAGCTTTATGCGACAGAGATAAATGCGATTACTTTCCAGATAATTTCCAGACGTCTAAGAAGTATTTTCTTAAGACAGAGAGAGAGGCCAAAAATGATAATTTAAATTAATTTGTAATATGCCTTTGCCTATTACACTATCGATCGTGCTTCTTTAAAACAAGATACTTGATTATGTAAATGCATTAAGGAAATTCTGAAATCAAGGGAATACAAAATAGTTTTATAAATTCGAAAGTTTTTAATTAAAGGGTTTCCGAAACCTTATAATTTAATTAAGGCTACTTAACTACCATTAAATTCTACTCTATAAACCCTTAAAGCCCAAATCATTAAAATATCAATAACAAATAAGTTGGGTTTTTGTGGTAACATGTGGCTTTTGATAAGCACGTATGTGGAATATTTTAGTTATTTTTCTTCCGAAGGAAATAAAAATTAGAATTTTTTTTAAATAAATAATTGTTATATTTCTTAAATTATGTTTTTATTAGAATTACACAGAAAAAAAATAAGTCATTACAAAAATTATGCAAGCGTAAAAAATTTTAAAATAATATTCACGTTTATGAAAAGAATTTTATAAATAATTAAGTCCATAAAATATTTAGCTGATATTATGCATGAAAATGGAATCGACGTATTGAATGTACGTTTTAATATATATGTGATCATGAGATAGAATTACAACCATGGAATTACAATAGAATTTTTTTTAATATTTTATAGCATGGATTAATCTGTGTAATGTTTAAAATTGGCTTCGTACTATTATTCAGTGATAACTAGAGATTAAACATTAATTTATTAAATATCTGCGTTCATGTTGCGTTAGACAAGTAGTAATAAGAAAATCGCACATAAGAATAAATAGCCAACCACTATAGTAAACTGTTAATACAAAAACCCGATTACTGATGCCACCCATTTTATTTTAGAAAAACAAATGACAACAAAAATATTATATACTTTTTCAAGCTTTAATAATCCCGCTACAAAATCAATGTCAGTACAGAAGCACGAATCCTGTCATCAATTTATTAAAAAAAAGAAGTGATAATGGATGTAAGTAACCTCTGCCAAGCTTTTTGTGTGTAAAGGCAAATAGTGAGAAGATGAGTTGTCAGTTACCGGAAAAGCTATCTGCTGTTCCCATAGTTACTCGATAAAAGCTCTACATATATAGCGATGACAACTGGAACTATGGGATCGGCATCCATATTTCAGCACCGGGAATAGCGCCTGGGGACATTACTTTGACACCACTCACCATGTTTACTTTCTGACAACTTTGTCTTAAGAAAGCAGAAGTTCTTCACTTTTTCTTAGCAGCAAGAGGGATTTTTTTGTAATAATACGATGGGGTGACTAATCATCTACTAAAAGATTCACGTAATTCACAATCGCGAATAAGAGACGGAATGTATTGATTCAACGAATAGCAAGATTCACTATACCTACGAGTGTTTTATCGTAACAACCTTAATTCAACAATGAACAATTATGTCTTTTTATTCTTTGAGAAATCATACTATGCATTTTCTAATTCTTTTCAAAGATGTGCACTCTAAAAAAGAGTGAAATTCACTCCTATAGGAGAAGTGCATTTTCGGCACCGGAAAGGAGTGGAAATTAACTCAGACTGAGTTAAAACCGCTCGTTTTAAGAGTGAAGGACGCAGATTGTTTTCTTTTATTTCTTTTACCCACTCCGAAAAATAGTGAAATTCACTCCTATAGGAGAAGTGCATTTTCGGCACCGGAAAGGAGTGGAAATTAACTCAGACTGAGTTAAAACCGCTCGTTTTAAGAGTGAAGGACGCAGATTGTTTTCTTTTATTTCTTTTACCCACTCCGAAAAGTGAATTCACTATGGAAAAGTGCATTTCGGCACCGAAGGAGTGGAAATTAACTAGACTGAGTAAAACCGTCGTTTTAAGAGTGAGGACCAGATTTTTCTTTTTCTTTACCCCTCGAAAAATAGTGAATACACTCCTATAGGGAAGTGCATTTCGGCACGGAAAGGAGTGGAAATTAACTCAGACTGAGTTAAAACCGCTCGTTTGTTTTAAGAGTGTAGTGTTAGAATAAACCGTTGTTACAATTCTTTATTGAAGGGAGGGTTGGGTTGAAATATCGTCGCACTTGAGCTACACCTTTAAGGGAGGAGTGGCTAAATGCAAATGTTTGTGCCGGCGTTCAATTATCGTTTGTAAAAATTACGGCAGAATACTATATTATTAATATAGAACTAAAACAATTCAAAAATAAAATTAAAAAAAGGAACACCATCAAGCATTTCTTAAATAAACTTGATTGGACAGTACTTAATTGACACGACAAAACAATACAAATGCACATGATTTCAATTTTCTCGGATTGAGTAAAGTTCATTGTGATATCTATACTCAATAAGCATTAGTATTAAATAAGAAGCATACAAAATATGTTTGCGTTAAACTATTCTCGCCGTGGCTTGCAATTTCGACGAAATAGTACTCACAAAAGGGACCGCAGTCAATCTTTTTTTTATTCATCATTAGTTATTCACATACCGCTAAAATTACTTTTATATACGTCTCCGTTCAAATCTTTTATTTTCTCCTTTCCTGCAGTCATTTCGTACAATTACAGTAGTTACTTCTACCTATTTCCTAAAGCCATAAAAACGGCCTTTTCTGCAGCTCCCAAGCACACAATATCTTTGTCACCCTCTGTTTTAAATTATTTCTCCCGCACGACCAAGGTGTTATTTCATCCATTTTTGAGATTGTTCGTCGCTCTAAAAAGATTAAGTTAATTGCTTCCCCGACCCTCGCATAGCCTTCGATGGACATAAACCTGGCAAATGTCCACAAGCTGCGGACCAAAATAAAACCAATGATGTTCACGTAGACTCCTCTACAACAGGTCTAGTTTCCAGAGACTTTAAGCTCGAGTAAAATGACACCAGGCGTCCAAATTGACACAAAAGTTGTTGTTATCAACTACATTTGATATTCTCCATGAGCTTTAGGCCCATGAATCTCGGGAGATTTTCTCGCTGCAAACAAAGCTATTTACTTTTATGGGTTGTTTGCGGTTGGGGACTTTAATAGAGTGTCTGGAGCCGCCTAAGTTACTTTTATTTGGTAACCTGCAGAATCTACTTTATGCGGTGTTTCATCCAAGAATGATAAGAATAAATTCAGGGATTTTGTGCCTTTTTGATGTCGACTGGAAGTGGAAAAAGCGTGTGTGCTGCAAAAATAAACGTGACCGGGTTCAGTTTAATATTATAAACGAATGAAGAAATTTATTCGAAAATGGTTTTTAATTTGGTAACAATTAGGTAAGCTGAAATGCATAATTTGTTTTAAGTTGCATAGTAAATTACAATAAATTAAGATACATTGTGTGATTTGCACCTTAAACATATGCAGCGCACATTTACAATGCTTCCACATTACATGCCAAAATTTATATCACCTGACATCATGCATACATGACACGGTATATCACATATGTATTTACACAACATGGCAAAGTACTAAGTTTCTGTTTATTTTTAAACAGAAAGCTATAGGGGAAAGAATCAATAGTAGTCCATACTGTGTTGAAATTGAATTTTGACGCCTCCAACCAAGTTTTGAAGCGAAAACAAAAAATATATCTATCCCGGAAAAAAGTGGCGAAAGCTTTAGAAGAAGAATCCTAGAATGCTTTTCATGTATGCTTATGAGACATGAAAATAGAATACTAGACTTTTGGTTGCCTCAAAAACGTCCTATATACTATCATGAATTACATGAAACATTCTTTAAATAATTTTATAAAAATAGTTGGATATACTAGGTTTGTTTGGTATTACAGAGATAACCAAAAAAACATTTAGAGTAAGGCTCGAAGTCACAGAAATAAAATGTCAGGGGATCGATACAGAGGGTTAATAATACATTCTCTTTGGTCTTAGAAATAGGACAATGGGACCTAATGGGGTAATTGACATTGCAATGAATCCTCTATACCTTAGAGCTCCAATAGTTACCCTTTCGTCTTTATCACTAGCCAGAACTAACACTTGTATTCGGAATGACAAAATTAAACATAATTTATCTTTAAAAGGTGTAGTGAATTTGAACCCACGTTTCTGAATAATCAAATGTATAGCATTAAATCTAAAGCTTCGCTTAAAAATTCAAAAAAAAAATTAACGAATGTACTAACTGAAGTTGTTTCAACGAAGCTAATTTGTAAAATCATTATCGAATTTCAAAAGCCTTATACAAATATAAATAATTAACAGATTTGCAGTAAGTACGGTTTTATATAGGCATTAGGCGAAGCGTAATCTTACAATAATTTTCTTTGAAAAATACTCTAGAGCAAAATCAAAGGTCGCTCTAACAAACTTACTTAAAGACTTGAATAGTTTTTAATGGCAAATACTTTCAGAGCTCTTCAACCAAAAAAAAATACAGAAAGAAAGTATAAAAAATTGTTAAGAATGTCAAGAGGGACTTTTTATTACTTTTTTCTGTCGAGTAGTGTAATTTGATAGGAGAAAAGGAAGTTTCAAATCTATAGGCATAAAAACGCATTGAATATAATATGTAGTGAGTTTCGGAAAATCATTGAAAATATTCTTAGTTACATATTTTGTTTGGAAAAGGACAAGATGATCGTAGAAAAAGGAGTACCGTAATAAGATATGCTTATGAATGAAAAAAAATAGTAAAACACTTAATTGAATTAAGTTTCAGTTGAAGAAAAAAAAAAGTTTTAATGCAGCTACATAGACATACTAAAAAATGTATATCCTCTCAATTCGCAACAAAATTTGATTATTTTAGTGAGGAAGAAAACTCGATTTGAAAATAAATATTTAAAATATTTATTTGAATAAGAGAAGTTTGGCGTTGATTTCAAAAAGAAGCACGTATTTCTTAAAAATTCACTGAATAATAACTTTCTCAAATGTTGAGCAGAATACTAAATATGAATTATTATGTCAACGCTAACACATTTACATCTTAATAAAATATATGAATTGAAGTATTTCATATCTTAAGGGATAAAATAATGATATTTTATTCTTTAGGTTTACTTTTAATTATTTTACAATCAGTCTACTTTATTTGATGTGTCTTTGTGTTGAAAAAACATTCAAATCAAAATACAAGCATCTATATTTCGTGAGATAGTATTTTTCGTTTCATTACCAAATATTTGACACGCGTCAAGAACTTTCGTTATTTACTTTAAACGAAGTTGAGGTCTTTTACCTGAAATGTTTGCATTATTGGTTTGACAATGCTGAACTACTATTTTTATAAATATATATTATATTGCCATTGTTCAAAAAGCTTTTTAAAACAACCTTTGATGGCTACACTTAGCAGCTTAGGTCCTCTAACACACTGAGCGACATGATCGTTAAATCTGTGGAGACCAAAGCCCGACGGAATTCGCGTACGATGTCACTCGAAGTTTACAGTACTTTCTTTTACAGTGGTAAAATAACAGTCAAAAATGCTGGCATCCATGTTCTCAGCATATTTTGCTGTTAATTTTCAATGGTTTTTCTTACAGTATATAAGAGAAAATATGAAGTAAAAATTACAGTATTTTTTTTAAATCCTATATGTCTTTTTTGCAATCTGTCTTTTTAAGCTTCAAAAGCGAATTTTACTCAGTCTTTCGAGTACATTTACAACTGTATCACAGCAATGGATCGAAAAGCCACAGTACAGTAACAAACTACAATCCAAGACCTGTTAGCCCAAATAAAGAAGCGGACGTCAGGCGAGATTGAAAATAAATTGAACAAAGTATCCTGTCTTCAAAGGCTTTCAAGTTCACCATAGAGTGCCGCTTCAAATCCGCTTTGGAGAATTTCCAATGAAGGTTCCTTATCTTCTGGCTAAATAAATTGTCTGGGAAAATTGTGTTTTTTCGGCTTTAAAATCCGTCATAGTCAAGGGTAAAGTTCTGTTTCCGTTTCGAGTTTCAAGGCGAGAAATAAGTCGAATTGAGGGTCTAAAGTTTCTCGAAAACAGCAGATTTAAAAGAAAGCCTTACCAAGAATGCCCGGGTAACTAGAAAACAAAAACTTACGTCGTGAAACAAAAAGCGAAAATGACTTGCATTTGCCTATACATTTGATTTTGAACTACTATTAAATGCATTTATATTTAAAAAAGGAGTCGGTAAGTTGGAAAACTTAAATTATATATTAAAAAAAATAGATGTACCTAGTAAAATATAAGTGTTTGCTACTATTACAAAGAATGATTCTAAGCAAATTTTGCACACACAAAATTCTTGAGAAGTGGTATTAGGTAGAATTTTTTTTAATATTTAATTTTGTTATAAATGTTGTACCTCCAAGAAAAAGGTATTCACAAGTAAAACGTAATTATCCGTCCATAATCTTGTTGTTCAGTGTTTCCGAAAAGCAAATTTTTAAAAATTTTATTCAACAAGTAAAAACATAGACCTACATATTACATACTTATGTTGGTAAATGTTTAATGCTTCCCATTTCAAAAATATTTTAAGTACTATAATAAATTTTAAAACATGGAGGTTTGGATTTTATTTTTCTATGTTTAAAACTCAAAGACCGCCCAAACATCAAACGAGCTGTATTTTTAAGAAAGCAACAAAGTAATTACTACATACGAATTCAGCATTAAGAAGGCGAATGAAGTTGAAAAATGAGTAGGCTTAAAGAAATTCGTTTCCACTTTTAAGGGCAGCGCATTTATTTTTATTCTTGTGTTGAATTTTTTGTTTCTTCTTTGGTACAGTCAGTGGAATGTCGCAAGCGAACGAACGATAACGACAGTAGATTTAAAACCCCTTCCCTCCCAAATGGAAATTCATTTCGAATTTGAAATTGCAACAGGAAAAGCTTCCTTCAAAAATGAAACGTTTTTATTCTCGGCAACAAAAAAAAAGTTGTTTACAGAAAATAAATCTTTGGGGTAGGACAAAATATACAGAGCGAATCGCAGCAGGAAGAGCGATTCGAAAATGCCTCCGATTTCAGAACAATGGGGCATCCCCGGTCTTGCAGTAGACATTTACAATGCAAATAGTTGGCAAGTACTGTCAAGAAGCACCGAGCAGTCTCATCTTTCTCAAGAATGCGCAGAGTGTCAAAAGAAATTCGGACAACAAAGAGTCTAAATAAATGGAACAATGAAGGTCAATAAAATGGGGACAGTTTTGTTGACACGACTTCTTAGATAAATTGTGGTAAAACAACGAACAACAAGGGGCAGAGAAACTGGGATTTGTACTCGAGCAGAAATGAAAATGTCACGAGATAAAACTATCCAACTCAATGTTGAAAAGGAACAGTTATGAATTAAGATGAATGTAACAGAAGCAAGCTTAGTATAACTTACATTATTAATGTTTGCTGAGATACGTTGTTACAAGCGGAAATGTTAACAAGTTAAGTACGTCGAAAAGTTTTAGTTGGTTAAAGTTAGTTAAGTTCGAAATTAAATAGAAAAGGTAAAAGTGAAGATTTTTTAAAACGCACGTTTTTAAAAATAAATGCATATTTAATAGTTTTCATTGTGTTTTCTTTTAATTCCGAGAAAAATACCACAGCTGAAATAACTTAAACCAACAATCAGTTTTCATACTACACTAATTTTCGAGTAAAGTTTTCAAGCGAAAAGCAAGTTTGGGCAACTGAAATAATAAGTATAGTGAAGAACACAATCAAAAACTAGTTAACTTTGGGTTTACAATTAAGATAAAATAACAGCAGTTAGATGATCGATTGGAGTTGTTTGGATAAAGATATCTTATAATTAAGCGAATCCAAGTTGCTCCAAAACTAAAAAAAACCTTTTAACAGCTTCCAAAACACAATATTGATCAGCTTAAAAAAATGCTATAGAACTTTAATTTGAGTAGCGTAAATTATAGTAGTTTGGTCTTAAACTTTTGCAGGAATAATAATTATATAAGAGTATTTGCGCAATTATATGTTATCTATGTTGTAGTTTAAGAAATCAATAATATTTGAAGAATTAACACTAGTTTAGAATTTATTTCTATAGTTAATGACTAGGGCAACCCTTCAGTACGATTGTGAAGTTTAAATCATTTAATCGATGCATAATATATATAGATTTTAATTTTTAGATGTAGATAATAAAAGTAATTAAAGTTTTAGCACAAATATAAATTAAACTTTAAACGAAACTCTCTAAAACCTCTTTAACTCCAATAGACGTCTTACAGTCGCACTAAGCATCGGTGACTGAAATCTAATTAACGACACACACTTTACATCAGGTTATGCTTTACATCCGGTTAGACAGCTATCCGAAGTTTGCATTTAATCAAGTGGATATCGCTAGAATAACCTATTAAGTGTAATTGAATGTCTAGACGTCAATGACACATTAAACGGGAGAAATGTGATGTTTATAGGCTCCGTAAAAACTGTTAGTTAACGCTTCGTGAGTATGATGGTAAGATTTAATGAGTAATACAATGGAACTACGGTTCCATAAACTTGACGCAGTTACAACACAAGTAGTAATTTTAAAAAATAAAAAAACTTTTTCCATTGACAATGAAAATCTCTGAATCAGAAATTCACAGGGAGGTTTCGAGTAAAAATTAATTCAACAATTGTTTCAAAAGTATAATTTTATTACCGTTTGAATTGGTAAAATGTTTTTACTCCAAATTTTGATAGGGAGAAACAGGGATATTTGACACAAGACCTTTTTGTCATAAATATTAAAGTTTTGCTAGCCGGAAGTAACATCACTTCTTTCTTTTAAGTTAGCTGATTACATGGTAAAAATAATCAAAGAATTGCATACGTTTTTCAAATATTAGACCCCCCCCCAAAAAAAAAACGCATTTTCCTGCTTAAAAAAATTGTACTGTAAAGTTTGACGTTGTGCAATTTTTTAAAGTTGATACTTCCTTAATGAATCATATGTTTTGTAAATTTTTTTAGCTACAAGATCATATGTTATATAATAAATACTACTATTTAAATGCATTTAGCAGGTTTCATTGAGCTTTTTTGTTTTGTTTTATATTATTATAGATGCCTTAAACATATCAATGAAAAATGTGGGTGTTAACTCAGAGTGGCTCTTCAAAAGATATGTTTCATGTTATACAGTAGCCAAGAAATTCGATCCAGCTAGAAACGCTTTGAGAATGTATGTCAGATAGCAAAAAAAATATTTGTATGATATGTTGATGTAACAAAATATTTTGTTAAATCATATAAAGCAAAGCAAGTTGTTTTTAATGAAAAAGATCAACAATACACGTATTAAAAATATATGGCTCGCTTGAAACATCGTTTGACCACTAAGTTAACTACCAAGTTTGGTTGTGACTCAGCTATGAAAAATAAAAAGATATCCAGAGAATTAATTGTGACGAATAAAAGCAACTGGCAGTTTTTGGCTGCGAGTCTTCATAAGTAGACATAATGAATAGTCTCTAAGGAAACTAGAAGCCACCAACATATCTTTTACTATCGATTTCAACCGACACAGTATCTTCAATTTCTCATATAAGTTATAAACGCTACTTTAAATATAATTTTAAGTTATACTATCAAATATATGAGTTAGACCAAGTATCCCTAATAGGTGGGGGTCAAGTACCCCCTTACATTTTTGCAAACCACCAAACTTTGAAATTTAAATGTACTACTTCTTTCAACGTTACATATAATAACAATGATAGATATCGTCCAACACTGAATGAAGTACAAATATACTACATTTACGCACTCATAAACAAAGTTTAAACAAAATAAAAAAACTGAAAATTGCTAAAGTATGCCTGGTCCCCCCTACATATAAAAAACATTAAATGCACATCTTTGAATTTCCCAATACATATTTTGTTACATAAATCAACAATACTTAAATTTCCGAATAAGCTAAAAAAAAAACCTATAAAAGAAGCAAGACTATTATTCCTCCAACTCATAAACTTTCACCTCCCTAGAATAGCTGAAGCAATATCCATTCCTGCTATCTTATCGCCAAAGTCTAAGGTATCTCATCCCTTTTAGGACCTCAATCAAAGGGATATAAAACGAAGACAGGACTCTTAAGTGGAGGCTGATGTCAGGAAGTGGCATCAGCAAGTTTTGATAGGGGAGTAATTTGGGTAGATCCGAAACGGAAGGCGCGATTATCCAAAGACCCGATTATCCGAAAGCTCGTTGATCCGGAAACCTGAGGGGCGGTCGAGAAACGAGCTCCCAATCTCATCTCGGTCATAACGAACATTTCATTAGTTGGGAACAATGCTGGCGAAGGAGATAAGCATTGGAGCGAATGAGACGGGGCGTTTAATCAGAATTTGGCGCGTTTCGTTTATATTTTTGTGAGAATTTAATAAATATGACGTTTCGTTAGAATGGTCGGTAAGTTTGAATTGTGTAGTTAGTATGAAAAATTGCCGAGTTGATGGTTTTAGTTTAGTTTGAATTATCGTCGCACTAGAGCTACGCGAGGGCTATTGGCGACGGGCGTCGTATTTTAGAACCACAGTGACGAGCCGACACCTGAGTTGGCACCCAACGCAATCGTTATGGGCGACATCGTACGTAGCGTTGGGACTTTGGAGCGTATTTTAACGTGCACTCCCTCTACACGGGGTATTATTCGTCGGACATTTTTGGCTGCACGGGCCGTTTATAGGTCGGCAGTTATTTTGGCGATGCCCGGACCCGAACCTGGGACCTTTCGCATGCTAGACGAGCGCCTAACCGACTGGGCTCCCCAGCACCCCGAGTTGATGGATATTGATAGGTGTATGAATGTAATCAGAATTTCGATTTTCTTTTAATTTTTCATTTGTTTTTCCCCTTTAAATGAGCAAATGAGAAGTAGAGTAGGATCCTTAATCCAAAATGTTGAAAGATTTGCATATATTTTTTGAAGCGGCCAAAATAAAAGTTCGTTTCGCTATAATTGCGAGTAAAAAAAACTTCGATTCTAACCATTTGAACTATCTCCATTAAAAAAAGCTCAAAATTATTTAATGCGTTTTTTATGTAGTTTTATGGGCCATTTAAAATTTAAATATTAACTATAAAAAATAGTTAGTGATTGTTATAAACTTCATATTAGTTAATAGTTTAGTTAAGTTTGAATTATCGTCGCACTAGAGCTACACGAGGGCTATTGGCGACGGGCGTCGTATTTTAGAAGTCAAGTGACGAGCCGACACCTGAGTAGGCACCCAACGCAACCGTTAAGGGCGATATCGTACGCAGCGTTAGGACTTTGGAGTATATTTAACGTGCACTCCCGCTACACGGGGTATTATTCGTCGGACATATTAGTTAATAATATAAGACGATTGCATTCGATAAATAAAATATTAGATGTTGCAATTGAACTGAACAAAACCACGGAAAGCAGCTATTTCATAAAATTATGTGCATAATTTTTTTATAACTAGATAAATATTGTTGCAAACCTTAAACTTTCCATATAAAAACAAAGATATATTCCACATCAATATCTGAAAATATTGTTGATAACACAAAACTAATTGATTCATTAATACTCTTAAAAGAACAATAA
Organism: Oedothorax gibbosus; assembly: GCA_019343175.1. NCBI lineage: Eukaryota > Metazoa > Arthropoda > Arachnida > Araneae > Linyphiidae > Oedothorax > Oedothorax gibbosus. The sequence goes on from CM033281.1 coordinate 4,140,463, forward strand.
TTAGCTAAGCGACTTATTTGTACAGACTATGATGAAAAATTCATTATTAAACTAGTGTTCGCCTATTAAATTTTCTAGATAATTAAAACTTTATTTCTTCGTAGTTTTCTGTATAGCCCAAATGTTTTAAATGTATTTTACGTTACTTTTAATTAAACCTTACAACTTTGTTAAGAAAAACTTTAATTACATCACCTAATTAAAAAATTCAAGCTTCGGTTAACTAACTAAATATTTTAAACAAACAGTTCAGTTCATAATTATTTCAAAAAGTTATTGATAAAATGTTTACCTTCATACATGAGTGAACAAAAGTAATATACTATTTCAGTAATGCTTTACAAGTTATTATGTAATTAATAATTTAAAAACGAATAAGGTTGACAAGTTACAGAATAATTTATAAGCCATGATTTGCATATTTTTTTAATATCTAAGTACTTGTAAAGTGTAATAAGCTTTTTGAGGAAATAAAAATCAGAAACACGCTTTAAAATTAATATTTTAAAGTGGTGATAGTTATCTAAATACAAAACTTAAATAATGCAACTGTCTTAATAACTTAATAAAATTTGCAAAACATGAAAATATTTCGAAGTTGAAATCAACCGACTTTAATATTTGTAACTAAAAACAAAGTATTTATGAACACGCAATAAAATATCTGTAAGATTAATTATTTTAAATATTGTGTAGAGTTCTCCCAAATTATATAAATATGGGAAATAAGTAACAATGAACAAAAGAGAGAAAAACAAAATTAAAAAGAAAACATTTCGAGAACCATTATTAATAAATAATTAAATGTGTTTTTTCTTTGTTTTTAATATTGGTTACCGAAGACCAACTAATAAATTGCTTTAAAACCAAGTTTTGTTTTATCGAAAGGAAAAAAAAAACTATTCAATTTATTAGCTGCGTACTTTTTTGAGGAACATAATAAAGAAAAGTTATTTTTAGACAGGTGAAATGTGATATTTCAGATATAACAACCCGAAAAGTTAGCTCCTTTTAATTAATGATTAATAAAGATAGGCCAAACATTCAATAACGACCAAAGAAATATAATACATTTTGTAAAAGTGAGTTTTTTTCTCAAGAAATAAAAATCATCTTTCCCTGATATCATATTTAAATCATTTTTAAGCAACCAAAAAAAGAGACAAATATAATTAAAATTGTTATAATTAATAAAAATTTACTCTTAGTAAGTACTTTTTATGCACGTAGATTAAAAAATATATATTTAAATATTTTGGTAACAGCAGGTGGAATTAGGCCATATTTCTTTTATCTAAAAAAATGCTAACAAAATATACTAACTTTTTTAATATTGTTTTATATTATAAAACAATATTATTGAAAAATTTATAGCTATAGTAGTTGATGCTATAACAAAACCATTTAGTACAAAACCAATTTCAAATTTAGCCTATTCTCACTAAAACTTTTTCTTACTTTTTCTTACATTTTTACATAACATGTTTTCTTACTTTCAATATGAATTAACATAAGTTTTAAAATTTCAATATAACTTTTATATTCAGAACTGTTTATGGAACGAAATAAATATATTTGTTTCAAATAATAAAAGTTTAAGTTCAAACACTGTCATCTTATTTTATTGAGTAATATCATTTTACAAATATGGCAGTAATATAATCATATCCTTCTAATAAAAAAATGTCACAATGAATATTTAGCTCTTGCGTACTTTTATTACAGACATCCCTAAAAAATAATCAATAAAGGCCGGAAAAAAATAAATGTAGGACGTCCCGACCGCTCAAGAATTTGCCAATACAAAAAACAAAACACCTTCAATTTTATAGATTCCGCTTGAAGCAAAATATGAAAAAGGCACAGTGAGGAACAGATTTTTATGAAGGAAAGTCAATGCATTGATGAACAAAGTTGTAACTGCCATTATGGACAAAAATTGACAGCTCTATTTTAAAAATGCACTTTCCAATAAACTATAAGAGGGAATTTTTAAAAAAAATGCACAATTTGCTGTCGCATAGCATAAATTTAAAAAAAGTAGCATAAAAAAATCAAAATATTTAAACACAGTTTGGTGAAATTTAGTGGTAATTTGGAGGGCACTTTTGTCAAAAGCGTAACCAAACGGTTTTTTAAAATAAAAATTCTCTTTAAAATACTATCCAATTTTTTTTATTTCAGATTCAACACTAGAAATATTAATGCTTTTAAGTGGATCCCAAAGAATGAACACATGTACTTTTGTTTTACAGGATCAATTACACATTTTTTTTTCGCATAGCAGAAAAAAACTTTAAAAAAATTCTAAAGCGTTACCAAAAGTTTTTTTTCCGTAAAAAGCCTCTTTTAGCTATTTTTTTCAAAATTTTTACTGGCTAAACATTTTGCTCTAGTGTCCTCAGGGCAGATGTTAAAACCGCTATTCGAAAAAAAACCCGGTTACTTACAGCAGGTTTAACCGAAGGGAAATAAAATCAGGTTGCCGTCAAACGGGTTTGTAAAACCCATGTTGGTAGCAGATTGACTAGGGAATTGCATACGGATTTCTAAAATGGCTCGTACCTGGGTAGTTAGTAAATCCGAAGATAAATAAAATATCATTTTTAGAATCTTAATAGACCTTCATTTCTAATTCTTCTCGAAACCAGTCAAAGTTCAGTTACAATTTCAACAAACCAGCACAATAAAGTAAAAAAGTCGACCCAAAGGAGATAAGAAAGGAAGTTCCTACAAAGGAAACTCTGGAACTGAATGCAAGGGATTATCATTTTCGTCGCCAAATAATGAGGAGCCTTTTTTTTTGGCGAGTTGTGGAAGTGTTTTACATGACAATGCAAGACAGGCGTTGATTAATGGCCGACACCAACAGAAGTGTCCGACACTGGGAAGAGTTTGGCCAACTTTTTCACCTTTGGCCTAAATCGCCGGCTTTGTGGCTAAAGAGATGAGCGATAAAATTCTTTAGTTCGTAGGGCTTACGGGTATTGGGGATGGCCTAATGGATTGAATACTATCTGTATGAGATTTTATTATGAATAATTTAGGTTTATTATGGATATGTGGTGGGGTTTATGTTGTAGTAGAGCGCACTGTGGACAACTGACAATGTTGTAGCTTATTTGACAGTTCAAGTGGCTTATTTGAGAGTACTGCCTATAAGACTGGTGAATGAAAATTTCAAACAGCTTGAACATTCATGCCAGAAGATGAATCTCAACCAACAAACTTTGGTACAGAGGGCCGACGCTCTTACAGCTCGGATATGTTTCGGGACATTCGGCAATGTAAGAGTTTTGACGTTGGGCACCGAAGTCAGGAATTTGTGTTTTATTTTTAATTATTGATTTAATTTGAAGAGAAAAAATGAAGTCGAATGGAATGAAGAAGACAGAAATTAAAACCAAGCAAACCCATAACATTGCAGCAAGTTTATCTCTTAAGATGCCATTTAGTTACATTGTAATTTAAATATACTGAAATAGGATAGGAAATAGCTAAACAGGAACAACCTGTCAGCTGTCGGAAATGTCTAACTAAAGGACTTTATTCGAAAGTTCTAAGGATTACTTAATATTTGAAAGATTATTGTGGAACAATAAAAGTCTTTCAGAAATTATTCAAACAATTCCAGATAGCAAAATGCTTTTTTAATGATATTTACATATTATTCATGGCATTTCGCATTAAAGTGCACAAATGATAGGTTGTATACATCGATTTGTTGTTTGGATTAGAAAATACTTGAATGTCCCAATGTTTCGAAGGCAACTCTAAAGTTATAATCCTATCAATATACGAAACTGTCGGAAATTTCTACTCAAATATTTAATAAGGGAAATCTTTTATCCAACTTCATTATACAGGGATTTTATTCGCATGACACAAATCTATTATTAAATGAACGAGAGTAAATGCATATTATAAACGTTATTATGCTAAAGTGCGGTCTTTAACATTTAATGACCGTCACTTTATGTTTCATAATAAATTTTACTAACTATATTGATCAAATAAGTCAACGGTTTAAATATTGTTAAAAACATAATTAACAAAGTTTAAACAATCCTAGATTTAATTACGATATACGAGGTTTAATTACGGAGGAGATTTAATTACGATATATTTATAACAAAGCTTTCTAGGTCAAAATATGTTTACATATTATTAAATCGTATAAAACAACAAATTCACCGCGTAAATTCTTTTTAATTTGATGTTTTAACAAATGAGATGTCCAATATAAATTCTTACAAAATTTAAGTAAATATTTTTATTTTTTGAATTATTGTCTTACTTATCTTAAAATGTGGCGTTATAAAATTATATAGTGACTATTGTTAAAACAATATTTATAAATATAAATTAATGCACGCATTGCCATAACATAAAACGTTCTCATAGACATTAATTACAAACCGTTAATGCCTTTGAGGATTATATCCTTTAATATCAGGTAGTAACCGAGAATCGCAGGTCGCTTAGTAGTTGATCGGCTTATAGACTACATGTTCAGGCTTTCAGCCTTCTACATATTGGTCTACTTAACAAGTACACATATGGCTTAAGCTGCGTAATATGCTTTTAGAAACAGGACTCTACACTTAGAATCACTTTACCATTCAAATGAATAAGAATATTGACAAACTCGTACGCAAGTATAATAAACCATCTGCCTAAACTGATTGCTGAAAACATTTATCAATAAAATAAATATTAATTTGGTGCGATTGTACAAACAAATTAACATACAAAATCAAAATTTTACTAAATAAGATGGGTCACATATTCCTTGCAACACAGATAATATCCACATGATACAAATTATATAAACTACTAAATTTTTTGTAATATAAATAATGAATTTTATGACACAAAAACTACGAAATATATACATCAAATTTATTCACTAAGTACACTGCTCAAAACAATTAGGGGAGCACTTTGCTTTACTTTTGTTAACCCTTTTCAGTTCCAACTTCTTATTTTTTATTCTAAAAATCTTAATAATCTGAAATAGCTTCATAATGCATCCAGAATGAAATGGTAAAGAAACAGGAGGAAAAAATAATAATTTATTAACTAAAATTAAAGGGGGGAAAATTAAAATGATAACTTTTGAATAAATTATAACAATAATTTTTTTAAAACTTTATTTGTAAAAAAAAATTTTTTAATCAATTTTTAAAGATCTAAGAATGCAAGCGTCAAGAATTTAGGGTCAATTTATGTCGTAAAACTTTTTGGGAGTGAATTCTATTTTACCATGTTTTTCATATTTTCATATAATTAAAACAAACATCATTTAATTCTTCAAAAGACATGATTCTTCCATCTAACGATAAATAAGTTCGAGCTCAACTTCGTGAGAAAAAAAATCGCAAGGTGATGATTTCAAATGGAATCATTGGGGATGAAAGGGTTTAAACCATGGATTCCCCTAATTGTTTTGAGCAGTGTAGCTTCTACTAACTCATAAAACAATATTACAGAGTAATTTAAAAATACTTTTTTTATTTCACAATTAAATATATAAAATGGGAAGATATCTTCAAAGGTTAAGAAAGATATCCTAAAACGGTAACAATTTAATGTCATTCATTCCTTTAAACAGCATTAAAATCTGGTTAAGAGAGGTGTTCAGTCGTTGGTTAGGCTCATGAAGCTAATGCATTTATTTTGAAATCGCAAACTCTGCGAAAGTATAGCTTTGCCATGTCAGTGTTTTTTCACCAGGTTATGAGAATCGTCAGATAAACCAGTTATGAGAATCGCCAAAATACCATTTTGAAAGGAAAATAGCATTCTGTTATTTGATAATTGATAAAGTTTATAGATAGTGCTGTCCTCTTTAGAATGTTTTTGAATTAATAATTTATATATGATGATAAAAACGATACATGGCAAAGCAATAGTTTCGCAAAGGTTGCTATTTAAAAACTAATGCATTAGAATAATTTTAACAAAGGACAATAATCAAGCAAACAAGCTTACGTGAAGCTACACTGCTCAAAACAATTAGCTTTGCCATGTCAGTGTTTTTTCACCAGGTTATGAGAATCGTCAGATAAACCAGTTACGAGAATCGCCAAAATACCATTTTGAAAGGAAAATAGCATTCTGTTATTTGATAATTGATAAAGTTTATAGATAGTGCTGTCCTCTTTAGAATGTTTTTGAGCTAATTAAAAATTAAATTAATAATTTATATATGATGATAATAAAAACGATACATGGCAAAGCAATAGTTTCGCAAAGGTTGTCTCTGAAATAGATTCATTATACATCCAGAATGATATGGTAAAAATTAAGAGACAAAATCTAAATTTGTTTAAATAAAATTTAAAGGGGGAAAAAATTGGAATCACAATTTTTGAATAAATTATAACAATAATTTTTTCATAACTTAATTTGTTAAAAAAGTTAAAATGAATTTTCAAACATCTAAGAATGCAAGCGTTAAGAATTTAGGATCAATTTATTTCATAAAATTTTTTGGGAGTGAATTTTACTTTACCATGTTTTTCATATTATCATTTAATTAAAACCAACATTATTTAATTCTTCAAAAGACATGATTCTTCCATCTAACGATAAATAAGTGCAAGATCAACTTAATGAGAAAAAAATTAGCAAGCTGATGACTCCAAATGGAATCATTGGGGGTGAAAGGGTTTAAACCATGAATTCCCCTAATTCTTTTGAGCAGTGTATAATATTGAAATCTGCAAATAAATTCTCACACACATCCCCGTAACCGTAAAATTATGAGAACACAAGTTTCTAGCATAAGAAGAACCAGAATATTAGAATAACAAAGAAACTATCAGTCATGATCTTTAAGACGTAGAAAAGTATGGCAGCTTATATTAGTTAACATTTTTATCAACATACTGAGTTATCCAACAAAAATAGGTAATTCATTCAAGTATGAAAACAACAATATCAAATATACAATGTTAAATATCCGCAACATTATACAATCAACTTAAACACGGACAACAAAACCATAAGTATAACAAAATAAACTTTAGATTGTTATTTTACTTATAGTGCTTTTACTTTGGCAAAAGAAATATAAACTCAAAGAAAAAGAATACTAACAGAGAAAAGCGATATTCAAACTTCCATGACAGCTTAAAAAATTAGTAAAAATGAACAAGGGGAAATGACAGATGTTTTTTAAAAAAAATTTAAAAACATCAGCCATTAAAAAATATATATATTTAACAATTCTGCAAATTTAACAAAAAATAAATGAAAATATTTAAACAAAAAAAAATATTATCATCGGGCATTTTTCCCGTATAATTTAAAACTAACTAAATGATATTTATCTTAACCATTTTTTAAAAATTCAACTTAACAAAAAAATTCTAGAACTTTCAATTGCTCTCTTAACCCGAAATAAATTTCTAAAAAAATCCAAAATAGCGTGCCATAATGCCAATAAAAAATACGCACCGTTTTCGCCGAGAACAAATAAAACAATGCCATGCACATCACCCCAACACCTCTATTGGGCGCAGTACAGGTAAATCCATGTCATACTCTACTCGCCCACTGGGCAAACACGGACCATAGCTATTTGGCGCGGGAAAATATTCAGCGCACGTGTGAGGAAAAAGTGCCCAAGAGGCGATAAACACCACCTACCTTTCCCGCCGAAGATAGATAAAACAATGCCATACACCAGGGTCACATGTCCTGGAAACACAGGACAGGAGCCTAGAACTATGCTCTATCCTCCCTAGATATCCACAGGTGAAATGGGGGAGCATTCCACCGATCCCGTCGGCAACTTCCACAACAACTAAACAACTCGCTTGGCGGGGACTTGGCTACATTGTGGGAGGGGGCGCCAATGTCGCCAGTGGTTTCGTTTTCATGGAATTAAGGTTCATAGTATAGTTTAAGTTTCAGACTAGTTTATCGAGAACATTAAGTTTATATCTTGCAGGCGGGGAAAAGCTATAAGCTTGAATTGCGCTTAACTAGATTAAATATTTTTAACATTGCCATAATAACAAGAATATCAGTTTTGTTGACTAAGAAAGAAATCTAACTTAAATAATCAATAACAATAAATAAAATAAATAATCAATAAAATAATCAATAATCTTAAATAAATCTCAATCTTAAATAATCAATATCGATAAATCAAAATATATATAAACTTAAGTCTTACTTTTTCTAATAAGAAACTTAAAACTTTATATGAGGCGGCTTTTTTTTCAGCAATATCTTGTTAAAAAGCAAATTAAACAAAATTAGGAATTTTTATTTTAAAAAAATCGATTAATTTTCTGTAATCATTTTTAAAATTTATTTTTACATATCAATGTGATTATTATTTATTAACCGTTAAAAAAAACATTAAAGGTCAGAAAAAAACAGGTATACCAAAATTTTTAATAAATTAAAATGAAATATTTTAAAGATTAATTAAAGTGTTGGGCTGCTCGTCAACTGATGGCAGAGAAGCCGTTGACGGGCGTAGGATTAAAAACACCCGTTTAATTAAAGTAAAACAGCTATAAAAAGTTTTAAATATATAATTAACTAGATCATCAGAAGTCAGAACAGTAAAGTAAAGGCTAATAATTAATTTTGCATTGCTTCTTCATAGAGCAGCAGCAAAGACAAGGAATTTTATCATATTACAAAGGCAGTTATCAAGGGTGCAAATCGAGAGATTAAGCTTAAAATAGTAACTAAAATAGATGTAAACATGTTAAATTTTAATAAAAATTAAAAAATAAATCTAATAAAATATCAATCTTTAATGTATTTTATACACACGCAAAGAATGCAATTTATTTTTTAATTCTCCATTAAAAAATCTCACCATATCTATAATAGAAAAAACCTGAAAAAAGTATTCCTACAAATTAATATTTCTAGCCAAGAATAAATAAAGCACGAAATCCTATCAAAACTATAATTCAAAAATCTCACATCCCAGTGTTCGTGCTTCCTTTTATCTAAAGGAAAGCACAGGACCAGCGCTTCTCTGCCTACAAAGCAACGTTGCAAAGGAACACCCTTTACAGAACACAGGGATTGCGTGGAAGCTGAGAACAGAGAGAGAGAAAATATTTTGCTGAATTCATCAATTCGATTTCAAATTTTTTTTTTTTTCAAAGGACTCATGGACTGGAAATTTCAGAATATTTTTGACAGATTTCTTTTTTAAAGTATCGCTCCCTACGGAATTTCGTCTTATCTTAATAATATAAATATTAGTATAAGGGGGAGGTGGGGGGAAATGAGGGTATGTTAGAAATATACATTTTGTCGCTATTAATTTAAATATTTTAACTTTTTTTCTTTTAAATATTTGTAGAAAGATTCTGTTAATTTAATTTAGGTTTTAGAATTTGACGACACTAATAATATTTTCATATTCTAGAAATTTAATTGTTATAGATTTTAGAAATTAATAACTAAAAAGTAGTAAAAACTTTCCTCTTTTCATAAAACCAGCTGAGCTCTTAAGAATAATTACATTCAATAGCCGCATTCTTATAAAACATATCTATAAAACTTGATCAGAAAATTAAAAAAAATTATTTTAAAAAATTATATAGTGTAATAAAGTAGGGGTATGGTTAGGCCTAGCTACAACTGCAATCTCTAATAGTATTTTGATTCTGGCTTTAACTGAAACAGAAACTTTTAAGAGGATATTTAAAATAAATTTATATACTTAGGAAATTAATTCATAAAAACTTTAAATAATTTGTTAAAAAGAAAAAAAAACATGTAAAATGCTATTACCTTCTAAAACCAAACGTCTCATTGCATAGACCAAGTAATAAGACTGAATTATACAAGCATCATTTAACAATATCAAATCTTAGAACCTATTATAATTTCTTATAAATAAATTATTAAGATTACTTTGTGGAGTGCAATTGAATTCGTAAAATTCTGTGTAAACCACGTCCCAATAGTGATTCCATTACTATTTTCCTTAAATATTCTAGATAATCTTATATTCTAGTTAAATATTTTTTGGACTTTTATAAGATAAAAGTGTACAGAAATATTCTAAGGAATGAGTTTGTTTTATTTTATTCTTTATATAAATGTTCTTTGATTCAATTATATTCATAAACTTGGACTAACCGCATTTTCCCCCACAATGGGGAAAATGTGGGTGTGAAACTATGTGTTTTAAATTACCAGATATTAAAGCATATAATAGGGAAAAAATTAAAACAAAATCTATATATATATATTCAATCTAAACAGTTCAAATGTATATTATACACAAACATTTCATGCAAAACAGTTAAAAGTTAGCTTTTAATGGGAAAATTTAAAAAAAAATACTAGTTTTTAACCTCATTCCCCCCTCCTCCTATATTTGTAAATAGAGGGATATTTTTGTGACAGTGTTTGATCAAAATAATCCAATCAAAATATAAATTATTTATTAAAATATATTTTAAATATGAGTTTAGGGAAAGGGTATTGCTAGAATTATTTGGAAAAATTATACCAGAAATATTAAACAGTAATTCGGAATTTTCAGACGTTAAACAATTTAATTTTTTATACACTAATGACTTTAACGATAACACGTTCTTTCTAATCTCTTCATTCTTTTTAATTGTCCTAGAAGCAAACACAAGCTTTTTAGAAGTTTGACAAGAAATAGGTAGACGATATAGTTGTACCTAGTTGCGAAGGGTTACTCGCACTTTTAAAGCTAGTGGCCAAAAGGCTTGAAGCTGAAATTCGAAAAGCAACCCTAAACTCCATAAAGAGTCTGTCTTTATTGATTAGTCGTAGTTGGATCTCTCACTTGGCTGTCGAGACCTTCCGATGGGAATTAGTATTTGTCAGGCCCTAAGGAAATATACGGCAGACCGAATGGTTTAGAGTCCTCTTTATACACGGAAATTATATGCAGTAAATAAATATCAGGGTTTTAAAAGTTTATACACAGCATTTCAGTAGGAAAAGTTTCCTTGCCCCATATCATAACATTTTAAGTTGAAAATTTCAAATTTCAACTAAACTTTTCCGAAAAAAGGCATTATGATAAGTATAACGAAAACTTTTAACATTCTGAAATGCAAACTAAATTTTTGAACGAATTATTGTGAAAAATTAAAAAAGAAATTTTCTAGCTTAAATGATCACAACTTGACGTTTTCAAACTTATAAAAACCGAAAAAAAAAACGATTAAAAAAGAAACCCTTAGCATATGAACCTTAAATAAGCTAGTCCATGATTGACATTTAATGCACTTCTAACAATTTTGTCAGGAATCGTGGAAGAAAAAAAAAACATTGGCTGTTCATTAGAAAGGGCGAACCAGACCTTTTTGCTTAGGAGCAGAAAAGTTTTTGATAATAGATGAGCGAAGTTCTTACAACACTAATCTAATTTTACTAAGTATTTCACCCATATAAGTTAATTATCGGAGAAGCATTTATAAAATTGCTTAATGTAATATCAATATCAAAGTTATTTTTTAAAAGAATCGTCGTTTTTCAATAGCACAACGAACGCGTGTCGAATATTAATGAACCACGAATTCAATTTCTGTGATGTCAGAACACTTAAGAACGTAATGAAATTTGTAGAAGCTTATTTTGAAATCTTTTATCTGTGGTAAATCTAACTTAAAAATTAAGCAATAATTTTTTTTATTTTAATATATGATTTTGTGGTTTTGAAGCTTTTTTTACAGTATTAATTTTCATGATCCTTAATCGTTATTTTTATTCTCAATCTTTATTATTGAATAAATTAAATCAGATTTCCATTTCTTTTATTGTCCATGTACATTTATTTTTAAGCGACGATGACTCAAGTGAAGCTATTTATTTGTATTAGAGTTACAAGTAAATTTTCGGTAATACAATAGTACTTATAAGTATTATATAATAGCCTGTTCTATTATCACATCTGGACAATCTTACTAAAATTAAAATCCCATCTTTCAAACATATAAAATTACTTACAAAAGAATCTTTATTGCAATTTTTTTCTTAAATCATTGTGCCAGTGAAACTGAAATTAACGGGTAAAAAAAAATTATGAAACGTTTTCTTAAAGGAATAACTGAATTAAAAAAAAAAAATTCCGCAAAACCAAAAATATAATACAAATTTCCACCATCACCGTGGATACGAAATTAAGTTGATTTAAAGGTGCACTTAATCTCAATCAAAAATCAATCTTCATTTACTACGACAGTTAGGATAGATTTTTGGGATATTTTGATATAATAAAAAACACACATTTACTTTCAATTCTCATTTGGGAAAAGCCTACACGTAATCTGACACATCTTTATACATTAAGTAAAAAAAATATGTTTTAATTTCTAACGTAATAAAAAAAGATCACAGTTCAAAGTCAAGATCAAAGTTATAATATTGTGAAATCAGATTTGCATTGAAATTAATCTTAATTTTAATATGGACATAAAATGAGAATCAAAACAAATCGTAAAATGTAAAGGAATAAATAAAGAAATGATCAAAGAAATCATTTCAATTCATAAAAGCAGAAATAGCAGTGAAATATATAATTATTAATTTAAGTCTTAACCTTGGTAATAATTTAAAATAGTTTTACAATACTCAGAAATTCTAATCCACTAAATAATATAAGGAATTGTTCATCCAATTACTTTTTGAATTAGTCATTTTCAACGCGCATATATTTCGAATTTTCGCCAACGTGGTTACTTAGCGATAGTAGAGAATTCAGATTCGCGTATACCAATTATTTATTATATGCTTGTCTGCTACACAATACTAATTAGAAATGACTTCCATTGCAATGGATTTAATTCATGCAAATTACGTTCATCTTTTGGTAGATTTTAGAAATATTACATTTTGAAAGTAAATAAATATTATATATGTAATCATTCCAAATCTTTAAGAAAAAATATAAAATAATAGTAGAAAGTCATAGTTACACTTTAAAATAAATCGTTTCAAACAATTATATTACATAAGTTTTCTTTAATGAGGCATTTAATTTTATAAATTCTTCATTAGTTTTAAAACACGCATTTCATACTTTCAACCAAATATTTTTAAAAATGCTACAAAAGTTTAGACGGATATATACTGCAAAAGAAATTAATATCTATAAAACTTTGATATTTTATAAATTTCTTTACATTTGGTTACCGGTAAAAATCCGCGTAGTGCAAAAATGATATTAACTTATTTAAGTGAAGCATTTAAAACTATTAACATTAATTAACTATTTACATTATTTTTAGCATTAAAAGCATTAACACCATTAAATAAATTAGGAACAATCACATTTTAATCCATAAATAATATTTTTGGAAAATAATATTGCAATTTTTTTTATCAATGGTATTTTGAAATGCTTAACCCTTTCAGTCCCAATGATGCCATTTGGCATCATCATTTTTCTGATCATAATTAAAAAAATAATAGGACTGACATCTATTGGGATTAATAAAAAATATTTTCTAATACAAAAAAGTATGAAGAATCGAATGATGTGCTTTTTTGATATCATAAATGGCTAAAGACGATCAGAAAAAAATTCTAAAATAATGATGCCAAATTGTTCATTGGGACTGAAAGGGTTAACTGCTTTCTTTCTATATTACGAACCTCCTACTAACAAGTAAATATAAAATTCAATATTTAAATATATTCCCATCCTGATGGGAATTCCTAGTAACCTTTACATAGAAACTGCAGTCGCCTGAATATTACATTGAAAATGATTTCTATTTTGATATACCCAACGACGGAAATTGGAAATAAAGTAAAAATATTTCCACTCCGCAAGTTTACTAATAAACACACCTGCATTCAATGTTCGCTACATTTACTCTTATTGCGGCGAAGTTTTTCGAATATAGCAACAATAAAAAAGAAATAACGAAAGGGAGATTAAATAAAAGTAGAGATAGAAAAGCAAAAAGCATTTGAGGGTAGTTTTTTTTTAGTTGAAGAAAGAAAGTTTCAAAGTTCGCCTCACAAGTAGATTTTAAGTATTTGAAAGCCGCCACTTGAAATAAGGCATTTTTTTCCCAAAAAAAGTTTTTAAGAAGAAACAAACAAGTGAAAAGTTCTGCATCTCACCGCTTTTTTAGAAGGTTGGAAAGAAGGAAACAAAACAATAAAGACACCAGAAAGACTTGATCTTTATTGATCACAAAAGACTATCCTAGCCACGACATTCATTAAACCGTAATAATCTTTTCCCTCAAAAGCTCCGAACAAATAGTGATAAAGAATCAACTACAAGTCACCAAGAAAAGGTGGTAAAATCAATAGCGAACTTTCAATTAAGACTTATCACACGAAACTACTTTATTCGAATAAAGTTGGAGACAAAAATAATGTGGTCAGCACGTACCACATACAAATGTTCGAAACAACGTTCTTGACGCTTTTCCATAATTACATTCAAATGAATCAAGAAAATAAAAGAATAATGTTTAATGTTATGACTGATGTGCGAACACAGCGTTCCAACAGCACATAATGAGAATAAATTATATTTTTTGACATTTAATAAAAGAGCGAATTATTTAAGCCTAACTCATTAACGATGTTTGTTAAGAAAATTTGCCATGCAAAAATATGCTTCTTGATAAAGTTTATGCAAATAAGTAAAAGATAAGACAAATCAAGAGAACATAATGCTGAAAAATTTATGTGAGACAAACTAACTTAAAAGTTGAGGCTTTTATTCGGTACGGAAGGAGTTAATGGTAACACAAATGGGTCGTCAATGGGTTAAAACCCAGTAGTACCAATACAATCTTACTAAATGCGGTAAAAGCTCAATTTAATATACATAGTATTAAATCTACTTTGAACTATCGTTTTCCTTACTTAAATCTTTGGAACTATAGTAAACCTATCAAAAATAGTAAGTCGTTCAACTCGAATGTGACACACAAACATCTATTAGTTGCCAGGAACTTAACTTAATAACTGTTAACTAGCTAAAACAAGTCGGACTCCCATTTGGAGCTCCAATAAAGCCTGCTTGGACTTGGAAGTAACGAAGGTGCCAGCCAACGGAGATATCAGTATTTATCTTCTTAGAGACACACAAACCGCACTAGATATTCATTAAAAGACCCGTTCATTGCATCAAAAGAGCTAGTTGGACAAATAGTGCTTTACGGTCACTGAATAGCTTAGAGTCAAAATACGATACCGGGAAAATGAGGCCTGCTTAAGTCTTTGGGGGTGCTTAATACTGGAACGTAATCTTACCGAGCCATTAATTCCACCTATAATTACAGTTCCAACAAAGCCACAGTCTAATGAGTGGTAAATAAGCGAAGAATTTTATTATAAAAGGTTACATTCAAGTCGATGAGGCAAGGAGACGATAGTAGAAACGGCCCTTCCTAGGTAATGTTTAATCACAGAAGACTATAGAGATTTAATTTCGCAACAAGAGAGTTGGGATCGAAAAGACTTAAGATTCCAAACTTCACCGAAGAGCTGAGTAAAGTAAATAAAACTTAATTAAGTAAAATATGGAATCAGCTATTTGTTGTGGTACGTAGAGAAATATTTTCTTACAACTTTATAAAAGTTTACATTACAATTATTTGGTGAATAACTGATTATTGCACACCATAAAACAGCAAAATAAAGAAAATAAAAACAATCTAGCTAGGATTTGTAGAAAAGACTAAGGAAAGATCCAGGTTTCCTTTTCATCGATCAGAGCTATATAGAGAGAACCTACAGATGCTCTGCCAATGTTTTACTGTTTAAATAGTGTCAAGTTGGTTATGTTAGGGATTACCAGAATTCGATCAAGGTGTATTTATAACATCCTACTACAATAAAAACTATTTAACTCGTCTAGCATTAAAATAATCTTTCCGTACATCGGCTCAACATTATTACTTTTATTAATTTACTTAGCAAAAATAACTATAGTTTTTTTTATTAAATTTTAAGTGACCTAATGTATGTAATCTAGTAGGATAAGGGACATTGTCTAACGTTATAACAATGGAAAATATTCCCTTTTTCTGGTAGGATTAAAAAATTTAGCTGGTATGTATTCAATAAACAATTCAGAATACATTCAATTTATATGTTGATTGTCTTTATTCGTACTATACAATATTTAATCTATAAAGTTTACGCGTAACATTTAAAACACAAGTATTACTAAAATACATTGCTGTTGCTGTAAATAGGTGCTTATTTTAACTATGAATTTTAAAAAAAATAGTCGTTACATTTTGAAAATTTTAAACTGGACAACACCGTCTTTTTTACCTTAATTTTCTTTGGTTCATTTACTAGAAGAATTGCATTAAAAACATTGTGCGGCATCTACAGTGATAAACTATTTTCATAATTCAAAAGATAAAAAAAAAGAAATAATGCATTTTTAATACTGTATTAGATGCTTCAAATCACTACATTGTTTTCTTCATTAACGGGCTTTTAATTATTGGGAACATTTTAATAATTAAAAACGTTACAGAAAGTCTTATTCCCCCCAAAAAATTCACTTTTGTCAAAATATCTGAATGCTTTACTTATAATTTTTAATTCATTCTTAAGATAGTTTGAAATCACTTAGGTGTGTTATTTCATTTCAAAAGACTTAACAATTACATTGCTTACTGCGTCCAATTTTGCTGCTCATTACTACGAAAAAGAATTCGCGAATCAAACGTCATTGTTAATGAGATAAACTTTCGTTATAATATACAGAGAGTTCTAAATTCCATTATCCCCTCTTTCAAACAGGTTTTGTATCATAAAAACATTAATTAATAAAGTAAGGAAATTCAACAAACTATTATAAAATCTTCTTTAATACCCGAAGGGTATTCTATAATTAAATGCTTTGTTCAGAGCGCTTAGAAAGAAACATCTTTAGACTCATTAGGTGCTGAATAATATGAAGTATTTTAAAGAATTGAGGTAAAAACTTTTCCGTTATTATTCACAGTTTCTTTCATTTTTTTTAAACAATTAAGGCCTTGGCCTAAAAAAATCTTTAATGGAAAAATTCAAGGACTAATAATTTTCTTCTTTTTAACAATTAATATTTTAAAGACGAAAATGTCATGTATGTTTATTGTATACCATGGTATAGCCCATACTATTATTATATGCCTTTGATGATATACGTGTCATAACAATACTTTAAGTTAGGACCGTGAGAAGAGCGCGTTGCAAAAAAATTCCCTCTCTGCGACTTCAGCGGCAGCGCAACCATTTTTATATATAAAGGGAAAACAAATAAAAGCTCACCATTATTTCTATACCTGTGGTCAGAGCCTGATTTCTGGCAGGGCAAACGGGGCACGTGCCCAGGGCCCCCACTTCAAGAGGGCCCCCAAATTTTCTTAAAAGAATAATATTGGGTGAAAATAGTTGCCACAAAGAAAAAAAATAATAATCATAATACAATTGAACCAAGTACTATTAATTTTTTTATACGCAAGCCACTATATTTTATTCCTTGTCATATCTTATGTATGTATTAAAGAAATTGTATGTATAAAAGCAATGTTTACATGCGTACTTAATATAATAAAGGTTATTTATTCGTACAATTTTAAAATGGAAAAAAAATAATCATTTTCATGGACGGATTAATGTATGTTCCGGGGCCCCCAAACTGGCTTGTGCCCTGGGCCCCAAAAGTTGTAAATCGGGCCCTGCCTGTGGTGTATACTTAGTTAAAAAATACCCGAAAGAAATAATTCACACGAAAGTTGGGTTTCTAAATCAATTAATTAAAGTTTTAGCTCGAATATACACCATGAAAACGATGAAGTTTTCCCATGAAACGGAATACTTTCCCGATTACCAAATGGGGAATTACTCTCAAGATAAAGAAGAAAGTAAATCCTACTTAGTTACACTTGAGCAGTCAGGTACATTTTATTTTGGTTGCATTCACGAAGAAGGGTATTTAGAATTCGTTTGAGTTATTTTAGGAAATTGAAAACTAAACGATTTTTAACGTAATAAACATTCTATCATAACTGCTTTGCAAAAATGCTCAATAAAAACATTTAATGCAGAAAATGCTTTTAAAGGCATTTAAAAAGCTTCCAAAAACATTTTTGCAAGAATTTATAGATAATAGATGTTATCCTGAAAAAAAAATTACTGTTCTACTACGTTTCACACGTATTTGTTGCAAAAATGCAAATAACATTCAAAAAATCACATTTCAAACATAATTAAAAAAGCGAACTTTACCTAAAATGCTATTTTTTCTAACGTCGCACAGTGGGGTATTTGACCCGAATTCTTGGCAATAAATCAAAAAAAAATTTTTTTAGCTACAATTATAAAATTGGTGTCTTTTTATAGCTAATTAAGTGGTGCATCTATCCATATAAAGAATTATTATCTCATACAAAAACATTCGTTTTTATAAGCATCGAAAGTCGGATTTTTGCTAAAATTATTGTACTTTTTTCTTGAATTTCAGCGTTTTTTTATGTTTACTAATTAATTTTTGGCTCGTTAAAAAAATGTTTGTTCAAAACTACAATAAGTGCATGTAATAGAGGAACATTTGAGCTTTATTATAAAATAAAAAAAAGTTTTTTAAAAAAAAGTTTTGACTTTAAATTTAACAATTAAAGTTAAAAAAGCTATTTTTTTATAACAAAAAAGTTTTAAAATGTGATATTTTGTTAAGGTGCCCGCCTGAATCCGGCACATCTACTACCACCAGCATATTCCTCAAACATTGGTTTTTCATGTTCAATAGTCAAAACTTGCTACTTTTTGCTATCTTTGCAAAAAAATTGCTTTTTTTGCAAAATAGCAAATCCAAGTATGTGCTTAAAATTTCCAGCAACAATTAGATTTTTGCTGGAAATTCTTTTGAGAAGTCTTATGTATGTTTTCGAGGATGCTGAATATGAAAATGAGGTTAATTAATTTAAAAAATTTGAGTTTGAATAAGTACAGGTAAAAAAAAACACATTTTTATAAAGTACTTTGCTTATGGCATTACTTTGGTCGGATAGTTTGATCACGCATGTCTTAAAGTTGAAAATTTTCGATTTCTTTTCAGAATCTTCAAAAACATATTCGTGTATAACTTTGATCACCATACATATTTTTAAACAATAACCACTGCCATATAATTGTACCCTGCCCCGAAACAAACCTACTATCCTACAACTGTTTTCAGCAGGAAGAGTGGACTTACTTTCACTTACCCCCCCCAATCGTTCACACTTCGGCACTGAAACCCAATATGTTATGTGGGATTAATTATTGATCAACCAAAGCAAGGGAAATAGTAATGATGGCAAGACTGCAAGGCGGTTCTTTGCAAATCCCGAATTGGCTGCAAAAATAACTCAAATCGATGAGACAGTTATTACTCGTTTTCATAAAATATTGCAAACAATTTCAAGTGGATATGAAATCAAAATTGACAAATTTGAAATCTACTGCTACACGACAGCCACAATGTTTGTGTCCAAATATCCTTGGTATCCAATGCCTACTTCGGTGAATAAAATTCTGATGCACGGACCCATTATTATTAAACATGCTTTACTTCCCATTGGTCAACTTAGTGAGGAAGCACAAGAAGCAAGAAATAAGGACTTTAGAGAGTACAGAAAACAATACTCCAGAAAGAAAGGAGAGAAGGATTTGTACAAACCCAGACGTATTAAACAATTTACTTATATCTTCTGATCCATACATAACTAGCTTCCGACCAATTACCAAAAAAAAACTAAACTTCCCAAAGAAGTAATTGAAATGTTGAAGCCTTCAAATCAACAGACTATCCACTCGGAAAATGAAAACGATGTTTCTACCGATTTAGATAGCGATAATTCATAACCAATAACCTTAATATTATTACATTATTTTTTATTGTTTTATCACTTTCATTATTAGTCCAAAAAATTGAATCCATTTATAAATCAAGTCAAAATATATATTGTTAAAATTCATTTATAGTAAAAATCAACCTTATTTGTAGTATATAAAAGAGCCATTTAAACTTAAAAACCTAATTATGGTTCAATTTTATTATATGTTTATAAACAATTTTGCTTATACCATATAATATATATGAATTGTATGCTGATTGCTGTGATCCTTTTACACTAATTTTGTGAAAAATTATTTTCAAGTTGTTAAATGTCAGTGTTGTACATGTACACATATTACTTTAATGCATTTCATAAAAGAAATATATATTTAATACTTTAACGTTGTATATAACTAATTGTTTTTTAGAAAGTAAAGAGTTTGATTATTTTACTTGTATTTCATTGAATTCACTTTTTTTTCTGTATCATACATATTTAAAGGTTTTTTTGTAGAAGAATATTTTTAAATGATGATTTGTCCCAGGATTATTTTTAACAATTTATTGTAAAGAAAAAATTGTGTTTTCTAAATTGGATCGAAAGCTTTCTACCTTGAGACATGCGTGGTCAAACTATCCGACCAAAATAATGCCATAAGCAAAGTACTTTATAAAAATGTTTTTTTTTTGCCTATACTTATTCAAACTCACATTTTTTGAATTAATTAACCTCATTTTCACATTCAGCATCCTCGAAAACATACATAAGACTTCTCAAAAGAATTTCCAGCAAAGATGCAATTGTTGCTGGAAATTTTAAGCACATACTTGTATTTGCTATTTTGCAAAAAAAGCAATTTTATTGCAAATATAGCAAAAAGTAGCAAGTTTTGACTATTGAACATGAAAAACCAATGTTTGAGGAATATGTGGTAGTAGATGTGCCGGATTCAGGCGGGCACCTTAACAAAATATCACATTTTAAAACTTTTTTGTTATAAAAAAATATCTTTTTTAACTTTAATTGTTAAATTTAAAGTCAAAACTATTTTTTAAAAAAAAAAAAAATATTTTATAATAAAGCTCAAATGTTCCTCTATTACATGCACCTATTGCAGTTTTGAACAAAATTTTTTTTAACGAGCCAAAACTTAATTAGTAAACATAAAAAAACGCTGAAACGCAAGAAAAAAGTACAATAATTTTAGCAAAAATCCGACTTTCGATGCTTATAAAAACGAATGTTTTTGTATGAGATACTAATTCTTTATATGAATAGACGCACCACTTAATTAGCTATAAAAAGACACCAATTTTATAATTGTAGCTAAAAAAAAAAATTATAATTTATTTTTGATTTATTGCCAAGAATTCGGGTCAAATACCCCACTGTGCGTCGAGTTGGGTTCAATGGACATTGTGCAGAATGTTGAAACATAATTGTGTGCCGTAGCTGAAATGAATCCTTCGGTATAGGCAGAGGTCTAGCAATACTTGTTTTTAAAAAAATTGTTTGTATTCCTAGAAACTTTCGAATAGAAACACCTAAGTAAAACCATTAAGAAAGTCAAATTTCGGGTTAGCTAAACCTCGCAACATAAAAACCAGAAAACGCCTGTTTTAAAAGTAATTACTTTTAGAGAAATCGAAAAGTCAAGTTGTCACCTGATGTCCACAGTAGATTAAACTTTTTATCTTATCAGTTTAATAAAATTCAAAACAAGTTGTCAAAAACATCTCTATTTTGCCCCAGTGATTATTTAATTCATAAAAGGATTGGGTTTGCGTCGTCACTATCTACGTTTTCATGTTTTTTTATACAAATAAAATGTAAATCTAAAAGTACGGCTAAGGGCGACAGCTTTCCGAAGTTAAACTTACTTCCCGGCGCCGCAAATATTGATCAAGAACTTGGGCAGAATTGATAAGGTAACACTAAGTTGCCATCACAAATAGCTTTAAATGAGTATTTACTTATGTGGCAAAATGTTTCCATTTCCACCAAATGAGTTCACAACATACATATAACTTATCACCATTAGAGAACATTTCAAATCATTTGAGATATCTAATGCATTCTAAACAAGGTATGAAGGACCCGAACACTTTAATAATTTATATAAAGATATAAGTTCAGTTTCAATATGTAATTCCTAACCTACTTATGAATCTAGTAATATGATGCAGAAAATCAGGGTTTACAGTCTTTGATAAATGGCATACTCAGACGCAGAATCAAACACTAAATAAATATTTGTAATACTTATAATTCTGTGAAAAGTAGAGGCAAACATTAAGTAAGATTTCTGGCTGTTGAAATGTTTAAATAGCATTTGGCATACATTCCTTCCCTAAGAGATACAAAATATTGTCAGTGCTACAAAAATTTTTTCAACAACATGCTAATAAGATTAATAAACTAAAATATTAGATGCCACAACTGTATAGGTTTTACACAGAATGGAATTTTCTAGGCACTTGTATATAATCAGAAATGCTTTATTTACGCCATTTCCATAAAAAGAACTAATAGTGTTGGGCTAAAGCATAAAATCAACGACTCCATGGCGATTAAACCAAGAAAAAAATACTTTTTAACACATAAAGTCATACGAAAATATGTCTTGGTCTTAATATGACGAAAATATGTCTTGGATAACAAGCAACAAGGCTTCCAAACAAAAAGATACATATCACTAATACCAAAGACGAAAACAACAGTATTTTAACTTTAGCGACGGGAAAGTGGGTCATTCCCCAGAAACTCGAGTTAGGGGTTGCCCAGGCAACTGTAGAGTTTTATAGGGACGAGACATACTATTTAGTGGGTACAGAGAAACTGTGAAAATCGAATTAGTTCAGTGGGCAGAAACGCAGAAACAATTTTGTTCCGTGCAATATAGCTGGAAACCTGCGAAATCATGTAGGAACATTAGCTTCATTAGGCCGCCAATAGCCGAGATATGACCAACGAGGTTTGGCCTTATCGTGGATATCACTGGACGTTGTGCAGTGCAAGAATTAAATAAATGGAGATATTACCCCAACTGTCAGTGATCGTGGGGTCCGGTTACATCTATATTGGAAGAAAAGGAAGTTGCAAAATGATATGATTTAGAGGTTTTTTATTATAAAAGTTACAAAGCGAAAGCATTGTCTTGATGATTTTCAAAGGCACCGACTGCATATTAGTCAAATCAGAAATATTAAAAAATTTCATCAATATTTTTTTTAATATTTATACATAGAAGATTCATTTAAAATCAGAATTCTTCATCATTTATATTGTAAACAGAACTAAAAAAAATAATTAAATTTAAATTAAAATACAAATTCAAAACACATATGCAATCTCAAACTATATTAATTGAACATTTCTATACAACAAAATAAAGCGAGTATTTTCCTTATTTTAATTCAAATTTCGTCTTATCTTGCTAAAAATATATATTTGGGACAAGTCTGGTTGTTTCTCAGTTTTCAATTGTTATTTCATAGATACAATATAAATAAATTAAAATTAGAAATCATTTAACTATACATAATTTTCTCCAGGTTTAAACACGTAATTAATTATATTTTGAAACACCCCTTATTTATTTGAGCAGTTAAAAGACGATACTTTGTTCTAGATAAATTGAACAATAAACAATTCTTCCCAGGCGAAAGCTATTAGAAAGCTTGTGAGTGGACATTAAATTTCCAAAGTAATATCGGTGAAAATATATCACCTTAGAAATTTCAAACAATCAAGAAATACCATTTTTAATAATTTAAACGAAAAATAACAAAGGCTAGTTTTACAATTAACTGAACTATGTTAACTTTAGAAGTTATCGATAACTAAGTTTTTCACTCAAAAGAAACAATTGTTGTATGGAGAAAAACAAATGTCTGTACAGGATTGTGAGAAAAAATTATAGCAATATCGATTTTAAACTAGCTATGTAAATAATCCAAGTTTAATGTCTTTAGTTCAAGAAAGCTTTAAAAAAATATTTCAAAAGTTTAATGTAAATAGTGAACTTTATATTTATCTATTATTAAAAAAAACATTCTTCAAAATTCTAAATAGAAAAATTGTATGGAGCGAATCGAAAATGTGATTAAGAAATCCGTCGTCCCTCAGAAAACGGAAAATAATTTATTTAACCAACAAACCCAAACTTCTTTCACGGATCAACTATAAAGTCATAGAAACGTAAACAAAACTGAAAATCGCCCAAATCCGATTTTCGCGAACCGAAAAAGAAATTAAAACAATTGAAGAGAAGAAGCAAGAGACCCGAAAAACACGCAGTTAAGGCAGACATCAGCTAGGCCCTGAAACGAACTGTAATTGAAATTGAATAAAAACTTCTCCGAGAGATATGGAAGAAAATATTTGAGAGCGTCGGTCAACGAAACACGGAAATTCCTTTATACACTAGGAATCCAATTTTATCGAAGGCTTGAGAAATGTTTTTCATTGCCTTTTTGTTTTCAAAGAATAAAGATCCACCTATTTTGAAGTGCAAAATAAATTTGAGATAGCTTTTGCTACATTTATCTACGTAATAAGAACATGAAAGGGCTTTTGGGTTGAAACTTCATTTCGGGATGATCCACAAAAAAATTGCTTTCGAAATCCCTACGAAAAAACAGTTTATTTAAAATAGTACACGTGTGAAATATGAAAGAATTCGAAAAAGTCTCGGACAAATTTATTTCGATATTCATAAATGGCGTCTTTTAATGAAGATATAAGTAATGTTCGAAAAAGGAAACTTTAAAAAAAAAACATTTATAATTTATGCAGTTATAACTACACCAATTACTATTTTTCTTTCTGTTTTGTAAGCTAACTGCGTAGGCTTAACTGTTTAGGTCGTCATCCTCAGCCTTGTCTGGGAACCCATTTCTAAAGAATCAGACTCCTACTCATAACAAACCCGCAGGTCCTCACAAGATCCAAAAGAGAAAACAAAATAAAGTATCTGTTTTTGTAAACAACCTTTTCAAGAATCGAGTCTTTCAAGCGTCTACCACCCAGTTTTACATAGTAAAAAAATAACATTAAGGTTTCTATTTAAACGATTCATTCAGACACTTGTTCGTCTTCAAAAGAGCTTCTCGCAAGGAGATCAAGCTTATTTTACGTTTTAGCTTATTTTTACTACTTTTCAGAATAAACACTTTTAACAGAAAATGCGGAAATAAGTTTAGGAATAAGTTAAGCGAAGAAAAAAATCAGTATGAAAAGTATAATTGCTTTCCGAATCCGTCTCATGAATAAAAGAGGAGTCTCGATGCATTGTTCATGTATAGCAGCTATCTTCTTGTGATTTACAAAAAACAGAAATTGGTATGAGTTGCCAAGTTAGGACCTCTACTGATATCCCACACCTCCAAAGAAAATAATTCAGTAGATTGGCAGAGAAAGGGCAAATGTACAAAGAAACTATTAGGGTGATTTCCATATGCACTTCTTCGCGTGCGTCACTTCACCTTATATGACTTGTGTACAATGAATCCATAGAATAAACTCTATTGGACCTACACCGTTTTTCCACTGAGGATACCGAATTCGAAGTAGTCTGTTTTTCCACTGAGGATACCGAATTCGAAGTAGTCTAGGTTGCTTAATGTGGTCAAACATAAAGCGAAAAGCAATTAATATTTATATTTCAAGCAAACTACTTTGTCCGCTGAGTTGATCTAAAAGGCCAACGAAGCAAGAAAATACGAAAAGATGAGACGTCATCAAAGACTTTATAGTGATTTTAAGAGGCCGTCGCAATTAAGACTCTTATTCCAGTCCGTATGAACATGGGGAATAAAAGCCCTTGTGGTAATTAGATTCTTTTGTTTCAAGTCAGGCATAGAAAAAAAAATCCCACGAATGCAAATATATTTTATGAAAGCATTAATCCATTTAAAGCAATCAAAATTCACAATGCCAAAATTAGTTTAAGAATTGCTAATTATCAACAAAAGAATATTTAAATAAATTCGACTAAGGAACCGTTAATAGAAAATGGTAGATATGCACCTAATATTATTGATTTAAAAAGGCTTTTTGAAAAGCATTGGTTAAACGTCATGACGCATATTTTACATATTGGTGTTTTTCTTGCCTCATACACTCTTAAAACAAACGAGCGGTTTTAACTCAGTCTGAGTTAATTTCCACTCTTTTCCGTGCCGAAAATGCACTTCTCCTATAGGAGTGAATTTCACTCTTTTTCGGAGTGGGTAAAAGAAATAAAAGAACACAATCTGCGTCCTACACTCTTAAAACGAGCGGTTTTAACTCAGTCTGAGTTAATTTCCACTCCTTTCCGGTGCCGAAAATGCACTTCTCCTATAGGAGTGAATTTCACTCTTTTGTTTTAAGAGTGTAAAGTCATAAATTGACTCTACAATGGCAAGAAATTGCAATTTAACATGCAATAAACCATTGAGAAACCTGTTAAATAACATGATTCTATTTATTATTTTTTGGAAATAACAACAGCAATATATTTATTAAAGACCATAAATAAAGGTTTGGAAAATCTGCATAAATGTGCATATGAGATAAATAAGAATAGTTTCAAAAAATAACCAGTAAATATAATACTTAAAGAAAATCAAAAGGTGCAACTGTTTTGAATTGCTAAATTATAAAACTAAGATCACTGACGTAGACAAAAGATACGCAGCTAAATTTTATTTCCTTATTTTACTTTCTTGGAACGCAAAACGTTTAGTTTAAAGTATTAAATATAAGTATTTGTTCATCTTTGATTTAGAATAACACCCTACACTTTGCCTAACTTAATTTTCAAAATCGTAAATACATTTCACAAGAAAAACGTTTTGATCGATTGAACACTGAATATATATCTGGATGATGAATTTCACGAATCATTTGATAGATGGTTTCCGGTTGCCGAATTTTTTTTCTGACAATGCTTCTCTTCAAATATGAAGTTGGCAATTCGATAAGATATAAAAATGATTAATAGTTATGGTATGAGAAAAATAAGAGGAGACCAACCGTTATTATTACCGAGGAATTTATCAACATTTTGTCGATGAGAAAACACAAAATCGGAATTTGCAAAATTTTATTAACTATGAAGACATTTTTTTTTTTGGTCAGTGGATGGGCAATTCTACCATAATTTTTAATTTTATGTCCCTTGGGCATAACTTAAAAAAAAATAATATTTCTTTTCAATTTTTTCTTATTATACTAATAGACTGGTCCTCATATAATTGCAAAACGGAATTTTAAAGCAAAGAAACTCTAAAAAAAATTTAGGACACAAAACAATGCAGAAAATCCCTTACCTTTCCATGTCCCGAATTTTAAATTTTTAGTTTAGGGCTCAAACTAACACATTTTTGAGCTAAAAAGTACATTCATTTGGATTTTAAATTGAACTAATACTATATCTTAACGAATTCCTTCCATAAAATTTTGGCTTTTAATATTTATAATGTGTATTTCTCTTCTCCCTGGGTTTTGGTACATTCACTGACCTCATTACTAAAGTAGCGAAGAGAGGTACTGGATGGAGCTACAGTGATTCTTCAATCATGAAAACTGTATTGCAGAAAACTCACATTTCAGTTAGTAGCCGCATTTTTTTTTTTTTTTTTTTTTTGCTATACTTCACCAATAAGCCCAAAAGTTAAAAACCCCAGTAAAATGAGCTGCGTGGCTTTATTACTACTTTCTTTACAATCCCCTATGGTTAAGGTTAATTTTTGCTTAATAATTGGAATTTTTTTCCTATAAATATGTTTAAGTGGAGTATAAGGAGGTGGGTGATCTAGGGATGGAAAACCGAAACCTGTTTTAAGACTAAGCGGTTTGTTCGTGACTTCGGTTTCATTGAAAATTAGTTATTTTCATAAGGCCAGTTTAAACCGGTTTCTTTGAAACCGTTTTTTTTTAAACTGCCATCCCTAAATTTTTTGTAAAAAAATTCAAATGAGCCTTGCTGAACTTTTTTTGTAATTCTAGAAATCTTATAAACCTTTTTACAAATATTTAAAATGATTTTTAAAAAATAAATTTCACAAGTTTTTTTATACCTGATATTAAAAATTATGGTAGAACTGCCCGGATACCGATTCCAACAACCTAAAGTCAGTATTTGAATGTTGTGTATTAACCTGAATTATGATAAGGTAGTTTATTTTTACTTTGTAACCAGTCAAATATAATGTTGATGTTTCAATCAAAGAGTGATTTTTTGAGTAAGTCAATGTTCTTTTGAAGAATTCTCACAAATGTACCAAATATGTATAGATTTAATTATGCATTTAATTTGTTATATTAAGAGCACTTTTAAATTATTTATTGCTAGATCAGTTTTTCATTATATATTACATTAGAAAAACTGCACTGTCTTTTGAATAAATGATGCACCGTTAAAAAAATCAAAAATCATAATTCAACACATTTCTTTTAAATACTCAAATTTTAAACCAATAAAATATTTTTATGCAGACTCGTCAATCAAGCATTTAAAATCTATTTAGGCAAAGTATAATGAACCAGACAGTTGTTTAAAGCGATTCTCTGGTAAAACGATTTAGTGCCTTTATTATAAGCATGGCGAAACCAAACAAGGTTAAAAGAAATGAAATGACAATTTTTCTCATGACAGTTTTTTAAACAATTGAAAACAAGATATTTAAAACCAAGGGAGAAATAATTAAATGAATTAAAATATTTTTACGTTTTAGAAAGAGAATGTCAAATATAGATCATCTAGTTGAATTTGAGTCAATGTCATATTAACATCCACTCAGTAGGAAAACATTTTAAGAATAATGAGTGATTATTACACTGCATATACAAGGGCCACTTAAAAAAATAACACGCACATTATATTAAAGAATGTGATGTAACGGAAAAACAACGTTCTTAATGAAAGAAAAATCTTATATGTCCATAGCTACACGTTAAACAGGAATTTAATTAAACGGACACCAACGAAATTGAGTTTTTCGCGGCGTAGTAAACTCGGAATCGAAACTATCTGTACGCTTAATTTAAAGTGATCCTCAAATTGATGCTTATATAAGAAAGTAAAGAGAATATCGATCATGAACACAAATGAAAAAAATATATATAATGAAAAATATTGCAACTAATGCACAAAAGAATAATAAACGTATGCTTTAACATGAGTAAAAACACAACTTTATACTTCTTTATAAAATTAGTGTATTTATCATTTTGAAATAAAAATAAACTATTAACTTAAAATTCAAATAAAAGAACATTAATTATCAACAATTGCTACAAATGTACAATTAAAAATATAAAAGTCAAAAACAAACATATTAAAAATATTTATGTATGAGAAAAGTTTTTTTATATAAGACATAATAATTACAGTGTTCGTTGAGGAGGTAATTTAAAGTTACATTAATCGAAACATGACTTTTTTCAGAAACTTATAAATGTTTAGTTTAAACAATAAAAAAAACTATTCAATTAAAAAAAATAACTTAAAACTAAAAAATAAGTTTTTAATTTAGGTTTAAACAGTGAAAATAAAAACGTTACATTTCAAAAATGGCTGTGCCCTTAAAACATGAAAATTTTAAATTCTACAATAGCAAAACTCGCACAACCATGAATAATATGTCAAGATAATTCTAACCATGCTCTAGTATTAAGTTAATAGAAGACCTCTCTTTAAAAAACATATTCAAAGCAAACTAATTTTAGTTTTCAATGAGAAATCTATTTGCTTTTTGTCCCAAAAGTAAAAAAAATCCCATTCGAATATTTCACTTATCTTTACAAGGTTTTTATGTGTTTCGCGCACTCTTCATCATTTCAATTATCCGCTGGGGCGCTCCTGTGTTGTCACAGTTAAATTAACTCTTTTTATACATACATACCGTTTTTATTCCACTGAACAATTTCGGTATTGAGAACCACAAAACTATTCATTTTCTTTCATAGGCAGGCCATTTTTTAATTGAAATCACCGCCAAAAAAAAGCTTTAATTAATTTCTAACGTAACTTTCACCAATCGCCGAAATAAGAGGCGGAATGTATTGATTCAACAGAATAGGCAAAGAATTCAACTTATACCTACGAGTGTTTTTATTCGTAACAACCTTATATTCTCAACAATTGAATCAATTATGTCATTTTATTCCTTTGAGCCAATTCATACTAATGCATTATTCTAATTCTTTTCAAAGATGTGCGTTATTCTGTTTGGGCTGAAATATCGTCGCACTAGAGCTACACTGTTGCGTTATTCGGACTTTACATTTTAACTATTGTAGCAAGTTACTGTTCTCTTGCCAAATCCCTACCATGAGAAACCGAATATCCAGGAGCGCTTTTAAAATAAAATAATGTATTCTTCTCGGCTGTTCTTTAAAACCTTTCTGGCTTGTGGAGCGATGGAATTTGGTATATTTAAAAGCAATTGGATAACGAAGGCATAGAGCAATGAAAAAAAGGCTAAAACTCACATCTCGAATAGATTGTCCCCCCGAGGGTAATCTTTTCGAGTTCAGTTTGAATAATCGTCGCACTAGAGCTACAAGAGGGCTATTGGCTTCGGACGTCGTATTTTAGAACCACAGTCAAGTGACGAGCCGACACCTGAGTAGGCACCCAACGCAACCGTTAAGGGCGACATCGTACGCAGCGTTAGGACTTTGAAGGATATTTAACGTGCACCCTCTCTATACGGGGTATTATTCGGCGAACATTTTAGGCTGCACGGGCCGTTTATAGGTCGGCAGCTATTTCGGCGATGCCCGGACCCGAACCTGGGACCTTTCGCATGCTAGGTGGTTGCCTAACCGACTGGGCTCCCCAGCCCCGTAATCTTTTCGAGATGCAGCATGGTCCCATATGGTACATTTATCCCTGTATTAAAACGCACAACAACATTTTTTTGCCCGTATTTTAGTACTCCATTGCTTTTTGCCAAACAAAATCACATTGCTTCACATTTGTTCCATAGGATGCATATCCTTGAACTAACTATTCTTATTTAATATTGCTATATTTTTAAAGAAAATATTTGAAATAAAATCATAAGCCGAAGGTTAGATTAGGACAAATACAAGTTTAATTAATAGCAACTTATCGTATTTTTAATATAATTCAAAATGCTTTAAAAAAAGGCTTATTGGATTGGTTGGAATAACATCGCACTGGAACTACAAAAAGAGGCGGGCTTTTTAATTTCAAACCATGTTCGAATGAAGACACGGTTTACCAGAATAACTTATTAAAATGAGATTTTTCAATAAGAGCAACAACAACAAATAAAATACAGAAACATAGTAACTCCGCAAGGATATACCAACCAAAAGTTACATCTACACCTGGTATTAAATTGAATGGAAGGTAGGTCTTGAGAGCAATTTCAGCAGAGCCTCGGAGACCTCCGAGATCCAATAATTTCGATCCGGGACCGGAAATATTTTGCATAATTTCGGGCGGCATATTCAAGTGGAGGTCGTGACTCCATGCAAAATAAATGGCAATCAATTCGCCTCTTGGGGGAGATATTTTAGAAGATTGATTCAGAGGAACGTATTTTATTCAATTATTACACTTATTTTTTAGATCTTTTGAGAGCTATCTAATTTGCGTGGCAATAGGATGCAATTTTATGCGGAATCTATTACCTCCACTTCGAGTTCGCCGATCTACTTAGCATATTAAAGTTGCAAAGAAGAATAAAGTTCCATTATATTTCCACTATTTGGCTTCGGATAGACTTATTTTTTAAAACAGGTGTTATACACCTAAAATTAACCACTAAACTCCTACTAACTACTTTATTTTTATAGAATCTAAGTTAACTTAGAACGTAACTTCGATTTTAAAACTTTAAAGTTAGTAAGTACTTATTGCATTAACTACTAGTTTTTAAAAAAATTATGAGTTAATTCTTAAAAGTTCTCTGCGACTAAAATAACTTTATAAAGGAATTCAATAAACAAAAAAAGTACAACATAAAAAAAAACTAAAATTTAGATCTAAGATTAACTTCTCTTTGTAAAACAAAGCAATTTTTTTTTAAAGTCTTATCTTGCAAAATTGATGTAGGTATTTTTTAATTGTGTTATAAAATAAAGTTTTAAAATCTGATAAGCAGGTTATTTTTATTCTTCGAATTACATAGAAGTTCGCCTATTCAAATCCATCGGGAAAAATATCTTTTAGGGAGGGGTGCTTATGCTTCAGTTTTTTCATTTGTCAGATAACAGAATTACAATACGAAAATAATTTGCACATAAATTATTGAAATAATGACATTGATTAATGACAATCCTTTGTCGAAACAATTGCCATCTTCATTAAAGATAACAATGAAAAAATATTAAAATATTAATGACCAGCAGCGCTTGAAAATTTAAAAGTTTTCCCTCAAAATTCTGATCAATTTTTATCTAGGTTTCGCCTAAATTAAACCAATTTTTAAAAAAAAGGGGGGTTTTTTTTGCTTTCTTCATACAAAATATAATTTTATGATTTACATCAGACAGTTTTAGGATTAATTTTTACCAGCATTAAATTTATTTTAAAAATCGTAGTTTCTAACTCAAAAAGGACATAAAGCATATACCTGAAAGTCGATGTGTAAAACTAATTATTTTAAATTAGATTAAATAAATTAACTAATATTATTTAAAATCCTTCTTAAATTATAAATATGAAAATATGAAGATATTTAATTATACCTTGAAAAGGTACGGTGCTGCCATCTCCCTTACATAAAGAGAACTTTTTCCAAATAATTATAAAACCATTAATAGACTATTTCGAATATTTTTTAATGCTCATCTAAACAAAAATATCAAATAAATACCCACAAAACTTAAAGTAATGATATAACTTCGAACGAAAATTTAAAAATTCGCAAATAGCAAAAACGAAGGCAGACTATCGAAACTTTTCTTATTGGAAATCTTTATTTACCTCTCGGACCTCAATTGGAACTAAAGTTCCAATAGAGGTCCGAGGTCTTATAATTAAGGATATCAACGGATAATAATATATATGAACTAATAAATTCATTTAATAACGATAGACTAATGTAACCAGAATATTATAACAGCCAATCTGAAACCAAAACTATAAATCACTGTTATCATCTAGAGAATATATTTTTAAGTTATCTCATATTAGTAAAGTATTTCTACGATACGTATCTTTTAAAGCGAAATACATAAATTTATTTTTTCTGAGACATTTTTTACAATTCGCATAGCTTACACAACCTGACAACCACAAAATATGACAAAAAATGACGTACTCGCAACATTTTTGTATCCTAGTAAAAAATAGGGCTATTTTACAAAGTCACAAAATAGGAGATCAACCCTATCTCTAACCTAATGTGTACAAACTACTATAACACATTAATCACCCAATCCCTACTTCCGATTTGTATCGCGTTGTGGCCCTTTTCTATTAAAGTACATCGTTGAAAATCTCAAACCCCAAATCCCTTTGGTCTGACATACATGATGGGTTAAATCGCATCCAAAAGATAAGTATCTTCAAATGGCACGCCTGTCAAGCAGGTAGCGGATTAACTTTCGACAACTTGGCAGTTTTCAAGTATACGCACTTATACGACTTTCCATTTTATCCAAATGATAACGTTTCGTGGCAGACTTGTTACTGATGGCATTTGGCAGGAATGTACGTGCATTGTTATAAGTATAAGGCCTAAGTGCTCGATATTATCCTAATTATTACCCAACTCCTCGGAAATCGTAACCACTGCTGAAATAAATCATCGAGGGTTCAGATTCGCCAGCGTACTAATTGCAATGGCTGAAACAGGCCATCTGTAAAATAGAGCTCCCTTCATCTATAACTTACTAACCGATAGTTATCTGCAGAAAGCACGAACAACGAATTTGAACTGCCTTGTAATTTGGGTTTATTTGTTTTCTGAAGATTGACCATTTTGGATTAAACTGACTAAAATGCGTACAAGTTTATAATAATTACAATCAATTATTCTTTTTTGAAAATACGAAATGTTATATGTAATGGAGGTGTTATCTGAAAACCATGTAATAATATAACTCCATGAAATAATTTTAAAAAATTGTTTAATTTAAAAGAACCCGTAAATTTATTAAAATTTGGGTAAAATTCAAATTATATGCTAATCAGCATAAAAAAACATTAAACCATAATTTTGTCTAAATTTTCAGTTACATAAAAAGGGGGACTGTATCAGGTTTAGAAAATCCTACTACCCACATGTTCTAACGATGTTTTTTGCTTTAAAATACAAAATTGGGGTAAATATTAACCTCTAGGATTTTTTGCTTGTAAAATCGTTCTAAAAGCAGCAATGACTCAGTACGAAAATGTTTTTTTTTCATGCCGAAGAAATTTTTTAAGAGCCAATTCAATTTTATATTTAAATATTCAATTTATTCAATATTAAATATTCAATTTTATATTCAATATTATATTTAAAGTTTAGTTTATGAAAAATCGATTTAAATAGTAGTCATTAATGTCACTTAACCAGCTTAGAAACGTCATTCAAAGCTTACCTGGGGTAAACATCTACCCCGGTTAGTAGTTCTAGGGTCGATTGTAAAACTTATTTTACTGTTATATGTAAATTATTTTACTCTCAATTAATGTAAGAATTTTTTTCAAATAAATAACATAATTTAGAAGTATTTTTGAAGCAAATGGACAAAAAAGTGTGTTTGGGTTTTTAAAAAAATGGTAGTTATACCTAAATTAATCTCAAATGCTCCAGAAAATTGTATATTAGGTTTTCTTTTTAATTCTATCGATGTAAGGTGAAAAATATTTTTTTTCTATCAGAACAACAGTGAAGAATCCATGCCCAAAAGGTTACACGTTGATGTTTATTAAATTACGCTTCCTTAATATGACGACTCCTCTTTAATCTTTCCCGCCACTTTCCGCTACAGGAAACCTCCTTGAAAAAAAGCAAAACTTTCCAATCTGCGCACAATGCGAGTTACTTTCCCCTTTTAACATGAACTAACGACACGCCACAGCGAAAACAATTTTATGCTTCACGTAACATGCAAATGATTCACTCTCTCCCCAAATCAACCTTTCGTTCAGACCCTCACTGCATAGTTTTGACATAATTTTAACTGGCAATTGTGACCAAAATGAATTTTTCACTTGCAAACTCACTATTCCACAATTAAACACATTTAGTCGTAATGCCGTTCACACGAATGAAAAAAGGGGCTAAGAAAAGCTTCTACTTTCATATGACTTTATAACAATCAGTCATTTCAGTCATTCTATTCCAAAATCAAAAGAATTATCGTGACAGTTATGTAAAACCAATGCAGGTAATGTAACACTAAAGGGTAATGTTCCTGAACGAGTAATAAAAAACTTGGTCACACTGCTAACAAAGTAACCACCCTAGATGTGAAAGGGGTTTCGTTACGCCAAAGAATTTTCATTTCACCATGGGTAAACACAGAATTATATACATTTATGTCAGTTGATAGTTTACATACCTACATATTTTCGCGGGAAATAATGCTAATATTTTTATATTGTGCAGAGAGTTCAACGACGTAGCCTGACTTCAGAAAATTTTTTAATTAGCCGATATTAAATGAAATATTTCCTACATATAGAAGCTGGGTGTTTGATAAATTAATAAGTACTCAAGCGCATAATTCACACAAAACAAATCAAATAGAATATATACTTAAAATCTAAAAACATCATCATTATTCACAACAATAAATCTGTCTTTTACAAACTCTGTTTACATCTAACTAAGCCATCTTTATAATTGCATGTCAAAACTTAAAGAATTGCTTTAATATTTTTTAACTGATTTTTTTTTATTCGACTTACAAATCATAAACATGCGGCTTTAGTCGAAACAAAAACATTGCATAATAGAGATTGTACAGAGTTTCGCTGCAAGAGAAAATCTTTAAATACAATGCGTAAGAGAAAAGTTTCCAAACAACGATAACGCCCTTAAAATTGCATGTTAGGCATTGACATTAGGTCACAAAATCCTGATATTTTCTTCACCCTTACCACGCATATATTTAAGTGACTCGCCAAGGAAAAAGACCGTTTTAATTGGCATCCTAGAATATAGAAAACCAAATTGAAAGTTGATTAAGGAGAGGTTCCTAAACCACGTTCAGCGACTCTCTGGAAAACTATCACATTTAAAATACAGCACCGGCAGTTAAGTTTCAGCATTTAATTACGCAGTCTAATTTATGTTGTAAAACGTAAACGATGAGCTGCAACATAGTATAACAGTTTTTCTTAATATTAGGAGTTAATAATGGTACGACAAAACAAAACTAAGCCAATATCAAATGGTCTGTTATTATTTTATTATTCTCTACACGAGTGTAAAACTATAAATAACAAATCGCATACCTTATTAAGCTCAGGTTCAGATGCAAATCCCAAACCGTACACCGTATTAGCCCTGATGTCAGACCATTGGCCAAACTTTTGTGAGGTTTTTGTAAAGGTCATGTTGGGTGTTATGGTGCTGTTGATGACGGCCTATAAAAAACATTATGTATCTAAATAAAAAATATTTCAAACAGTTATTTGTTTCAAACGTGAATTTAAACTCTAAGCAAACTTTTACGGACAAGTGAACACTTTAAAACGTTTAGCTTATATCGTCGTCGATCAAATAACAAAACTATAAATATGCAAAAACACAGAGGAGGAAAACCGGAAAATCCAGAGATTTTAAAAACCCTGGAATTTGGCACATTCTTGGTTTTGTTATTGGACCGACAATATGATGTTGATATTTTGGGTTCTTCGAAAGGTAAAATTAAATAAACCACCAATGTCAGAAGCATTTGAAAGGTGTACTATTTTATACTTAATTAAATCTGGCACAGACTACAAGTTATAATTTGCTGAACACTTTGCATTTATCAAAGAATGAATTATTTATAATTAAATCTAAAACAGTGGCCGATTTATAATTGTTTCACTTGCTTATATGCTGGAGCATAATGCCTACCTTCGATCCCTCAACGCTGATGATCCTATAAAGATTTCTGGTGGAATCATAGAAGAAACTGACATTGACTGCTTGTGAGCTAGCAGGCACCCAGGACCTTTTGGTCTTAGGATCGATGTGGAAGACATGCGCTTTTGTAGTGAAGATGGGTTGCTCCCTGAAAAAATAAATTATATAATTTAAATTATAATTTACTAAAATGTAAATACAAAAGATTCTGTTAACTATGAGAACCTCTCCAATGCTTTATGCAAAAAATCCGATAATTTTCATAAAATTTAATTTGTTTTTACTAATTTTTTAAGCAAAAAATATATTTTTGCCAATACATTTTCTTGTTGGCCTATTTAAGGTACAAATACGCCTGCAAATTAGAAATTAAATGACTGTTAACATGATAAAATAGATGAAAATGACCGTGTGCTAAGAGATTCATGGGGATAATTTAGTAATAATTTTAGCTTATTTGAAACGAGTTTTAAAGTACGGAAATCAAAATACCGTACAAAAAAAATTAGCATATTTTAAAAGTCCATCAATCGGATTTGATATAATCGACCTTAAAATATTCTATTAAAAGAGAAATTACACTGCTCAAAACAATTAGGGGAGCACTTAGCGTACTTTTGTTACCTTTCAGTCTCAACTTTTTATTCTAAAAATCGAAAATGTGAAATAGATTCATTATACAACCAGAATAAAATGGTAAAAAACAGGGGAAAAAATCTTAATTTTTTAAACTAAAATTTAAGGGGGGGGGGGGGGGTTGGAATCCTAACTTTTGAATAAATTAAAACAATAATTTTTCAAAAAATTTTGTTGAAAATAGTTAAAATCAATTTTAAACATCTAAAAAATGCATGTATGAATTTTTTTAGGGTGAATTTATTTGCTAAAATTGTTTCAGGGTGAATTTTATTTTACCATGTTTTCCATATTTTCATTCAATTAAAACATTATTTAATTCTTCAAAAGAGATGATTCTTAAATTTAAAGATACATAAGTGTGATATTATTAACTTAGTCAGAAAAAAATTGCAGGCTGATAATTCCAAATGGAATCATTGTTGTTAAAGGGTTTAAACCCTGCGCTCCCCTAATTGTTGTGAGCAGTGTAGTTACCAAAGTATTAAATTTAACTGCTTTCCATACACTGTAAAAATTTGATGTAACGTTACTCCAGCTTCATGGAGTAACGTTACACTCAATTTAAGGAGTAACG
The DNA here is from genome assembly GCA_019343175.1 of Oedothorax gibbosus. Taxonomy (NCBI): domain Eukaryota; kingdom Metazoa; phylum Arthropoda; class Arachnida; order Araneae; family Linyphiidae; genus Oedothorax; species Oedothorax gibbosus. The sequence continues at coordinate 4,178,541 of CM033281.1, forward strand.
TTACACAAATAAGGAGTTTACTCCGAGAAATCAGTGGCAGCAACTGCTGCTTCCGGTTTCACGGAGTAACGTAATACCACAAAATAGGCGTGTTACTATGTAACGGGTGTAACTTTACTCCATAAAACCGGAGGGAGCTAGATTTCCACCCATTCCCGGAAGAATGTTACGAAGCACGGTTTTACAGTGTAATGTATACTAACAACATATAGGGTAAAAATGAGGTGCAAAAAAATTTAGAGGCGAGATAGCAGATCACCGAATGATTAAATTACAATTCAATATCAGTGTATACTGTGGTTATATAGTAATTATAATGGAAGACGTAGCGTCGAGTGGGATAAAATGGCAATACAAAATAAAAACTGTTTGATAACATGCTTTCTAATCAGTTTGTACATTAAAAATAGGATTTAACAAAAAAACGTAGTAAATAAAACGAAAAGAAATCTCAATTTCCTTACTTTTTTATTATTAACCGAGTAATCGTCACTTAAAATATTAAAATAGGATTTATAAACAGGTTTTCAAGTACTTTAAAATGTTGTTTAATTAAACAATCTGTCAAGTCCGAAATGCATACAAATAATATTTTAAAAACATTAAAGTCTAACTACATAATTGAATTAAAAAATAAGATTGCCGACTAGTAATTTTAAGACCTAATATGCATGATTATATTTCAACTTATATTTCTTTAAAATAAATTTTTAATAGAAAAAACTTAGTAGTTAATGCAAAGTAGTGTTTCAAATTTTGTATACACACAATTATTGCCACTGTAAAGTAATAGAGAAAAATCTGTTTAAATTAGAACTAAATTGTTTTTAACAAAACTAAATCATGAACGCAAGCGTTTTAAGAATACAAATTAGGTAAATACATTCCACGACAAAAGAAAAACAAAAAAAAATGCATAATGAAGTATAAAAAACCCTTTAAAATATAATTTGCATAATTTTATCACATCGTATTTTGTAAGAAACCAAAAAACATACCTAAATTTTGGTTTTATATGCTAGAGACGTCTCCTAATTTAATTTTTCCCTGGATATCAAATATTGTGTTGTGTTCGTTTATGCAATATCATGACATAAAAATTTAACTAAGTCAAAGACCATAAGTTAAACTAATTAAATTACACATTATAAAATAAAGCAAAAATATTTTTTTTGTGTTTAAAAAAAAGTAATGTTTAAACAATGACCCACCAAAACAAAAGAAAAAGTTTCATACTTAACGAAGCAGCATATTCTTAAAAATCCAGATAAAAAAAATTAAAAAACCAAAGCCTAAATTAGTTTTATAAAATCTTTACAATAGAATTTAAAGGGGATCATCAATTTCTCATTATAAAGACCGAATCATTAACTGGACAAGAGAGCAAAATCATTAAAATAATGAGGATGTGGCATTATAAAAAAAAAATCTTGAGCTTGAACGCTCGTCAAAGTTTGCTATACTTTAACAAATTTTAAAGAAAAGAAACTTAGTTACCCTGACAATTAACAAAGTGTTATCTTTACTGTGCGTTAAGAGCGCAGCAAATTGAATTGCTGTACTTAAGAGGCGTAAATTAACTTTAAGACGAAGAGAATTAACACTTAGTAATTAAGAGAAATCCGACCTTGAAAAAACAGATCGAAAGGGTTAAGACGTCTCATAGTGAGCAAAATACATTCTATTAGCAAAAAAGGAGGAAATTAAGTAACGTTCAACACTATCGATTCCGGTTTTTAGCAATTAAATTTAAAATTTAATATTTTAATACAAATTTATATGAATATCAAAGAGTACAAGAAGGTTACCGGTTCGTATCACAGTCACACTATAAACGTATTTGTGCTTAAAAATAAATATCCCTCAAACCTCGCTGAGTACACCGCGATAGAAGTGCTTTTTAAATCTGTTGAGTCCTAGCCGACTAAGCTTTTGTTCAACCAACAAAACCAGTTGGTTGAACCAACAAAATAACTTGACCAAAAATTTTTGTTTAACAAAATTATTATTCTTTCAACAAAATATTTTTTTGAGTGAAAGTGTTTTTCTGAGTAAAATAATCCAAACGGCTAATCTATTTAAACAAAACTTTTTTTTTCAAAAAATCATCCCTATATCTCAAATCATGTGTCGTTAATAAAATAGTACCGAATTTAACGAAATAAAATTAAAGACAAAACAAAATTTGAGTTACATAAATTTAACATACTACCCAATTACAGAAAATATTTTCGGAAATAAAAATTTATGAAATTTTACATAAAAAAACTACATTTATTATTTTTACATTGTTTTAGTGGTTATCTTCTTTTGATTTCGCGATATACGTTTGTAAAACAAAAAAGAAAAATACTTGTAAATTAGATGGTATTAACATAAAAGAATACATAAAATTAATACTAATAGATAAACAAAATTTCTAAACTTACCTTTTTGTAAAATTACGAGGGCTACTTAAAGGGGGAAAGTCTTGAAGAAGTAAAATTAGATCCCTCGACATTTTACATTATTTTTTATGTTAAAAATAAATCTCGGTTCACATACGAGGCGCGTCACAAAATAATTTCTACGTAAGGTTATTTTTATGTAAAACATGCACATATATTGTTTTATCAAGAGAGATTTCTATTTTCATGTAACTCAACTTTAAGTGCCTCACATCGCTATTTAAAAATTCTATGTCCCAAAAGAATAATTTCTAGTGATATTTAAATTTCACACAAACACAGAACTCTTCTTAATATGAAAAGCATAAACATTCAAATAGACATGTAGTAAATTAACGCCGTTTTTAATTATTTGTTAAATACAACAAATAAAGACAATTTCTCTGGTCACATAAAATTTTTCAGTTGGCAATTCACATCGTTAAAAAAAAGAAACTATCAGTTTCACCATAAGTTGATGATGATCTATTGAAGTCAAGAAGCACAGTGAAATTTGAGAAACTGAAGAAAGTCGAACAAAAATGTTTCGTTTGAAAACTAAGCTCCTTTTCATAGTACCGCCCTTGGCTACCTGCCAATGTCTTTCTCTTTAGGTTAGTAACTTTTTCTTTGATGCTACCTACAACCTACAGTTTGTCAGACCCACAAACAAGCAGAAACAGCAAAACGTTCAGCAATAAAAAGAGCTGTTATCCTCTTCTATTAGTGACTGATCATGATCCGCAACGCTAAGTTATCTGGCGTGTCCTATTAGAAAAGCTGTTTGGCTGACGTCATAGCCAAGATTTTCGGAAGGGAGAAAGAATGACTAATGGATATGGAATATAAATTTGATTTATTGGTGCGATACACTAGGCGTAGAGAATACAAATATTACGGCATGAATATTTAGTTAATATTAGATGAAGTACAAATATTTTATTTCCCAAAAAATATTACATTGTAGAAAAGGTATAGTATATAGAAAAGAAAGGTTTAGTTTAAATAACATCGTTACCATTACATTTTAACAGCTAGTTCGACAAGAAATGAGCGCAAATAATATTTATGGACACTTTCGAAACTTAAAACGCTGAATATTGATGATCGTTTTAGTTAAATTAAGAACTGAAAATGGAGACATTCAGATACCTACGACAAATTAAACACGAAAACGACAACGGGCATCCAAGTAAAACAAAAACCGCGAAAGAAACGAAACGTTTAATTGACTGTCTACTTTATATACTGCAAACGCAAATCAAAAAAGTACCTAACTATATTCCAATTGCCAGATGTTTCAAACACGTTTTTCCCAAGCAGGTAACTAATTTGGCTCAAACATTGTGAAATCGAACTAACAGCTGTTAGAAGTTTAAGAATTCAATTCCGAGAGAAACCAGAGTTGAAAAGAGAAGCGGGAAAAATAACTTTCAGATAACAAAGGACTTAGTAGAAAGATTTTTTTTCTTCCGAAAAATGTCCCTGGAGAGTTTATTCTGCACGAAAATACTTTCGACAAGAAAAGGAAGAAAAGAAACGATGAAAACCCTATTGTAACGGACAAGAGAAAAGTCCCAAGTAAATGAAACAGTTTCTAGTATTGATGAGAAATATAAGAACAAGATTGGATATTTTAATTGGTCAACAAAAAAAGTCGTTCTTTAATTCGATATCTAGTATCTCTTTAGTCAAACTTAAATTCTCAATTTTTGTTGAAAATGAGTCAGTACCAAAATGTTTTATTATACTGTACACCTACTTCATTGTACAAAAAAAACTTCAGAGTCCTAACTTTATTAAAATCGATTAGGAGAACCTAAATTAGTTATTTATTTAGACTAATGCTACTACTGACAGGGCTTTTCAGCTCGCCTTGACGAATCCCTGTTTTGATTCTCATCTATACCATTGTCTAAAATTTATTGAACAAGCTTAAAACGAAAGTTGAATTAAGGAGAACAATAAAATCAGAACTTTTTTCGAACAATTGTTAGATTTCTTGAAGTTAATTTTAATAAAGTTCGACTAAAGAAATACTAGTATTTTCTATTCACTGGATTACAATATTTCTACCGTTGGTCGTATTTATTAGTTTTAAATTGATAAACATAGACCAAACAAACCCATTTCTGCTCTTAAAATGATGCATTTATGTTGAAAAGAACGAATTGAAGAACAAAACAAACAGGAATGGATTACAGCTGGTCACAATCAAGAACATAAAAATTCCACAATCTCAGTTAGGGGCGTGACATCTATAGCGATAGTCCTTCTACCGTTGTCACACGCAAGCGACAAATGACAAACGAACAGGAACCAATATATACTTCCTTCCGATATGTCCAATATTTTTTTTTGTGTGTATGGTAGGAAAGGCTACTCTTACTCTATATACAGTTAGAAATTAGAAGGTGAAATGTCATTTTCCTTTTTCTGAATACTTTGTTAAAAGAATATTCATCGGACAATTATGCACTAAGCACCATTAGGGGCAAAAAAGAGAGCATATAAGTAGGGATGACGATTTCAATGTTTGACCATTTTCTAAGATTTTAATCAAATTGACTGTATTTGAAAAATTGACTTTTTTCATAGGAAGAGTTTATTTAAAAAAATTAATTTTAAATTCCAAAACTATAAATAAAAAAAATCCTAAAAATAGTCATTTCAGGGGCAAACTTAAATTTGCTAAAATGAAAATGAATGGCTTTCCCCAAAAAAATTGCGCTTTGTAAATATTAAACGAAATATATATATTTTTTTTTATTTGAGACACATGCAGTCGTAAAAGAGTATTTAACATATATGTGGTGTAGTATTTGTAAAAACATCTAACATAAACCAAAAACAAAAACCTTAACTCATTAATGACGATTGGCAAGAAAATTTGCCACATGAAAATAAGTTTTGTGCATTAGTTTATTCAAATGAACAAAATATAACACAATTGAAGACAATAAGTACTGAATGTGATGATTTTATTAAGATTTAAAGCGAAAAAGACGTTACTAACTAAGAAAAATAGTTTAAGATGCTATTTTTTGAAACTAAAATATTAAAAAACCGGTCGTACGCAAATTGACTATTTTCCTAGTATTGACCCCTAAACTTTTGAAACCAAAATGATTCAAAGCATATAATCATACAACTTAAAAAATCTCAATAACATGTTTATCAAATGCTAATCACACAAGTCGGCTATTAAATTCAATTCCACTGCTATTGAAATACGATAAACAAGATATAAAAATATAGAAATAAAAACTAGTAAAAAGAACATTCGGAAAACAACTTAAGCAATGAGAATGCTTAACAAACCTCATTAAATTGTATTCAGTAAATATTGTAGCTGAATTTCAGTAAAACAAGTAAGGCGAATTTTACAGTAATTGACCTTTTATTTCAAATAGTCAATTAAGGTTTTTGGTCATATTCTTGAAAACATAAAAAGTTATAACCATAGCACATATGTGATAATGTTATCCTGTCAACATAGCTACAAATAATCCAATTTAAAGAAAGTGATAAAAAATTAAATAAAAACTTGCCAAGTAGAGTGACACTCTCGATTTTCCATTTTTATGTTCCTGTACACTCCTAAAACAAACGAGCGGTTTTAACTCAGTCTGAGTTAATTTCCACTCCTTTCCGGTGCCGAAAATGCACTTCTCCTATAGGAGTGAATTTCACTCTTTTTCGGAGTGGGTAAAAGAAATAAAAGAAAACAATCTGCGTCCTACACTCTTAAAACGAGCGGTTTTAACTCAGTCTGGAGTTAATTTCCACTCCTTTCCAGTGCCGAAAATGCACTTCTCCTATAGGAGTGAATTTCACTCTTTTGTTTTAAGAGTGTAGGTATTAAAGCCCAAATCAGAACTTAAAACTTGACAAGGTCCATGATGAGTTTAAGTGAAGAACAGATAAATAAAATTATAAATTGTAATTTTCTTATCGTGAGACAATATATCGAATGAGTAAGTTGTTTGCCAACTACTTAAACTTCGCACCTCACTGCACTAACAAAACGAATAAAAATATATTTATTCGGAAGAGTTAGCAAGACAAATGGCTACTGTTCTCAGGAGATCTACGGGTAAAAGAAAAAAAAAGATTTAAAAAGAAATAAAATCATATTAAGATTTAAGATTTTAAATTCTTTAACACCACTGGAAAAATATGAGGTAAGAAAAGAGCAGACAAACACAATTATCCAAACCTTAGTTGTTATAAATATTAACATTTTATTATTTACACTTATATTTAATTCGATTCGTAATATCAGTTAAGAACTTAAGACACATGTTAAAAACATTCAGAATTAGATAACTTCTTAAACTTGGAAAATTACAAAACATCTAATGCCGAATATAGCAGATTTTAATTTTTTTTTTCAGCTTGATATTTATATTGAATAGTATAGAGCAATTTTTTAGAATATGATGACTTAACATAGCTGAACATCAAGCACGAAAAATCCTTTTAACTATACGAATTAATTAATCTCTAAAATAAAACCGAACATTCGACTATTTTTTTTTTAATATCTACTACACATGAACTATATTTCAACATTCTGAGCAGAAGCTCTTCCGCTGCTTCAGTAATTTCTTTTTAAAAGTCAGTTCTCTAGAAAGACATTTATTGCAAATTTTTTTAAAAAATGCGTTCTGGTGTAATTGGAATTTCCATTTCAATTGTCCGGAATAAAGTTTCAAAAATTCTTACTATCTTTTCCGTGTCTAATTAAAGGAACTTCGAAATTCTTTTATACAAAGTTTTTACAGCGAAAACTATTTAGAAATGGCGCTTATCTGATTACGGAGATAATTACTTTTACAATTATTCAGCCCATCTTTACAAAAGTTTCATGCAAGTTAGTAATTGGGCATTGAACTTAACACAAAATTGGAATGTAAAGCTCCAAATTCATTAAGTTTTCCATAATCTCAAGTAAACAATCATCGTTTTATCGAATAACTTGATTTGTCAAAATAATCAATAATCTTTTCATTACGCAAAATTTTGGATTTTTCTCAGACATGAGAGGATATATTCATCATTCTATTGAGAGTTGTAGAAGAGCATTTATAAAGATTATAAATTTGTATAAATAATTCACTGTGCAAATATATTCAAATTTGGATACAGAAATGGTAGGTAAATTTTCAGTTTACATAAAGGCTTGTTTACACTTTATAAATAACATGGTAATCACGCGCAAAATGTTTTGTTTTCTTTAATTAAAAGTTCTTGAATTTAAAATTAAGTTCCAAAATTTTACAATAAAATCAAATAATTGTTTTCCGCTAAGAAACTTTTCAACTTTTTATAAATATGCATGAAAAATATGAAAATCACGTTATTTGCTTTCGGTGAAGGTTTTTCTTTTCAGGGGGAGGCAATTGTATAACATAAAAACAAGGTAACATTTAAAAGAAAAACTATAAGGAAAGTCTGAGAAATGTCGAATTTTATTAAGCACTTTTGTTATATCATTCTAAACTTCTTCATAAGCAAATATGTCATGAGAGAGAGGAAAAAGTAATTTAATCTATGTCTCAATTTTTCATGGATCAGGTTATTTGAAGATAAAAAAAAATATGTTACACTTCTCTCAAAAACACCTTAATGTATTCAAATTCATTTCATTCAAGTAAATGCAATTCTTTTGATATTCTCATTATATTCTTTTACGCTTGATTAATTTAATATGAATAACAAAAGTTTTCATACTAAAAATTAGAATTTAGATTTTTCCATTCAAATAAAGTAATTTTAGAAAAATTGAATAAAAATCTTTTGATGTTTAAGATTAGTTTTGACCATTACTATGTAAAGTACATAATAATCGTTCGTGTTGGTAACCTATATTCATTAATTTTTTTTAATCTGAAGCTTTATACTTATTTATATTATTTGCATCAAAATTCTGATTTTTCTGTCTTACAAATATGCATTTTATTCAACACCTCCGCAACACAAATATATCTTATTTATGTCAGTCCTAATAGAATTTCACCTTTAAAAATTCGTTTATCCACTTAATAATCAAACTTCCAGTGAACTGATAAACAATAAATTTACGTTAAACACTCCCATATAAAAAAATACGTGTTCTTAACGTTAAAAAGGACGACGATTTTTTCTTTTAAATGACAATCGATTTGAATTTACTACTTCCAATACAAATCTCACTCCATTTATACGAACTCCACACAATAAAAACAATAATGACTCCAAATGACATTTCAATAACTTATTGATGAAGCTAAGCCTCCCACATGAACAGACACGAAAAACTGACGCTAAGAAGCTAACAAAGAAATACCGTGCCACAAAGAACAATTAAATAAAGGTCTTTTCTCGTAACTTCTCCCAAATAAGCAGAACAAAAGACAACTCTACCGTCCCCGATACAACTGGCCGTTGCCAGTAAAAACAAAAATCAAAAATAATGGCAGATAAGATGAAACAGGCTTCTGAAACGGATCGTTAATCAATGGCGTAATTAACGTAAAAAATATTCCGAGGAAGAATGACAGAAATTCGCGCTGTAATTCAATATTTGGCGGCAATCCAGGACTTGGGTAGTTTTTAGAGTTCCGAAGCAAGTGATGGACTTCAGTAAGACAATCGAAATGAAACAAATTAATGGACGCAAAGGATGGTAAAGTAGATCGTGGGAATATTGTAGATATAATTTTGCTTAACAAAAATGTGTGTATGTACCTCAAATTTGTTGAGTTAATTATAATCATTGCCATGATGGAATGCGAAAATTACACGACCAACACATTTCAATCGTTATTTATTAACGAACTCAAAAAATATTTTAGTTATATTTTTTTTAAAGTTGCAGGCACGGTAAAAACAAATCACGAAAATAACAAAATTTGCTATATTAGCCAATTGATTATGATGCGCATTTCCCATTCATTTTTTTATTACTATGTAGTAGAAGACTGGTTGTTAAGATTTGATTTGATATTCGACAAATTGGTGGTGAGTAGAAAATGTTACTTTGGTCGAACAAAATTATTTTGAGATGCGTTTCTAGAACTAAGTCGTTTTAGTCACAATTCTGATTGAAATCGGGTTTCTTTTATTTAACTTCCTACACAATTTTAAACTTGTCGAAAACGAAGGAATACATCAGAAGACTTGAAAATGTAATATATAAGGAAAGGTAAGACTCAGACGCAAGATGCTAAGGATTTTAGTTTGTAAATATAAAACTTCAGGGAATATTTATATATATATGTGCGCGATATAAATAAGTTTGGAATAGAGATACTAGAGATAGAATAGAGTTCTTTTGATGGTTCATTACATATGTATTAAGAAAGATGGCGAGACAGTTCTAACTTTGCATAAAATAATCTACAATTTTCGCTTCTATTTTTAGAGCATCAACTTTTAAAAAAAAATTATTCTTCGAACTGCAAATTAATTTAACAAACGATAAATAATATTAATTGAATTTGAGAAAGAAAGTTAATGAAAATGGGCAATAATGGGGAATAAAAGTTGTTAATTAAAAAAAAAGCGACAGAGAAGGTTCTCTTTCTTGCATAAAAACTTTTTATTTTAATTTTCAAAATAATGTTGTAAAGTTAAATGGTACATATTATGATAAGTTTCGCTTCCACTTTTACAGCAAAACAAATTACATCATTATTCTTCGAACTTCAAACAAATTTAGCTAACGATAAAGACCTTTAATTAAATCTGCGAAAGAAAATTAATGAAAATGGTTAGTTTGGGCGTTTGGATTAGAGCTACCTAAAGACCATGTTTGGCGATTTTCTTTCTAAGGTAAGTAACAATTACTGTTACAAAACCTACTTATTATGAGTTAGTTCATCAATTCATAAAACGTATTTTAAAACCGTATTAAAAAGTTGCATGTAAAAATTCCAAGTAAAAATGTAGTGAATATGAAAAAGTGTATACACGTGAAAATTATAAGGATCATTTGTAAGTGAAAAGAACCTTTAAGTGAAACGTGTCTGGAAAACAAAATGTTTATTCTCTAATATTAATAATATTTTGTTCAGCTCAAGACAAAGAATAATTTCCTTTCGCTTTCACAAAAATATTTTCGTAAGAAAAGGGAAATAATGGCTACAACTAGGAAATGAAAAACTGAAAATGGAAGAGAAAGCAAGAATACTAAATATATTGTATAAATAAAGTAAAAATCAATGTAACCTTTGTTTGCAAAAGTCTAAGAAGGCTCTTGATTTTCATATTTATGATTTCAAACGTTAATATTTTAAAGAAAAACTTTTTAAGTAAAAATATGCTAATGGGTTAAGTTTGGGATCTTAAACGATAGTTCGTAATCGTATAAAAGGAAAGTTCATATATTAATATTAGGGGTTTGTAAAACGAGCGTTTATCTTGTATTGTAATAGTGTTTACCCCTTATTCCCCCCCCCCTTGAGTAATTTACTTAAAATAGAATATCTCTCGATCAGTATTCTCCATCCAGAGACACTTGGCCCTTCATCAAATGAAAACAAGGACTGCCCAACGCCAACTTTCGACCTACATACCGAATGCCAAAATAGAAAGCTGAAATTAAGCAGAGATTGCTTTTGTATACAGAAAAATGTATAGAACTATTTGCTTGGAATTCATTGAAAACGATTGGGATTTTTTAATAAGTAAAAATTTAAAGGAAATGTTGTTAAATCCAAGCCCGCTCCAAAGCAGCTCAGCCGGACATTAGTCAGAGCGCTAACTCAAAGGGAGGAATTTTGGTTGATGAGTTAAAATTAAATTTGTAATGTATGGTGTCATAATTCATAATTACGTTAAGCCAGCAATAATTTTCAAGTTCAGTTTATTTTCATTAATAGAAGCGACGTAAGTCGAGTCGACGAAGAGTCACGCTCGATTTCGGAGGTCTTGCAAAAAAAACCCTCCAAAATAAGTTTTTCAGCGGTACATTTATAAGAGATAACGCAGTAAAAATATTGGAATGGCCTAAAAATAACGAAACATACTGACAAGGCTTGTTTGTCCATTCATAGCATACAAAAAAATTTGAATTTTTAAGGCTTTTTACCTCAAATTTTGGTTAATTGAAGTGATCCTCGGCAAATATTAGATTTAAAAAAAATAGCATTTTTAGTAATTAAAAAATTCTAGCATTTTCTAGCTTAGTGTTACTTTCCATTCATTAAAAATTCTCGCGTTTTATAAAGAAATCTAGAAAATATTATTTGGATCATAGGTTACACTTTATTTTATCCGGTAACATTTTTTTACATTCATTTTTGAAAATTTAATTGCCTTTTTTAAAAAAAATTCTGGCAGAATAAACTGCAAAACCAACGCTGGTTGATAAACTCAAAATCAAAGTAACCTCAAATAATACACTTTAAAAACCTGAATTTTACTATAAAAACATCAATTTTCAACTTATAAACTTTTTTCCAGAAGAAATAAGAAGTGTTGAACAATGAAGATTCCCAGTTCTTTTCAGAAGTGAGTCGTAACTAATTCCATAATCCAAAGATATGTCAAAAAATACCTATCACGCACAAGTCTTTCATGCATGGCATCCCATACATTATAACTAATCATCCAAGCTCTAAGAATCGATACAACTTTAAAATTCAGCAGCAGCCTCTAAACGAAACATGCTCAAAATCATTGTTTTACAACTTTTTTTTTACTTGGAAACAATGAGAGTACTTTGGTATTGTTTTGGTTTAATGAATCGTGATTAGATATTTTATGCCAAGTGTAGAAGCAAGTGTTTTGCTTGTTTACTTATTGTTACAAAATTAGGCAATCGGAATTGCTCTAACATTATTAAAACAAAGCTGATAATATTTTGAAGTAGAAATTATAAATAAACCCCAAATTCCTCAGAAAACGTATAAGGGGCCATTTAAGTTTAAGAATATTCGAAAAGAATGTTATATTTTACTAAAAGTCCCTATACACTATTTTCTCATCCATTACAAAAATTAAATTCAAAGTTATTGAAATTGAATTATTTTTTAATCAATTCGATGATAAAAATTAGATTAATTTTAAAATATTAACATCTGCGATTATTAAGCTTTCATATTTACATTGTAGACTTAAAATTAAATAAATCGAATTGACTACATCCATGAGAGATCTAAACAAATTTCTAGTGCTGGAAGTACGCATCGTGATCATGCTGCCATCTGTGAAGCAGTAACAAAACTAAAATAAGCTTACATATGCAGCAGCTAAAAAAAATTTACGAATATTTCAAATTTTTTTTATTAACAATTCGAAAAGATATTATTATTAAATATCTAAATAATATTTTTTTTAACTTACACAAAATAGTAAATAATTTATACTTAAATATATTTTATACGAAATATTAAAAAAGTTATGTCACAAAGGTAAAAAGCTCTTTAATATAATAAAAAAAATCCTTTTTGATATGCACACGTTGCCTCCATCTCGCTTTTAATAAGTATTTTTTTTTGGTTTCTAGTTTCGTTTAAAAGATCCCACAATTATGATACTTTTAGTTTTCAGCATTGCATGTTATATTATGTAATAAATAGAAAGTTATTTAAAGAAATGATACTTTAACTGTTTCAAAAAAAAAAAGTTTTCAATTCTCAGTTTATATTTTTAATGTACAGCATCTGTTACATATAAAAAATATATATACTATTCAAACATATAATAATTTTTTTTTCAATTTATTAGAAAAATACCAATCTTAACTAAATTTAAACACTATTATCCAAAAAATAATTAACATAGAACCCAAAATGTTTTTTTTTTTTTAAATACCAACAATTAAATTTCAAAAAATGTTTAACACTTCACAAGGAATTTCAAATGAAAGAAAAATATTAATCCAGGAAAAATTATTCAACTATGAAACAATAACTTTCAGGCAAAAGGCAGGTTAGAAAATAACACATTTTCTGGTAATTCTTTTTTTAATTAGGAAAATAAAATGTACTGCAAAACGCATAAAAGTACATTAGTACATAAGCAATAAGTACATAATACAAAAAATAATCAAGTGCAAAACTATCTCTAACACAACTTTTCCAAGTTAAAGGTCCATAAGTTAAAACAAAAATACTTTTAGTTTCACAAAGACGACATATAAAGGGTGTATACTAGGCTTCGTCAGTTTGCAGTTTTTACATATATTATGAATCTTTAAAAAAGAATAATGCACATAAACAATCAAAAAATAAAGGTATGCTTTAAAACAATTATAATAAACCATGTCAGTTCAACTTTCAAATGACAGATAATTGGGCATAAAAAGCAGATAATTGGGTGTCACACAGAAAGAAAAAGCATTTCTAGCTATGTGCTAAAAATTTCCTGCAATGGTAAGAATGACTAGTTGCAGAGAAATTACTAAAACTACACATAGGCCAAGGACAATAGTTCCTACATCCTTTTGAAAGAAAGATGTCCAAGAAACATGTTGTGTCCAGTAAGTAGGAATACCTGACAATTCTTATCATCATAGGTATGATTTTCTACTTATCCTGTGTCTCCTTACCTCTATCAAACCCTAAAGAATAATTTGAGCTTCCAGTATGGATCATTATGTTATGTATTGATATACAAATACCAAATATCTTTGAGTTTTGGACAGAAAGCGTGTGTTACATTACAAATTCTAACAGTGATCATCATAATAGATTCCTTCTTTGTATGTTGTTGTGTTACTACAAATTAATTGAATCTTCATATAACTCAAAAATGCGGTATACTTAAATGGATATACGAGTGTGAGAAATAAGTAACGTTGAATTACTTTTTTTTTAAAAATAACACTGATTTTTTTTATTTCAATTTTAAAAAATTTTAATACTTCTGCGAACAACCTTTTTGCATCTCTTCATATCTAGTGTGGCTAAACAAATCATCTCTTATAGGATATTTCCATGCAAAATAAACTTTTTTGTAGTGCAAGTCACATGTGTAAAAAATGATTATCACTACAACTTTTAATATTAAATGAAACAAAAATTAGCAGAATAGCTGATCTACACTTATTGAAACTGAATAATGTAAAGTTCTTTATTTAATTTGATTTTTTTTTCCAAATTTAAGAGAGATTGTCAGTCCCATAGAGCTAATGCATTAGTTTTGGAATCACAACTTCCGCAGAAGTATTGCTTTGCCATGTTAGCCCTTTTTCCCCAGGTAGGGGAATCAACATAACATCAAAATGAAGCAAATTTGAAACGAAAATGTTATCTAGTTATTTAATTGTATATTTTTGAAGTTGTAAAATGCCCCAAAATATACAGCAGATGGCGACACTATTTTAAAACTTTATCAATTAATAATTAAATAACCGGATGTTATTTTCTTTTCAATTTTGTCTTAAATTGATGTTATGATGATTCCCTTACCTGGTGAAAATGGGACAACATGGCAAACCAATACTTTTGCGGAAGTTGTGATTTCAAAACTAATGCATTAGCTCTATGGGACTGACAGTCCCTCTTAAAAAGCTTTTTTTTAAATTGTGACTTTCACTACACTTACATGGAATCAGCCGATAATATTAGCTCATTAACAATTGATTTATGAAAGTGCAATGGTCCCTGGCGTGAAAAGGGACTAAGAGAGCAATTATGTTGCCTATCATTGAAACATCCCATAAAGCAATAAGCTCCTCAGCAATGACCCCCTTTGGAACTAAAGTGCAAGACAACATTAACCAACTCCTAATCGTGTTAATATCTTGCAACTTTGTTAGGGTTAGTTTTAATTATCGTCGCACTGGTGCTACATGACGGGCGTCGAATTTAGAACCACAGTCAAGTGACGAGCCGGCATCTGTATGTTGCAACATGATGAAATAATGGTGACGTCAGAATGTTTAAAGATCATAAATAGATATAGGCTATTATGTTATTAAGTATGTTAATAAAACTTCTGACGATAAAAAAAGGATATGCTAACAAAATTTCTTCGCGGGACAGTGGAAGGACCAAGGCTTGCTTTTCATTTTTTAGCTCATGTGACAGAGGCGATGAGGTACATTGCAGAAGACATTCTGGTCAATAGGTCAGATTGACGCAAAACTCCCAATGTATAGTTCCCCAGCTACCTAAGTTCTCACTTTATATAAACCACTGAAAGGATGGAAGGCTGAGTGGAACAATCCAGGATTCAAACTCTGGACCTGTGGAAAAGTAACACAAAGCAAAGTACCACTCAGGCAATAAGTCCACTGAGTCAAGTTGAATTATCATCCCACTAGAGCAACATGAGGGGCGTCGTAATTTAGAACCACAGACAAGCAATGAGCCAAGACCTGAGTAGACACCTAACACAACTTTTAATGGCAATATTGTGCACAGCGTTGGGTGTTTGAAGCATATTTAACGTTCACTCCCTCTAAACGGAGTAATTTTCGGCTGCATAGGCTGTTTATAGATAGGCAGTTATTTCGGCAATGCCCTGGTCCCAAATACAACCATATCCTACTAATTTGCAACTACAAAATAAATTTAGTTGCAGTTATCGAGACTAGTCTTTTCAAATGTCACTATCAACTTTTTTAAGTGGTTTCCAACAAAATAATCATCTTAAAAAATCACAAATCTTCAATGATCTTAAATTTGCCAAAATTCTCTAGACTGTGATCCTCTCTGCATCGTTAATTGTGATTCTTAAACTTTAGGAACTTCAGATCTCCAGAAATTGAGAAACTATGGTGGGTCTATATGTGCACTACTACGACAACCAAGAGTTTGTGCATAAATTACATGAAATACTGGTCACCTCCAAAGTGGAAAAAAAGCAAAAAAAATCTTTTACAAAAAAAAAATGCTATTGAGATAATGCATGGAATTTGGGTTTAATGCAGTGTTGTAGAAAAGGTTGGTGACGTTTTTTGTAAAAAAAAAATCTTATAGAAAACCTGGTGTTTTGGCAAAAATGGGGAAATAAAAAGTTTAAAGTTTTGTTTCTGAGCAGTAGTAGCTAGGTTTTTGGTTGCTGCTGCCGACATCCAACAAATTCTAGTATGTTTGAAAATGTATGTAGAAAAGCAGGTATAATAGCTACATTTTTGCAAGTACTAGTTTTTGTAACACAAATAATAGAATTTTTACATTCATACTGTTAATAAAAGGCACATTTAGCACCTTCCATGTCCATTTGGTATATCGTTCATGTGACAATATTGGACAAGGACGCTTGCTGGCAGTTTAACGCTTGCTCCCTTGGGTGAAATCTGGTGAAAATTGCTGTTAAATTATTTTTTACGACCCTTTAATATTTGACTCAAGCTCTGAGTCATTTTGTATATAATAAAAAAACTCAACAATTGTAGTAGCTTGCACAAATGAATACATCAAAAACTATTTTCCTTGATCTTTTGCAAATTAATAATTACTCATTATCACTTGTTCAATGTGTTTGAAATTCATAGAATAATGATACCATTTTTTTTAATAAATATCTTTTAGTCACTACAATTTAATTTACAGTTCAAAAAATATATAATTAGTAAAATTGATGCTTTAAAAATAAAAGCGAAACTTTGCATATTTTTATGCAAAGTTAGAATTCTATATATATATGCATCCTTCTTTATATACATATAATGAACCATCAAAAAAACTATTGTGATATTACAACAATCCAAACTGAATCATATCACATAAATAAATATTCTTTCAAAAGTTTTATTTTTA
This sequence comes from Oedothorax gibbosus, assembly GCA_019343175.1. Lineage (NCBI taxonomy): Eukaryota > Metazoa > Arthropoda > Arachnida > Araneae > Linyphiidae > Oedothorax > Oedothorax gibbosus. Next base: position 4,195,666 of record CM033281.1, read on the forward strand.
TTTTAAATAAAGTTTCTCGTACGTTTAACAAAATGGCAACAGTGAAAATATTGAATAAAAACAGAATTTGCATGTTATTTCAATGTAGTTAAAATGTTTAGTTATTTAAATTTTAAATAAACTTCTAATTTAAATTTTTTAATGGGGACAGTCTAACCTGATTTTTTGCTTCAAAAAGACGTATCCCACTAGTTTTTGAGACTTACGGTTCGTTCTGTGAAAGTGGATGACAGACAGACTGAACGATTATAATACCTTCCAATTTTTACGTTATAAACGTGGTGTGGAAGCTAAAAAGAAGTTAATAAGGACAAAGGATTTGGTGTGAACACTTCAAACCATACCAGTGTAATGCAAGGGTCAGTGGGGGCCATCTCCAAACAACTAACAACCCAGTTGGGTTAGTTAAGTTTGAATTATTGTTGCACTAGAGCTACACGAGGGCTATTGGTGACAGGCGTTGTAATTTAGAACCATAGTCAAGCAAAGAGCTGACACCAACTATCAACCCAGTTGCTTAATATTTAATGCACCAGTCTTGTCTATTTTATCCCCATGGTCAATCCTGCCTATTTCTATCTTCCAAGAAGAGCTGAAACATAGCTGTGCAAGCCTCATAATTTGCAACACTGGTCAAGTGACAAGGTCTACACCTGAGCGGGCATTCGACAAAACTGTGACACCTACCCCATAAATACTTGGAAAACCACAAATTTAACAAGCAGTCCTAGTATTGACGATTTCCTATGACAAAGATTTATAAAGGCCCCTGGCACCTCCACGGCCAATCTTGCTTCCCCAAACACATTTTCCGAGTATTAACAGCGGAAATTGAATTTGTAAGTTCGGTCAGGAAAATAGGGTTATTTGTTGTAAACATTAAACACACATGGATTTTATTTAGTACTAGCAAATTTCTTTTTGAGGACGGTTAACTGGGCTCTAATGCAGAAAGTCTCAGCCTATAGATGCATGTCAATCCACTCGGACATGGGGGCCCCCAAGCAAAGGGGAAATTAAAGCTAAAATGTTAAGAACACTAACTCATGCAACTAAAACAGGTTATTCAAAATGTAATGAAAATGTGATTTTGCATCATAAAGTTTGAGATTGGATTAACATTGCAATATAATAACACACAAGCTATTGGTGACGATTTTAGTATTTTTTTTAAATCATGTATTTGTTGTAAACATTAAACACACATGGATTTTATTTAGTACTAGCAAATTTCATTTTGAGGACGGTTAACTGGGCTCTAATGCAGAAAGTCTCAGCCTATAGATGCATGTCAATCCACTCGGACATGGGGGCCCCCAAGCAAAGGGGAAATTAAAGCTAAAATGTTAAGAACACTAACTCATGCAACTAAAACAGGTTATTCAAAATGTAATGAAAATGTGATTTTGCATCATAAAGTTTGAGATTGGATTAACATTGCAATATAATAACACACAAGCTATTGGCGACGATTCTAGTATTTTTTAAAAATCATGTTCAAGTTATTTGTATTGTAATAAGAATGTATCTAAAATGGAAAGCTTAACCTTAAAAAATTTAAAGGCATTAAAATACAGTTATCATGATCATAATTCATTCGTTAATTTTTATTTAAAAAAATTAGCCCAGAATCTTAAAATATTTACTTAAATGAATAACATTTTCTCTCTATATTAAACGCATGCAACCGATAAAATGGAAGCGAACCCAATTTACATAAACAAGCACAAGAACGAGTATCTTAGTAGCAAAGCAACTCTCTCACCCTTTAAATGTATTGCTGGTTCATTATTTTGTTTTGACTATCATAATACAAACTTCAGATGAAAAAAAAATCAAAAATGCAAAAAATTCAAAGTACTTACTTGTTTTATTAATAATAACTTTTATAGTCATATGAATAATCGTTTGTTACTAAGAAGGTAAAAAAAACTTTTATTTTAAAATTTATATAACTTGATATTAAATATAACATCTACAACCAATCAATGAAAGAACATGAATGTAAACAAAACATTCATTGAACAATTTTTTTCTTTTAAATAGATAGACATCTATTATCATATATTAATAAAATTAATGTATTGAGGTTATATACATACAGTAATATGTAATACTTTGAATTTATTATGTATTTTCCCTCTTATATAAATTTTTAAACAAATGTTAGAGTTATACTAAGCAGAGATAATTTTGACCCAAATATTTTTTTTAAAAATACCACTGAAACTTTATATACGATACATTCAAACAAATGAAGGATATCGCAAATATGAAAGCGTTTTCTAAAGTACAAGAACCTAGAACCCCTAATTAAAAACTATTAATATTTACATCGAGACATTGAACGTCCATTTGATGCAGTGTTTGTTTCCGTTGTAGCAAACTTTCAAAGAGAAAATTCAGATTGAATTTTTTTCCGATTGAAGAAATACCAAATATATATTTAACTTCAACGTTTAAATGCAAATAAAATATTTATACATAGAAAATGACATTCCTCCCCGATTTGAACCCACTGAACTAGGTTGTTAATTTCACCCAGCGCTCAATAACAAATCGAATGTGAAACAAATAGAATATACGTTACTTTTTTTATGCAAGAGGTTAAAATGCACAGAAATGAAATGCGAATTCAAGTCCAAATGTTCAAATAGTTCCGCAACTCCCCCAAGATTATCAGAGATGTCAAAATTCTTAAGGGGATCGGATTCGGAAACCACTTTGCACACACATGTAAATAACTCCCAAAATCTCGGTTTCAGCAACACGGATAGTAAAATAAAGACAGATCTTTGTAAGTAGTGAATGTGGAATTAAACTTACCCCATTTTGGCACAATCTTTAGTCATTTAAGCAAGAAAAATAGCCATCTATCTCAGAATCACACTCATCTCCCTGACTTGGCAGCCATAACAATGTGAGAGAACCGGAAACCGAGATGTTGTGCATGCGCAGATCGAACTTTTCGCCGGTCATTGGAGATTTTTTGGCGTTTAATCGCTACATTTGGCGTCGATGTGTCAAAAAAATGGCAATTTTGTATCAGGTTTTGTTTTTTACCACTGTACTGCATTAAAACGGATTGAAAGAGAAAATGAGGATGAGCGGGAGATTTTTTTTTACATCTCATTCATCCTTTTTAATTTCTTTCTACGGAACGGTGACGTAGTACTCTGTGATGCGTATAAATTTCCCACGAATTTCTTATAATCTTATGTGATTCGTTTGTATTTTTCTTTATTGTATTCACAAATTGCACAAGAGAAAATACTTTCGGATTCGCTAGTAATTTTTTTCTCTTCTTTACTAAATCACAGGAAAAGCATAGCATTGCTTTTTGAAACTTAAAACATGCTGCTATATTTTAAGGAATTTGTTTACCAAAATTTTTAAAAAATTGTTTTTTTTCTAACATAATTAAAAATAATTCGGGGTTTATTTTATCCAAAAAAAATACACATTTTTTAGATTATCATTCGAAACTGAAATATTAGAATATAAGATTAAGTCTTGATTTTAAGTGGAATTAGTAATTATGTGCTGATAAGATTTATTCTTTATTTGCATGTGGTTTGAACCGAGGTGTTTTTTTATTGTTTTTCAAAGTTTAAAAAGTTTGAATAATAGAAATAAAGTTTCCTCCGAGCATATACACAAACGCTGAAGGCTCGAATAACTTAAAAGGGGCTGGGGGGGGGGGGGGTAGGCATTGGCGGATCTAGGGGAAGGGCACGGGGGCCCGTGGGGGGCCCCCCCCCCCCCCCCCAGAAAATGTAAAGTTACACTGGATATTATTGAATTTTCTATCAAATAGTTGATTATTCATTCATTCAATTCATTCAATTCATTCAATTCATTCAATTCATTCAATTCAATTCATTCAATTCATTCAATTCATTCAATTCATTCATTCATTCATTCATTCATTCAATTCATTCAATTTCAATTCATTAATTATTCATTCATTAATTCATTCAATTCATTATTCATTCAATTCATTCATTCATATTCATTCATTCAATTCATTCATTCAATTCATTCAATTCATTCAATTCATTATTCAATTCAATTATTCAATTCATTCATTCAATTATTCAATTCATTCATCATTCATCATTCAATTCATTTCATTCAATTCATATTCATTCAATTCAATTCATTCAATTCAATTCATTCAATTCAATTCATTCAATTCAATTTCATTCAATTCATTATTCATTCAATTCAATTCATTCAATTCAATTATTCATTCAATATTCAATTATTCATTCAATTCAATTCATTCAATTCAATTCATTCAATTCAATTCATTCAATTCAATTCATTCAATTCAATTCATTCAATTCAATTCATTCAATTCAATTCATTCAATTCAATTCATTCAATTCATTCAATTCAATTCATTCAATTCAATTCAATTCATTCAATTCAATTCATTCAATTCAATTCATTCAATTCAATTCATTCAATTCAATTCATTCAATTCAATTCAATTCAATTCATTCATTCATTCATTTATTTATTTAAAGTCGAAAGTCCCGAACAACCGCACGATAGCGGCACTGGTTTGCTTTGGTGTGCTCAGGTGTTTGCTCATTTGTCGACACGTCACTCGACCAGGGTTCTAAATTACGAGGTGAAATTGGCTGTGTTAAAGCTCCATGGAAGTTAGACTTAGACAGCCGCAAAACGCACAACCTAACCCAACTAGGCATATGTATTGTATGCATTGAGCTATAAGGGAAACTGGAGTGAAGTGTCAGCGAGCCGATAACCCACTCACACCCTTTTGAGCGAACCGGGCAGAAAAGGACTATTTTCCCTACACTTGTATGCAATGCTTGTATGAGACCCCTCTGTCATAATGACTTGGACTCCTAAATGTATTTTAACATTTTTAGTTCGAAAGAATTAACTTTCTTTAACTTTAAATTCAAACTTTTTTAAGAAATAACCATGTGGATCACTAACTAAGAACCAGCGAAGACGAACCCAATAGCGAAATAGGCAAGTTTCTAGGTTTTCTGCCCGCTTCGTTTCTGCTGCAGTGCTGTGTATTCCTGCGCGTTTCGTTATTGGACAGGCTTGTTTGCTGCCCTGTTCAGTGAATCACACACCTCACTCCAGTTTTACTTCTAGCTCAATGATTGTATGTGTGTGTATGTCGTGTCCGTCCTTCTTTACGAAGGTTTATACGCGGGTCTTTGTGACCAAGCAAACAAGCCTGAAAATATATGTCTACCAACCAACCCGACTATAAGAAATGCTATCTTGGTGAAAAACCTATGCAAGAACCTGTTTGCCAAGAAAAGTCATTGACCGCTTCCAAAATACACCCAAACGCTTGGCTAATTATTTGGCGAAACGTTGCACATTCAACAAAATTAATAAATAACACTTTATATCTTTGGTATTGTAGCGGCTTCGGTAACCCACAGTCTACCAAAAGGATCCTCAAGGTAGAGATGAGTTACCTAGGCTTTTATACTACTGCTATCGTTGTTATTTTAGATTAGTGGTACGAACGAGATGGTAAACTGCGCCCTCTGGCGAGTGGATGATTGATTGAGGTTGCGTACGTGTGGTAACCGCCACACCACTCCCCTCCAAGAAACGAGGTTAGTAACCGTGCGCAGGCTGCTTCGCTGTGCGTTGTGCTGCGTTGAGTTGAGAGAGAATTGTGTGCTACCATTGATTTGAGTTGAGTAGTTGAGTTGCGTGCAGCGTTGAGTGCTTTAGCAGCGAGTAGCAACCGTGTTTGAGCGCATCGTAGCAGGAGCATCATTGGAGTGGGTGACGATCACGTCCGGGTCACCACTGTAGCGGCTTCGGTAACCCACAGTCTACCAAAAGGATCCTCAAGGTAGAGATGAGTTACCTAGGCTTTTATACTACTGCTATCGTTGTTATTTTAGATTAGTGGTACGAACGAGATGGTAAACTGCGCCCTCTGGCGAGTGGATGATTGATTGAGGTTGCGTGCGTGTGGTAACCGCCACAGTATGATGGAAATATATTAGAGTCTTAGATACCAAGTCAGATCTTGAACTACATTCTACAACTGCACAAATTGTAATTTTTTTTAAACTTTTGTTAGCAATTCTCAAAGAAAAAAATGAGATATTTATATTAAGTTTGTTTATGCTTATTACTTCGATTTGGCGACTTTCAGACGGTGGCTTCAAATTTTTTCGCGCCAAGCATCTCCATTTTATTCTAACCACCTTTAACCCAACGATCTATACTAAATACTGGGTGAACTACTCGATATTAAGAAAAGGGGACCGATGCCAGATACCTAGTATAACTATTTGGCTTCTTCTCTAACTTTAACGCAAGTTTTTGGATCTATTTAACAATCAATCAATGTTCATTATCGCTATCATTTATCAATTAAGTTCTATACGCGTCGCCAAATGACGTAGCTTTTTGCTACTGCACTGCGAATGCACTCCGCCATTTTGATAGAACCTCACTGGTTGCACTTTTTAAGATCCGTTATCACTAAGAGAGAGACTTCCAGTAATAATATATATACTTCGATGCTTAAAACCAATCAGGTTTGACTTTAAAGAAATAAAATAAAAAATATATTTATTTACTAAATAAAATAGCAAACTTTCTGATTGAAATAGAGTTGAAAAAATGCTAAGCACTTATAAATCATTATTTGGGCTCATGCATGATTGATTTTAAAAAACTATGGATTTATTGCAATTTGCTGTGTTATTTTAGAGCCGATTTTAAAATTGAGAAATTTTAAAACTTTTCAGTTACTTTATGTTACCATACATAAAAAAATGCGATACTTTAATTTTTATAAATTTTTTACAAAATATAAATTTATAGTTTTCCCAATGTTGTAATAATATGCTATATAGGCATTACATATTTTTTTCCGGTTTTGTTCTCTTAAAGCCTATACAAAAAAAAACTTAAATTCTGAGTTTTTCCGACCTTTTCTAATATATATTCTTTAGAAATCTGTAAAGTGGAAGATAATACTTTTGGTGTATTAGAGTGTTCTTCTCTCTACAGCGCGTCCCAAAAGTTTATGGACTGCTGTGTTTTTTGAATTTTATAATAGGAAAACGTTTCGCAAGAATTTTTTTATATTTTTAATTATCAAAAATATCAATACAATATTAGTACTGTGCACAAATAACATAACAACATCACAGATTTAGTGAAAAATGAAAAAAATTAAAATTTGGTTGTCCCAAAAGTTTATGGACAAGTCCATTTTTCCATTTAATTTTGCACTATTGTTCAAATTTTTAAACCGTTCTTCATTATCACTTGAAAAACTCGATCAGGCATACTTAAAACAAGAGTTTGGAGAATTTCGGGCTTCAAATTTAATCAACTTTGTTCAATTTGCATCATTAGATCTTGAACTGTTGCAAATTGGCGCCATTTGCATAAACGTCCCTCGAAAGTATTCCCCAGAGGTTCTCCATAGGGTTCAGGTCAGGACTTAAAGCTGGCCACTCCATAACTTTAACATTGTGGAGTCTAAACCACTGCATAGTGGAGTTAGACACATGAATGGAGCAGTTGTCTTGTTGATATTCCCATTTATTTCCCCCTAGCAACTCCCCAAATGGAAGTAAGTGAGCTTCAAGAGTTCCTTGATAATCATCAGAATATTGCCGACCTTTCAAAAAAGCAATATCAGTTGTTCCGTTGAAGGAGAAGGCTCCCCACACCATTACTGAACCCCCTCCTTGTTGCCTGCTTAAAAAGGACCTTGGTTCCTTCCGAAGATCGTGCCAATAGTACTTCCATCCATCGGGGCCATCTAAATTAAACTTTTTTTCGTCACTGAAAACCACACTTAGCCATTCGTCTTTGTAATGCATGTAATTTCTTGCCCACTTAACTCGAGCATCCTTATGGCGTTTTGTAAGCTTTGGCGTGCGTCGCATTTTATGATATTTTAAAAACTTACTTGCTTTTAGCCTTCGGTGGACTGTAGATTTTGATACTGAAGCTGTAATTTCTTTGGCTGTAGATCGTACAGACAAATTTTCGGTCGAAACAAGTCTCACAATTTCTCTGTCTTGCCTCTTTGTTGTCTTTTTTGGCCTTCCAGGACGAGATTTTGGTTCGAAAATGTCACCTTTCGCTAGGATTTGATAAATTCCAGCTTTGCTACGCTTAATTCTTCTAGCAATATCTACAACTCTCATCCCACGAGCTTTTAAACGATGAATTTGTAAAATTTCATTTTTCGTAAATTGCACGTTGGCAGGCATCTTTGCAATGAATCAAAAAAGGAACAACCCACTAGTTTTTATCTCAGGAAGCTATTACGTCACGTGTACAAATAATAGAATATGCAAATTTATATTTTCATTAATAAAAACAGCTCTTAACACCTTTTGTCCATAAACTTTTGGGACAGCATTTTTTCGTTTTTATTTTTTAAAAATAAATTTATGATCTCTCACAGTTGTTTGAGCGTTTTATTATTTGAAATACTCTCTTAGATATTTGCATAAATTATTTCGTCATTCACACTCGCTTATTCTTCTCTTTAACTTGAAAAAAACAGCTGTCTATAAACTTTTGGGACGCGCTGTATACATTTGTATATATATATTTTTTTGGATAAAATTTTCAAAAGTGGCTTGTTTATATGAACCACTGAGGTGCAAAATCGCTATGATTTGAATTCGTAGTGGCACTAACCTTTCCTTAGATGTACCGCAGAAAAAGTTACGCATGGTCGATTGAGCAGGCAAGTAGGTCCATAATACTAAAGAACAGAGCAGAAGCAATTAAAATCGCTTAAGATTCGTATTTTTTCTTAACTAATGACGTTAGAAAATAATAAAAAATAGTTTAGTTTTAAGTAGAAATTAACAAATTGATTACAAATGACAATTTTTTTTACATAAAATACTTCAACTGAATATTTAAGACTTTTTTTAAACCGGGACAAATTTGGGTTGAATAAACTTTAAAAAATAATGATTATATGACACAATTAAACCAATTAATATAATTCAATTAGAGTGATAATAACACAATTGGGTTATTAATCAGAAAACATACAATTTAAGGCAAAAAATATCGATGAAAGTTTTTGACTTTTGGATTTGAGTTAAACTTACATATTAGGGTGAATACTCTGAAAACGAACCATTTGGAGCGAAAAATCTCAAAAAAAAATTTATAGATGAAAGTTTTTGGAACTTTAGATTTGAGTTACACTTGAATATAGTGTTACTATAATGCACTTCACTTATATTGTATCAATTTATTCTTTTATAATTAAAAAGTCCTGCCCTTGTGTGTGTATTGATACAAAAATCATGTCCGTGGGTAAAAAAAACACGAACGTGATGTCCACAGACGTGACAAATTACATGTTTCATCCTTGTAAAACATGGTATGGGTATGTTTAAATTTGAGACATGAGTTTAAAAAATTAAGCTCTTTGTAAAAAATGCTACCCACAATTAAGTAAGTATATACATTTGATTACCTTACATAAGGTCTTTCTTAGCCACAGACGTGATGCACCCATCTAGACCTTTCACTAAATCTTAAGTTTAATGGGGGGGGGGGAAAAATGATTTAAAGCTAAAAACAAACTGATTTTTTGACTTTGCTATAATATGACTTCGAATGAAGCTAAAATGACATAGACATAGACATTGCTTTGTACTGCCACCTATTGAATTCAATACAAGTTTTTTTGTTCATGTCCATGGACGTGACTGCAGTCATTGGTGACAAGCATTTAATACTCAGTAAATTAAATACAAATTAAAAAACAAACATAAAAATTGCATTAATATACTCCCAAAATATTTTTTTCTTCAATTCTCTAATTTAAAAAGTGAATTCATATCTTATAAGTTAGATATAAACTGCCAAACTCCACGGACGTGACACTGGGACACACCACGGACATGACATACCACGCTCTGTGAACTAAAAAAACTATAATAAAATAGGAAATCTTGTATAATTCTTTCTGTCCTATACTCTATAAACTGTATTCTCATTTTCCCCTTAGTTACTTTGCTTTTAAAAGTCTATATTACTTTTAAAACTGACAGGGACAAGAATGGTTCGTTATTCACCCACTAGGATGAATACTCTGAAAATCATCTGAAAATATACCATTCTTGTCCCAGCTAGTTTTAAAAGTAATATAATACAGTTAAACTTTTCGACCTTTGTTAACAAATTATAATTAATTTATGTTGTAGGGAAAACTGCAAGTAAAAAAATACATTTGCATTTATAATGGTTAGCGAATTTTATTCTGTGTTTGGATATCTAGTTTCTTTTAATGGATTTTCAATGTTCTGTTATTTTATATTATATATATATTATGGTCGTTACTTTGGAAAAATGTAGACAACTCTAAATCGGCTTCGGCGGAAGGATGTCTAGTTTTACATTCTCAAAAAAATCATCACTGCTAGATGAGTGTTCATAATCACTGCAATCGGTAGGGAATGTTTTATTTTTGTGGAAACAATATTTCTCCTCTAAGCAAAGAGTATGTGAAAGTTTTTTTTTTCGTTTTTTTTTAAGAATTTTTTTGTTTTGGACATTTATTAGAGTGTTAATGATAAAATTAATGAAAGTAACGCGTTACTGTAACAAAGATTACTTTTTCGAAAATTATGCTACGAATTACCTGTAAAATTACGGTGGGTTCTCAAATGTAACGAATTACCTATCCTATAAGATTACTTTAAAAAGTAATTATTACAAGTAACGCGTTACCGCCCAGGCCTAAAAGTTGGTCTAATTTGTCACCTTAAGGCCTTATCACACGAGCGTTTTTCCCCAACCCAACTTTCTCCCCCCAAATTTCGCCCCCCCCCCAAAAAAAGTTGTTTAAGGGTTGCCAGAGTAGGGAAAGATTTCTCTTTTCCGACTGTCATAACTAAAACGGTATCTCTTCAGTAGGCTCCAATTTATTAAAAATCGGACCTTCGGATTGATTTGAGTTTTATTTAATCGCATGCGTAGGATTTCTCTTATAATTATTATTTTTTCTTTCACACACTTTTGTTTAGTGATGGAAATGATCACTTGATGTATATGTTATAAAAAAATATTTTTATTCTTGGGGTTTGGTTGTGGAGGCTATTTCTTTTCCTTTACATATCCTTCAGTAGTGACATTAAAAAGAAAAAGTTGTGAAGAGTATGCAAAAAACAATGTTACAATTTGAGAAAGATTGCTCACTTTTAAAAAGAATTTTACAAGTCAAACTGAAATTGTCATTAATATATATCTGAATTCATTGATGATTTCATATATACTATTAAAATCCTTATTCTGTAATAAAACAAAAAAACACTGAGAGTTATAAGTTGAAAATTTTAATTTTCCCAACTAGATTGTTAAATTAACACCCTTGCGTTGAGAGATATTTTGAAGGCTGTAAATTGTTGGAATTTTGCTTAAAATTGCAAATATGTGTTGCGTCGGGGGGGGGGGGGGGCAGATAATTAGTAAGAATAAGAGTTAGCTGAGTTTTTTTTTCTATCAAGATTGGCCGTTTCTTAATAATTTTTATAAAAAAAAATTCAACCCCCCCCCCTAAAATTTCAACGACGCAGTCTGCGTCGTTGACCCCCCCTTGTAGGCACCCCTGGTTGGGGTCAAGTTGGCCAACTCCGTCGCGAGGGATCGACAGAGTTGGAGAAAATTTCTCCAACGGCTACGTCATAGCACGTGGCAATTTCCGCCAATCATTATCTGAACAGAGGTTGCGTTGGGGGTTGGGTTGGGGAAAAACCGCTCGTGTGATATATCCTTTAAACAACCCAATTGAATGTCCCAAAAAGAAACCTTATTATGTCCAAAATGTATACGTTAAGTTAAATCCATGAACGAGAGCTACTTCAATTACTATTACAGACGATTCTATAAATTGAATGTCGTAAGCCGTATTCAGAAGACTTTAGTGTACAAAAAATAGTTGTTGTTGTTCTCGTCTTGTGTCTAGCAACCAATATGTAGTTTATTTAAAATTTAAAAACGTCACACTTACTGGGTCTATAGTTAGGTGGGTTTTTTTAATTGATCAGAATATTAATAAAATAGGAATGGCAGCATTCGAAAACGATGCATCTGGCAGCAGTTTCTGAGTTGTTGGTTGTTAAATTCTGTTCCGTTATCGACCGACCAATTGTTTTTCACATAAGTTTTTATGAATTTAACGAAAATATTCTTTGTTTGAAAGAAAAGTTTGTCAAATAACATTTCTTAGTATAATAAATTTTTGTGTTATTCTATTCTTATGCGTAGTTAAGTTCTACAATCGACAGTGACTTAAAAGTAGTTTCGAGGTAAGCGTAAAAAAAACAACCTTTTAAGAATTACAAACACACTTACGTTAATGTAATCTTACTATTTTAGTTTGTAAATATTCAAAGACTGCTATTGTGTTTCAATCATTTAAATTATATGAATTGTTTTCGTTCCATTTCGTGCTTTGAAATGCGAAAGTACAAAGTAATCGTCCATTGATTTATCATACGCAAAATTGCTGCATAATCAATATCAATTGGGATTTTCCAGTATGGGTCTGTTTAAAATCCTTTTAAAGGACATTTCTGAAAAAATTCAGTGCTCCTTAATTTTACCTTTTCTTAAAACCTTCCTTCTTTTTTTAAAACTAGAGTTCCAAATTATTTATTCACCCATAACTTTACCATCATGGTGAATTGGGTGTATCCTCTTGCAACACATATATTTTTTTATATTAACACGATTTTCAAACAAATTACATATTAAAAGTATCTTTCGCCATTCATTAAAAAAAATTGAACCTTTAGCGTTTGCTGAGGGGTAAATAAAGCCCCCAAATTTTGCTGAAAGTTTTGAGTTTTAAACCATGTCTTGTTTTTCATTTTAGTTCTTTTATTCAGAAAAAAATTGTCTGACCGGAGGTTAGAATTGGAAAAGAAGAAGCAAAAACTTGCTTTGATCCGAGAGGAGAACGAAAAGCGAAGTTAAGAGAAAAGGCAAAAGAGGCATGTACTATATATGTTTCACAAGTCACTGGAAATTATTAGAAAAAAATTAGACAATTGTAATAAAATATTTTTGATCTTAAGAATAGTTAGAAAAACCTCTAAAAATGATAGTGAGCAATATTCAAATGGCCCAAGAACTTTTTAGTGTCTGCAATGAAACTCTTTTAATGCTTATTGTTCTTCCATTGACATGGTATTTTAAAACACAATTAAATATGCTCAATATTAAGATTAGATCATTTGAATATTTTAATCTTTCAACTATCAACTTCAAAACGTCTGCAAAGTTCTATTTGTATTGAAACAGAGGCTGTGAAACATTAAAAAAAAATTTCGGACATATTTTAATAAATTAAATTTGATGATTTGTTTTGTTAATTCGCTTTTACAAGAATATGTGCCAATTTGTCCTGTTTTTTTAAGGGTTAAATGAAACAAAATTGAAAATGCCTTTAATGCCCAATTTAATCGTTCTTTTTTAAAATGGATGGATTCAATAAATATAAGTATCGGGTAAGACCCCATAAACATCTGATTGTATTTAAAGCATTAAAAACATTAATATAAAATTATAGGTATAATAAAGCCCCCCAAAAGTTAAATTTGATAATATTTTGCCATGGTTTTCAAATAGTTAAAGCAGATTTTATGCCTATTATTGAGTTCATAATCTAATTATATTGTATTATGCTAAAATATTTTTATAGGCTGAAGAAGCGTTGAAATCAAATGAAAATGCTACAGCCAAACCAGAAAAAGATCTTGGAGCTCAAACTGAGGAACTTTTAGAATCACTATGAATCCCTGTTAGTGGTTCCCCCCTTAGAATACCCTGTTTGTTTAGAGATTAACTTTTCACTCATAGGCTGAAATTTTCAATATGTGATAAATTATCCACAATGAATTGTTTTTTTTTAAAAAGACCATTTAAAAAATACAATATAGATTATGTAATGCCTTTTTGGAAACAGACTATACTGTATTGTTGCAAAATCTAAATGACTAGAACTTTTCTTGTCTTTTAGAATAAATTCTATAGTTTCTAATATAGATTGTATTATAGTTTTAAATATAGTTATAGTCCTTACAATGCATTCTTAGCTTCCCTGACCACCTCTTGTGGTTTTCCAGAAAACGAGGTGAGAGGTCCATTAATTTAGCCCGAAAAACAGTTTTCCCACATTTACTCCTTTAACTTAAATACGATTATTTTTACCCTCATAAGTTGCCCCTTTTACATCCATCCTCGGCCCTGAGATCAAGTTTTTTCTTAATTTTGAAGAATGTAACACATTATTAAACATATAAACGTCTCCTTTGCTGAAACTCATTTTAATACTTCCTTTACCTTCTATAGGGAAAGACAAACCATCAACTGCAACGTGCATCCTCTCATCTGAAACTGAAGTGTATGAATCAAAAAGTCTAATATCCTTACAGAAATGATGCGATGCTACTGTGTCAAAGATCCAGCTATCGTCATCACTAGAATTGTTGAAACTTGATTCAGCCACATAAAAAGATGAAAAGTTTTCAGAATTACCATGTCCCTTATTCTTACGACACAGACTAGGACTAGAATTGCTACGGCAATTACGTCTACTTTTATTAGTTGAGTCGGGTTTCCTTGATCTCGAAACACGATCGGAAGAGACTGAAGAAGCTGAGGTGGAAGGGGATGGAGACCTAGCTTGCAACCAGAATTTTTCATGTGACCTTTAAGTCTACAACAAAAACACTTTACATTTTTCATATTAAACTTTTTATTAAAAGAAACCTTTGTGGTGGTGGTGTTTTGTACCTCCACATTTTGTCCTAAAGAACCCCGATCAGAGTCCCGTAAAATGACCCTGGTCTCTTCAGCAACCAGCTCTAGTGAAATGTCTTTAAATTTAAATTTCTCATCTGGCCATCTAAGTATAGATTGCACAATTTGATCATATTTTACAGGTAAATATCTTAACAATTGGAAACATAAATATATTTCTTCAATAGGGTGATTAATCCCTTTAAGCTGTTCGTATATTTTTATCAGTCTAGCAGAAAATAAACATACTTTCGTTTGGACCAATAAAACAGGTGATTAATTCAGAAAATATACCCATGTGCCTTGCTTTATTATCAGGCTGGAAATATTCCTTTAAAGTTTTCCAGGCCTCCATAGGACACTCGGTATTTTCAATTAAGCTCCGATGTTGTTCATCAATATTTAAATAGTGGTCAGAGCTATCCGTGACCTTTGATTAAAATCAGCCAAAAAGGATTAGGAAAATCCTCCTCTTTAATTACTGGGGTTTTTTTATGCACCAGACACAATACCCCATGCATTTTTCTCATTCAATAAAAATTTTATATCATTTGTCCACGTTCCGTAATTATCCGCACTTAACCTTTGAATAGAAGGCGTAAAGTTAACATGAGCCATGTTAAAAACTTTGTTTTCCAAAAGTCTCTAATAAATTTATCAAAAATTTTAAAGATTCAAAACTAATACAGCTCCAAAAACTTATTTACAAGCTGTCTTAATTAACCATAAACATAAACGCCTCCCAAAGCTTCCGAATTTACAAAAATTGAAAAATACTTAGTGCCGAAACATCAGTCCACCGTTCGGTTCGAACCAAACATTAAGATACTATCGCCCATAACCCTGTAAACTAATAAGTCAACTAATAGTTAATTATGCCTAGTTAGAACTAAAATATTAGCTTACAAAAATAACCAAGCAAAATAATGTGACCTTGAAATAAGTTAAAATAGAACCATTTTATTAAATCGGAAAGATACTGTAAATAGATATTGTATATATAAGTAAATGTAAACAAATTTGTAGAAATATATGAAACAAAAATATATATAAATATTGCACAAATTAACACATTTTCAAATTACTGAAGGACTGGTTTAATTTAGTTGGGCTGAATTAAGTTTTGCAAAAAAAAAATTAAATAATTAAGCGATATGAAAAATATTAACCCCCTAACAAATGAACTACGACGTCAAAAAATATTCTGAACAGCTTTACAAAAATAAATCCCTAACAAATTACATCTTTCAAAACTAAAAATGCATTTACGAAATTCCTAACCAATTTTAGTTCAAAACAAAATAAATTTACATACAGTTTATCTTCATAAAGGCCATGACGGAACACACAGCGTTGAGGGCTGCCGATGCATCACACACCAGTGGAGGAACAGGCTTGGAAAACTTACATTTCTAAAAAAAACTTTCTCCTCAAAAACATAAAACCCGGAGACTACCGACCAGCGGCAGAGAAGTATCACTTTCACGGTTTTACTTTATTTTATTTAGTCGGAAACAACCGGTCTCCTTTCCGAAGAAAAAGTTGAAACCACCACGTAGAAAACCTAACACCTGCTTATAAATCCCTCCTCGACACCTGGCTATCTCCTATTCGCTGAAATGCAGAACCACCTAACTTCCGGTCATTGCGTCATACGGATGTGACGTCATAGACCGAACATGCGTAACGAAGGAAAAATTTGCATAAAACGTCAAATCTCCGTTGATCGGAGCGAAAATTCAACAATTCTCCTATGAAACAAAAAAATAAGCACTTACCCTAGACCTCCGTTCAGCAATTAAAAATGTTTTATCACTTGCTTTATGACAGGAAGATTTAATTTCAGAGATAACTTAACCCTACAATTCAACCTTTACAGCTGAAAAACGAGCGCAGATTTGAGATCCGTGGCGCTCCGAAGTTTTACTATTTATTGAACATTCTCTATTATCTGGAATTTTCGATTATCTATCCCAATTAGATTAGATAATCGAGGTTCTACTGTTTACTGTAATCTTAGTTCTGGACTGCAACCCGACCTATTGTTTCCCCCAGGTTCCGGCTCCACTAGTAAGACTCTGCTGTCGATTTCTGCCTGATGTACCAGTGCACAGGGCAGGAGCCCTTAGTCGAAGCCAGAGACTGGCTGCGCTAAGGTAAAACTAAGGTAAGAATAGAGCCTGCTAACTCTAAAAGCAAGTTCTGTGAATCAGCATCCCACTTTATTTCCATAAAACGTCACTCGAATAGATATTATTAGATAATTTATTTTTATAAAATATATTTTTTATCGTCTGCATGAAACTTTCGCTACCTGGCAATGTGTAATGAAGTTCGTGTTCTTATTGCTAAAAAATGGTTGCTAATTTCTCTCGTTAAAATATTTTTTAGCTACTTCCTTATAAATAAGTTTTACATAGTTTGCAACAGCAAATTCAAAGGTAGCCAGAGGAATGAACATTGCAAAAATGCTTCATAATTAAATAAAAAAATTCACTATGAAGGGTTTTAAAATGAGCCTTTTTAAGCTGCCGATATATGAATAAATAAATTGAAAAAGTTATTGTGAAAATTTTGCATTTTTAATGTTATATGACAACTGTAGTAATGTCTGCAAAGAGGTTTTGACACAAAAAAAATCCTTACCTAACATTCATAACTATGACATACTTAATTATTTTCATATGAAACAAATTCTTGAATATCGTTTCAGAACTCACACCTACATGGTACTACACGGAACTTTTGTACCTCATCTCGGACAGTTCTACTACTACTACTCGGACAATCATGTGCAATGAAGCAAATAGGTTAGTATTCTCACCGCCAACCAAATTAGAACACGTTAGGGATGGCAGTTTTTCAGAAAAAAAACGTTTTTCATAAACCGGTTTTTTACAATGCCGGTAAGACCGACCCGGTTTTACCGAACCTTAAAAACCGATTTTACAAAACTGGTTTCCACGAAACCGGTTTTTCAATGGCAAAAAAAATGGTTTTCCATTTTTTTAAGAAAGTTTTTTCAGTTTCTTATTAATTAATTAAAAAAATCAATTAATTTGTAAACTTTACTTTTGAATTAAAAAAAAACATTTTACACAGTCAATTTTAAATGTTTAAAGTGTTTTGCTGAAAACTAAGTTCTAGGTTTTCTTCCTAATTCTTACTTTCTTATTATTTAAAATTATAATGTTCCTTTTTTTTATTCCGGTTTTTCTAATCGTTTTGAGTATTTTTATTAAGCTTTGCATTATTCCATCTCTATTTCCTTTTCCTTTTTTTAAAAATTTAATTCCTCCCATTTGCTATCTATGCCGTTAACATAGTGCTAAACTAAATTTAAAAAAAAAATTATATAATTAAAAAAACCCGCTGATGGCGGTTTTTGAGAAAAAAGCGATTTCCGGTTTTTAAAAGGTTTTCCTAGCAGAAAACCGGTTTCCGGTTTAGAACGGCCTCAGGAAAAACGGTTCTTCAGTCAAAACCGAGGGCAAAAAACCAAAAAAGTGTAACAAATAAGGGTGGCGGGAACAATAGAGGCCAACCAAGTTTATAAAATAACAGCTGTGGCATACATACGGGTAAAAAACCCATGATGGACTAAAACAAATGTTGACAGAACGACATGAATATTTTAGCATGATATAGTTTTATAAGAAAAATTTGTTGTTTTAAAAATTATTTTCCATTTTTTTTTAATTCTTAATATCCAAATATCCACACAGGTAATTTAAAAAAAATGCAATCAATGCAAATCAATGCAAAGCAATGAGCCTAAATATTAAAATAATTCAGTACATTTTAATTATTTTGGCACAGTCTAGTCACACTCCGATTTTTTAATATAAACTTTAGATTCTTTTTATGCTTTAATTGGTTAAAATGCAATTATTATTTGCGATGAAATTTTAAATAAAAAGATGCAATGTTAAAAAAATATTTTTTAAATATCATAGGAATTCATTGACAATTATGAATTTCTTTTAATTGTTTTTTTACTTCCCAAATTTTCGAACCAACTAAATTTAAATGAACCGAAAATTTATTCTACTTCAGGAACTCGGCCAATTTTCCTCTATTTGTGCCAAAAGTCCTAAAAAAAATTTTTTTGCCCAAAAACTTATTATTTGTATTAGTAAAAAATTCGTTATCATTATTAAGTACAGTCGAACCTTGTTAACGCGAACTCGCTTAACACGAAATTTCGCTTAATTGAACTGAAAGCAAATCCCAGGATCCGAATGATGGTGTGTTAAGAAAATTTTATTCTAAAAATGAAAAATTTATTGACACTTATAAAGAATATAAATTTTTTACCAACTTTGAATTGACCTAGCATCTTTTTTTTTATTCATAATAGTTCAGAACAAAAGAATCTTCACCTCTTATTTTCATGCATTAACAAAATTAAGTAGAATCAATAGAAGATTTTATTTTTTGCTTATTATTTTCATTAATTCTAAATCTGTTAGTCATAAAACCCCAATTATAGTTTGATAATTTGCTAATAATTATACGCTGTTAGTCACTGAACTGACCCTTCACGATTAATGAAGTTAAGGAAATTGATTATTAGACCGGAAGTATTCTGCGACCAGAGGGGGGGAAAGGGGGGTTGCAGATAGCCTTCCTGAAGGTTGGTTTCTGATTTGTGCCTCTACTTACATTTATAATTCTGCTAAAAACCCTAAATTTAAATTTCAAGATATTACATGAGTAGAAAAAGTTGAATCCTTTAACAACAGGTTTCAGGTTTTCTCCGGTTTATTAACTTAAATATGACACTGAAAATAAAATTTAATTAAAAAAACAGTAACCTTTCAAAAATAGTAGCAAAAATGACACAAAAAATTTTATTGGAAATTTTATGAATTAAAAAAAGCGCATCAAAATATTCCGATATTCATGCTTTTTTCCCTTGAAAAAATCCTTTTCCCCCGTAGAATTACCATTATTAAACCCAATTGAGGTATGGGGGTGTCGAAGCGCTTTAAAGAAGTTAAAAATTGGAAATGGGTTATAAGAACGAAAGTTGTCTGCGATCCGTGGGAGGGAGGTGGCAGATAGCCTCCAGAATGTTATGTTATGTCCCATTTTTTTAAGTATTTTAGCACTGGAGTGCTCATAACCCAAAAATTATAAACTGTTTAGAAGGCATATTAAAACTTAAATATTTACTCAGATGCACCATTCCTAGAAGAAGATGCTAAATTTGGAAATGGTCATTGTGAAATCGTACTTTTTTTGGTTGGTTTCCCTCTAAATGACCAAATTTGAACATGGTTGAAATAATTGGCTCATTACCATTCAAGTACCACGGTGTTAGTAAACTGAAAAACTTTACAAATAATAACTGTCCATGAAATGGTTTTTTTAATATGCAATACAGAACAGTACTTTTTCTATAAGGGGCAATTCCATAAAAATGTCAACTTCGATAAAATAAAAAAAATGTTATTGTTTGTAATTTTTACAAATTACGTTAAAAAATGTATTCCAAGTTTTCAAATTATGGTTTAAGAAAGCAGGTCGATAAAGGACATGTATTCACATTTCCCTAAAAAGAAGATCGATGCCTAGTGGAAAAAAGATTTGTTGGCTCTGCAAATTCAGCCAGCATTTCAACGAGTTGGAAATCGGCCTTGATATAGTGTTTAAAAAACCTTTGACATGAGAATAAATGTATATAATGTAATATTTAATATCTTATGAT
The DNA here is from genome assembly GCA_019343175.1 of Oedothorax gibbosus. NCBI lineage: Eukaryota > Metazoa > Arthropoda > Arachnida > Araneae > Linyphiidae > Oedothorax > Oedothorax gibbosus. Next base: position 4,216,208 of record CM033281.1, read on the forward strand.
TATTCTAGATAGTAAAAAAATATTAAATTTATTACTTTACACACTTTTAATTTAATATATGTTTATGAAACTTTGTCATTCCGTCACGTCAAATGACAGTTAATTACTTAAACCATGTTACAGGTAGGTTGCTATACGTTATAATTTTACATAGCTTATAATCATATTTAAGATATGCATTAGTTAAAAAACTGAATGTATTGGTAATTCACAGAAGTTTCCATTTTTAAATACCAGGATGCAGTCATGGTTGCAAAAATGTCATTCCGTCACACAAAAAGAAGTTGGTCAAAAATGAAATAATAAAATACTTTTCAAAAAACGTCAACTTTTTTTATTATCTTTTAATCATTAACAATAATAGATAAACTGAAAAAACAATTTTCCTTTAAAAATAGCTTCGTGGTAATTGTTTTTCTTCAATTCAAAATGTCATTCCATCACATATGGAATTGCCCTAATACTAGCTGAAGTTTCGGGAAAATACCACATTTAAAATATTCAGCCTAGTTGAAACATAAATGTTGCACTTAGTTGAAAGGAAAACTTGTTGCCGTTTTTTCTACAAAATATAATAATTTAAGTCGAATGTGCAATACATTAAATATTTTTTGTTTAGGAAAATCCCTGCTGGAAATACCAAATTTCAGCCAGCTTGGCTTAATAAAACCGACAAAAATGGCGATTTAATTGGAACATGGTGCGAGCAAGGAAAAACTGAATACGAGGCTCACTGTTTTTTATGCAAATAATTGCCCTGTGCAAATTTCGAATAGCGGCATTTCACAACTCACGCAGCATTGCAATGGAAAAAACCATCAAAGTGCTGCAAAATCAATCAAAGGTCAATCAAAATTGTTTTGCAATAAAAACAGTGCTAGTACAACTGTTAGTGCTAATAATAATGTGCTTGCTCTTGAATTGAGCAACAATCACCTAGTTGCCAGAGCAGAGCATATGGGCACTGAAAGTAGCCACATCAAACTATTTTTTTACTTAATGTAAAGATATTGTTCCAATATTTCAGGCAATGTTTGAAGGACACTCGGCAGCTGAGTGAAAAGAAGGTCACGTATGTACTGTCCCATGGGCATGGCCCATACTTTTAAGATGAAATTATCAGTGAACTTAAAAAGTCCTCTAATTAGTTTACATGGGGGTTGATGAAACAACTATGTATCAAATAAAAACAACTTGATTTGTATGTCAGATTTTGGAGTGACAAGTTTGATCAGGTCTTAAATGCATTAAGTATTTTTGGGTCTGCAGATAGTGAAAAAGTATCTACAAGCATAATCGACACCTTAAATGACAATAAATTGCCATTGAACAAACTGTTAATGCTCAGTATGGATGGACCAAATGTGAATTTAGCTGTAGCTAAAAAGATTAACGAGAGGCTAGCACTTGAAAGTTCTCCTGAGCTGGTGAATATTGGGACATGTTCCCTTCATAAAGTTCATAACTCTTTTTCAAAGGCACTATCTTCACTTTCATTTGATATTGATCAATTTACACAAGACCTTTTTGGTTTTTTTAAGCTTAGGTCAGCAAGACGGGCAGATTTGAAAGAAATTCAAAAGTTGCTGGATTTTGAGGAAAAGTTTTTTCTCAGTCATGTGAATCTCGATGGCTCACATTAGGACCAGTAATCGATAGAATTATTTTAGTATATCCTTCATTGAATGAATATTTTCTTAAGTTTTTGCTCAAGCAAAAAAAAAATTCTACTCAACAGAAGAATGCTCGCTACCGAAGAATCATTTTGCCATTGAAATCAAAATAAGCAAGTGTGATCCAGCCACACTTGCTTATTTACAATTTGTATCTAACGTTATTGAAAGTTAGGAGGCCTATTTAGAGCTATTCCAAAATGAAGGACCTCTTGTACACCTCTTATATAATAAAATGAATGGACTGTTGAGAAGTATCATGAAAAAATTCTTGAAAGATAGCTCAATTGAACATAAAGATGAAGATTTGAAGAAGATTAGGATGTATGAAGGTAAAGATTTGATGGATGTATATATTAATGATTTAAAAAACTTCCAGGTCACAGGTACAGGTTAGTTTTGAAATATCATCGCACTAGAGCTACACGAGGGCTATTTTCGACAGGCGTCATAATCTAAAACCACAGCCAAGTGACGAGCCGACACATAAGTAGGCACCCAATGCAACCGTTAAGGGTGACATGCTATGCAGTGATGGGACTTTTTAGCATATTTAACATGCACTCCCTCTACACAGGGTATTATTTGTCGGACATTTTTGGCTGCACGGGCCGTTTATAGGTCGGCAGTTATTTTGGCGATGACCAGACCTGAACCTGGGACCTTCCGCATGCAAGGCAAACGCCTTAACTGACTGGGCTCCCCAGCCCCCCTCCCTAAGATTAGGGTTCCGGAAATGCCTGATCGCATTAACAGATAATTTGAAAAAAGATCTGACGATATCTAATAGTAATAGTTTTCTAAGATATTTAGAGGTATTGCATCCTCTGATGAGGAAGGAATCTTCTGACAATGCTATCATGAGACTATGTGTTAAAATGAAACCTCTACAGCTTACTGACCAGGAAATTGACAATATTTTTATGAGAATGGCTAATTAATCGGGTAGATGAATTTTGTGATGGCTTTATTAAAATTGTTGATACTGAAAAAAACATTGTGAAGTATAAACGACTGGATAGTTTTTATTGGGCCAAAGTTTTTAAACTGAATGATAAGATTTCCGGAGCTAAAAAATATGATACACTATCACGTCTAATCAAAGCATGTCTTTCACAGGCCTGGGCGGTAACACGTTACAAGTAACATGTTACTTGTAATAATTACTTTTTACGGTAATCTTATAGGTAATTTGTTACATTTAAGAACCCAGTAATTTTACAGGTAATTCATTACATAATTTTTGAAAAAGTAATCTTTGTTACAGTAACGCGTTTACTTTCATTAATTTTATCATTAACACTCTAATAAATGCCCAAAACAAAAAAAAACTAAATAAAAAAAACTTTCACGTACTGCTTAGAAAATATTGTTCCCACAAAAATGAAACGTTTCCTACTGATTGCAGTGATTATAAACACTCATCTAGCAGTGATGATAATTTTTTTGAAAATGTGAAAACTAGACATCCTTCCGTCGAAGCCGATTTTGAGTTGTCTACATATGCACGCTTCAATATGACTGTTGTACCCTACTAACAGTTAAAAGCATGTTTATAAAATATAATATCCCCTCATCAGCCAGTACGGCTGTTGAAAGGTTAGTTCTGGTGGTTTGTGTCTCCGACCCAATTGTAGCTATGTAAGCGACACAAATTTTGAGATGCAGCTTTTGTTGTACCCCAACAAATAGATTGTCTGCTAACTGTATAATAAAGTTGATTTTAGAAAAAAATCATTTATTCATTTATACTTTATTTTTCAAAACATTAGTAAATATCAAATTTTGTCGTAAAAAGTAATCTTAATTGTAATTTGTTACTTTTAGAAATTAGTAATTTTACAGGTAATTAGTTACTTTTTACAAAAAGTAATTGTAATTGTAACCAATTACATTTAAACAAGTAACGGCCTAGCCCTGGTCTTTCACTGTCTCATGGCAATGCAGATCCGGAAAGAGGGTTCTCAGTTAACAAAACAATCGTCTCATTAGAGAGAACTAGTTTGTCTGAGAAAACTATTATCAGATTAAGCCTAGTAATATATGCCGTTCGAAGGCATGTAAGCAATGTTAAATTTATTAAATTACGTCCCAAAATCGCACTCTGCGTTTAAAGAAGAAAAAGAACAGGAAGCTGCTGCAGCCAAAGAAGAGGCAAAGAAACGTGCCCAGTCAGAATCTGCACAGGTCAAAAAGAATTGGAAAACTGGCACTTAAGAAATGTTGAAGAATCTAGACAATCAAATCGAGTCATTAAAAGATGAATTAAATAAGCACAAGCTCTGTTGCAAGAGGCCAATAAACGCTTACAAAAGGCAATTAAAAAAAAGAATTTAAAGAAATGATTGTTGTTTCGGCAATTATTGCATCTGGTACAAATAAAGTAAAAATTTATTCTGAAAAACTTGTAGAAGCTGAGAAAAAATCACAATCTGCAATTTCTACATCATAATTAAGAAGTACAATTTCCATATTGTAAATATCTGTATAAGCGTATATTATACTTTATTTAGATGCTACAGTCAAACCTCGATAACTCGACTTCCAATAAGTCGAATAATCCGCTAACTCGAACTTATGATCAAGTCCCGAATCATTTCTATACTTTTCTATAAAAAAACTGTCTCGATAACTCGAAGTAAACATCTTCTAAGTCGAAGTTTTTGTGATAGATTTCCCCTATAAAAACTCAATTCAGTTGAAAACTTCAAAAATTAGGTGACTTTGTGAATGCCTACAACCTTAAAAAATACAAGAAATATCTGTTTTTTTCCAAATGATATTTACCTGGTATGTATACTAATTAATAAGTAATGAGGCCAAATTTTGTTAAAGTTGAGTTTTAATACACCTTTTGACACCATTCTTCCCTTGTTTACATTTTCTATTAAAAAATTAAAATGCTTACAACTATAGTATTATGACTCCTGTCAAACCATGTCGCCCCATCCTAAGTACCAGTAGAGAGGAATGGGAAGTAACTTCGATAACTCGAACTTCGGATAAGTCGAATATTTTTGGGGGTCCCCTGGGACTTCGAGTTATCGAGTATTGACTGTATTTATAAATTGGTAATCCAGTGTTTGAAATTGGATTAAGAAATGTAGGAGCAATTTGTGCGACTACCTTAAAAAAAACAGCAATGCACATTACCTTTTACTAATTTTTAGCAATTTGTTGATCGAAGCAGTGTGATTTTATAGGATTGCCGAATTTTTGCGATTATGTGATCACAGCAATAGTTTAAAAAATTTAGGATCGGTAAAGATTTTTTATTTTAAGATAATTATTTTAGCAAGATTGTTGGGAATCACAATATAAAAAAAGTTAGTATTGACGATTTTTTGAAAAACTATAGTCACGATAACTGCGACTAAATTTATTTTGTTGCCGCAAAAACAAGAAATCTGATTGCATTTTGTGACGGGTGACCGTGAATTTCGAACCCTGGTAATGTCATAAATGACGTAACAATAACATTGTTTCTATTTTAATTAATAAAAAAAACAGTTTATAAAAATAATAAAAAAAACTTCTGAAAAAATAAGAGAAAACCTGTTCTTGTTGGACCATGAATTGTTATTTTGCAAGCAAAATTTCAAACCCAATGAAAATAAAACAGGTAAATTAATCACAGGTAAACAGGCTCTGGGTGTCCTTGATATTGATGACCCTGAATGGAGAACCTAAGTAGATGCTATGTTCAGTAAAGCTTGAAGACCACGCACACAGTTTAGCTCTATTATTTTTTTTAGTTTGCAGTCTTATTTTTTTTGTCCTTAAGCCCCAATTTACTCTTTAATTCAAGGAATTTTTATTCAACCTTATATTTAAAAAAATAGCATATTTTTGCTAAAAACATTTTCTTATTTTTTAAGGTTTACAACCACCAGTTGTTCTTTGTGAAAAAAAATTACGCCTTCATTTTGAGAAGTGCTTTTATAAACAGGGAGAGTCCTTACAAAAAAAATTAGATCTTCATGAAGAACGTTTAGCTTTCTTCATTTGGTGCATGCAAAGTGCTGCCTCACCCAGTCCTTTGAAAAAACGTGAGAAACTTACTATTTCCTGAAAGTTGATATTGATACATATTTCCATGCAAAGAGTTTTATTAGTGCTTCGTTGAAGATTAGAACAAAAGTTTAAAATTTCCTTTTTAAATTAGAGTACTGCTTGAGATACAGTTAACAGTTACAAATATATTTATAATTAATGTATGATAATTAGTACATAACAATTTTTTTTTTGTTTTGGATACTTTTCAATTCAAGGAATTTCTATTAAACCTTATATTATTTTTTAAAAAATAGCATAATTTTGCTAATATAATTTTCTTAATTTTTAGGATTTACAATCACTAGTTGAGCTTTATGAAAAAATTACGCCTTCTTCATTTTGAGAACTGCTGTTAAAAACGGGGAGAATCCTTACGAAAAATTAGATCTTCATGAAGACGTTTTAGCTTTCTTCATTTGGTGCATGCAAAGTACTGCCTCACCCAAAAAGATTCCTTTAAAAAACTTTAGGGGAAACTAGGGACATTTGACCCATAGGGATACATGACCCAAGCCCTTTTCTCGGCATTGGAAAAGTTTTATAAGTTGAAAGTGGCATCACTTCTTTCCTTTCACTCAGCCGACCATATGGTGAAAAAACCCCAACTGAATCATTGCGTACGTGGTTAGCTATACAAAGAAATACTTTTTCATGCACTGAAAGTAAATTTTTGATGCCATAAGATTTTTGGGTCGACATTTTTTGGTTCAAAGGAAATATTTTTTCAATTATTTACTTGGTTTGTTTATGCTTTTAGCTATGATTACGTCCCTAATAGTTTTGATGTATTTATTTGCAAAATACTTTGTTTTGGGGGTTAAGCAAAAAATTACAACTAGGGATACTTGACCCAAGCCAATTAAGGATATGTGACCCAAGTAAACAAAACAAAAAGTAGTTCAAGTAAATTGTTCAAAAAATCACGATAGTCCCAGAAGTAAAAGACTGGGTTCTTACCAAATATTTTAGAAAACTGGAACATAAAAAGATTTGTTAGGTAGGTTCTCCAAAACAAATTCTGATGAACTTGCAATTCAGTTTGAAAAAAGAATCAATGGAAAATGTTTTAAATAACCTGAAATGATAATATATCTCAAGTTTATATAGAATATAAGCGATTAGTCAACCACCTTTGTTTTCTCTGCAAAATAAAAGAATCCCCAGTTATGTATTCAAACAAGACTTAACGTTTAAAATTAAATAATTCATTTAAACTTAATATGATGTTAGTTTTGTTATAATGTTAAGGTATTTTGATAATTTTTAGTCAATTTACCAAATATATTTGTTGGGTCACGTATCCCTAATGGATGGGTCATATATCCTTGGGATATGACCCAAAACTAAAGTTTTAAATAATAATGTATATATTTTACTACTATTGCAGTTAATACTTAAAAAAATACTAATATATATTGTGTAATAATTAATGAAGTATAATTTGACTGCATTTACACATCCATAAATAGTGTTTTCTAAAAGTTACAAGCCAAAAACTACAAGTTGGGTCATGTGTCTCTGATTCCCCCTACTTTATTTTCTTGAAAGTTGATAGTTTGAAATACATATTTCCTTCCAAAGGAGTGAAGTTTTATTATGGCTGCTTGGTTGAAGATTAAAACAACAGTTTTAAAGTTTATACAAATAATATTTAATAATATTAATTTGTATGATAATTAGTATATAACAGTTTTGTTTTGCATACTTTTCAATTCAAGGAATTTCTATTAAAACTTATATTATTTTTTTAAAAAAAATAGCATAATTTTGCTAATAACATTCTTATTTTTTAGTGTTTACAACCACTAGTTGTTCTTTATGAAAAAATTCGACCACCTTCATTTTGAGAACTGCTGTTAAAAACGGGGAGAATCCTTACGAAAAATTAGATCTTCATGAAGACGTTTAGCCTTCTTCATTTGGTGCATGCAAAGTGCTGCCTCACCCAACAAGATTCCTTCGAAAACTTGAGTAAACTTTATTTAATTTTCTTGAAAAGTTGAAGGTTTTAAATACATATTTCCAAGCAAAGGAGTGAAGTTTTATTATGGCTGCGTAATTAAGATTAGAATAACAGTTTAAAAGTTACATTTAAATTGAAGTACAGCTTGAGATACAGTTAAGAGTTAAAAAAAATATTATTAATTAATGTATGATAATTAATACATAATAATGTTGTTTCAATAAAAGATATTTTACTAAAATGCTGTAGTGAAGTTTGATGATGACGTAGTTGTATGAGTATGGTACATAATAAATTAATACAGTTCATACTTTCAGTATACAGTAAAAGCCCGTTTATCCGGCTCCCGATTAACCGGAAAGCTCAAATATCCGGAGAATTTCAAATTCCGATTTGGTGACAAAATTTGGCAATAAAATTGAATATTTCTCGCCAAAATTGCGATTTCTCGCCAAATATAGTAAAAACGTTTCAGATTTTTTTTTCCAAGAAAATATTTTGTTTGGTGACAACATTTGGCGCGAAAAGTGTTTTTGGAACTGAAAGTCTGATTTAACGCCAGGTATGGCGCTATTTCAGCATTTTGTATGTTGCATTTTATTTACATGTTTCCACTATACGAAATCCGAGTGTTAACCGGAATTAAATTAGGGAATCCGGTTAACAATTCTACATCGAAACGTAACTAGAATAAATTAATAAGTAATTTATTTTATCGGTTTTTACATTTTCAGAATTGACATATTATCAAGAACTGAATTATAGTTTATTTATCCGGATTGAAATCGGAAGTTTAATTCTACTTCTACCCAGAATAAATAAAAATATTTTTAATTATCGTTTGCAAGCATTTTCGCTAACCATATATTGCTAACAGGATTTTATTTTAGCTTTATCCGGACTACTACTGATGTTGTTATATAAGGTAGCTCTGGGTGCCAGCTCTGTTGGCCTCGTTACTTGATCGCTTTTCTAAATTACGAGGCCCGGCGCCAAAAATCATCATTTAGTTTTAGTGCGATGCATAAATTCATCCCGGAATTTAAATTTTTGATCTATATATTTTAAGCGGAATTAATTCTATTTTTAATCGAAAGCAATTTTCCTTTATTCGAAATGTAATTCTAGTTTTATTCGAAATAAATTTTATTTAATTTAGCTTTATTCATCCGGACTGCTATTTGATGTTGCACTGGGTGCCAGCTCTGATGTCGGCCTTGTCAATTGATCGCAGTTCCAAATTACGAGGCGCAACGCGGAAAATCCTCATTTAGCTTTAGTCAGTGTGATGTAAATTCATCCCAGAATGTTACCGGAATTTTAATTTTAGTTCAATATATTCTATCCGGAATTTATTTTAGTTCTAAACTGAAAGTGATTTTCCGTTATCCGGCATGTTTAACTTTGGTTTTATTCGAGATAAATTTTATTTAATTTAACTTTATTCGGACTGTACCGATGTCGCTCTGAGGTTGCGCTGGGTGCCAGCTCTGAAGTCGGTATCATCACTTAGTCGCAGTTCCAAATTACAAGGCGCAGCGTCGAAAATCCTCATTTAGTTTTAGTGTGCGACGTAAATTCATTTTAAGAATTCTACCTGAATTAAAATTTTAATTCTATGTTCTATCCGTAATTTAAATCTAGTTTTAACCTAAGTATTTTTCCGTTATCCGGAATAAATCAATAAATGCCTTTTAACTAATTCGCTGCAAATTTTTTAATGTTAAAGCATGTTTTTCAAAGACTGTTAAAGAATTGGCAGGGCGCGGTGGTTTGAGGCATCATGCCACGATGGATACCTCCGCAAGTTCTATCCTCATCTTAGTCATAAACGGATCGTGCTAGACAATAAAGAAGCAATAAATAATGCCGAATGTATGGGACTGGTGCACGTTAAATCTGCCGTTGTCACTATAAGCTTCGTTGGATGCCAGAACAATTTTCGGCCTATACCTCGGTTTAAAATTATGTGGCTATTCGGCAATATCCCTTCGGTAGCTCTAGTGAAACGCAAATTTATCCAACTTACAATAAAATCCTTTAGGTCAAAATAGTTGCCGCGAATCACAAAATCTTTTCAACAGAACAAATTCCATGGTCGAATTGCTGGGTTTGAACCAGAACTGCAAAAAAGATTACGAGGCTGATTACATAAACGATCGGCGAGCAAAACTGTAACATACTTCATTTTTCAAGCTGAGCTAAAAAAAAAGAGTACATTTAGAATAACTTAATGCTTAAATAAATTCTGAATGTATTTACCCGTAAGAAATTAAAAAAAAATTAAACCTGTCGCCAATATTCTGCGTGTCCTTCCAGGTTAAGGTTTCAACCTTTGTGCATCTTTAGGTTATCCGGTAATGATTAAATTTAAGTTTTTTATTACTTGAGCGCAATTTTAAACGCAGGTCAATTATGGCTTTAAGTTCCAATTTTTGAAAAATCATTTAGAATACTATCAGCATTTCAATCGTGTTTTATCCGAAAAGATTTTAGGATAAAACGAAGTCGATCCGAAACTACATTCCGGATAACTGAAAATCGCTTTCGGTTAAATCGAAAATTAAATTCCGCATAGAAAATTTTCCGATTTAAATTCCGGTAGCATTCCTGGTTTCGCTCTAGAACTACATGAGGGTTTTGGCATCGGGCCTCGTAATTTGGAACCGTGGTCAAGTGACGAGGCAGACATATGAGCTGGCACCCAGCGCAGCCTTAGAGCGACATCGGTAGTAGTCCGGACAAAGATAAATTAAATTCCTGTTGAGTAATTTTTATTTAAGGTGTCGATCACATAGCCTCGGACTTCTCTTTGGTTGTTGATTTGTAGGTACGAACTGAACCTATTTATTTACCTACCTCCAGAATGAGTGTAAAGAAGATAATGTTATATGCAAATCAAAAGAAAATGTAATCATATATAAACTCAGTGATACTTGTGAAAAGTGTTCTCTGTCAAAATTCCTACGATGTTAGTCTTTTAAATAAATCATTTTTTCCACGTTAGATTTTGTATGCTTTATTGCTTCCACTGAAAGTTTTTTTCTAATTAACTCGCAACAATTCCGGATAAAACTATACGGTTAACGAAAAAGCCTACACCACAACAATACAAAATCTTTATTCAAAATAGAAGTTGAATTCCGTTTCGGATAAAATTCCGGATAAACTAGTAACGAAAATGTTTTAAGGTTTAAACCTATTTGTTTATCCGGAATCTAAAATTTATACGGAAAGTTGGGATGACACAAATAATTAAACGTTAATTGGCTTAGTTTCTCAAATTCGTTAGGATCCAAACATCAATGGCAGGTTGTCGAATCGCCTGATCATGATTCTAAATTAAGTGATGATATTTCTGATTTCAAGTTTATATTAATTCACTACCCTGATACCTTAAAGTTTATTAGTTAATGGTTTTCTAACATAATTTAAACACGGTTGTTAACATCGAAAAATCGAATCAATGCTTGAAAACTAACAAAAAATTTAAACCTAATCAAATGAAAATAATTAGTTACAACCCTTAAACATGTATTTGTTATTATAACGGCAAAACCGGTCTCTTTCTTAACGAATATTTAATGCCCCATTCCTTCTCGTGCTGCTTAATTAAATTAGCATTTTTATAGCTAAAATACAACATACTTCATACAGAAATTAAAAGTTACTGAGCTTGGAAAAAATGCAAACCCAAAAGAGCGTCAATTCGATGTTCGTTTCAAAGGCCGTTTTTCTGCACAGCCGAAGGCAATGTATGTTATCAGACAGTAAGAGGAGGATCAGCGAGGGATCTCAATGGTCCCCCAATTTTCTGAGAATTCCATCACAGTAGAAAAAAGGCTGTAGTATTTATAGAATTGTATCTTTGAACAACTGCCTTTTTACTACTAAAATACTTTGATTTTTTCGCTGTTCCCACATGGTTACCATGAAATTCCGATCCCTTCCAATGGAGGTGATTGCGCCAAGCTTGACCGCTGCTATAATTAACAAACATTCGATGGTCAGTTTTGGCGTTAGCGACTTAGCGTCGCGACTCGTGTCGCTCATTTACGATTAAAATAATGACTGATACCTTAACAAATTAACTTTAACAATATTTTTTTAAAGATAATATTAAATAATTCTGTGATTTCACCCAAAGAACGTTTTTCAAACTTAACAATATTTTTGGATTCTCGATCGACATCGTAAACAACCCTAATCCGAAGTAAGTTATTTTTATAATTTAATTCTGTAATTAAATGTTCTCTAGATTTTGTTTACATTTTAAAATATTCTACTGGTTTTAGACCATGGGTTGGACGATTTATGTATTTAGATTTTTAGCATTTAAAAGTAACGATCGTTTTTTTCTTAATAAATATTACTATTTTTTAATACAAAATATTGTATCTATTATATATTATTATTATAAATGCAACATCGCCTCTTTGCATATAAGATGCAGCCATTATCTTCTTGTATTTTCCGGAAAAATCGGCATTTTTTGGTAACATTATTTGGCGACTTCCGATTAACCGGAAAATTCGATTATCCGGAAGAGTCAATTTCCCGAGCATTCCGGATAAACGGGAGTTTACTGTATTGAAGTGGAATATTTATCTAGGTTATATCTGGTTTCGGTACTTGCAAAACTTAAAGAAAATCCTCAAATATTTTTGTGAAATTTTTTTTCAAAAAGGCACATGTATAGATTATTTTCAAAATAGCATTTTTATGAAGTGAAATTGACTCCCTTTAACCAAAATGAATTGTTTTTTAGATTAAAGGGTGTAAATATACAAAGTCAAAGTTATGACTTACTGTTTTTCAACAAAATTCTGAACAGAATAAGAGATTGTATAATTTTGTTATCCATTTTTTCTTGTTTCTTTTCAAATTATATTGTTTACCCTACAAATTTAAACCAGCTAAAGCATACAGTGCGATGCAAAAGTTTAGACAATGACGTCATTTAGCTGTAAAATTTAGAATTGTGATAGAATTACAAAAGCCTGTAAACATATATTAAACATATTTTGAAATGCTATAATTGAAACATAATTGTTTGATTTGCTATAAAATTTTTTTGCATAAAACTAGAAATTTGTATGTTGCAAAAGTTTCGACACAAATATGAGATTATACTAATTTAAAGTAGATAATGGCCTAATTTTGCATTTTTATGGATGAATTGTATTTTTAAAAAAAAAATCATGATATCTGGTGAACTAAAAATATTTTATAACAATATTAGTTCAATTTTGCACCAAGCAGACAATATAGCCTCTTTAAATCTTTTATGGTGAAATACTACTGCTTATTTGCTCAAATTTACAATTTAACATCTCTAAATACAAACCGAATGCCTACCAGTCCATCACCTTAAAGTTTTGTCACAGATTCGTGGATTTGGAGACATACACTGGCCGATTTTCTTGATGAAAAGTGCAGTCTTTCCGATATAAAATCATAAAATAGCAACATTGTTCTTTTATGCACTTTAGTACAATGCAGAGATAGTCTTCTCTTCAAAAACAACAAAAAATTCTCTCATCAACGTTATTTCCCTCCACACCATTGTAAACATTCCACCTTGATGCTAGAGTTTTTGAGGGGGAAAAAAAGGTGTAGTGAAGCAAATATGCAATTTTTTCCCATAAAAGATTTAAAGGGGCTATATTGTCTGTTTAGTGTAAAATTGAACCAATATTGTTATTAAATCTTTTCAGTTCACCGAATATCGTGTTTTTTTAAAATTTATCATATAAAGAAATACTATTCATCAATAAAAATGCGAAATTAGGCCATTATCTACTTTAAATTAGCATAATCTCGTATTTGTGTGTAAACTTCTGCAACATACAAATTTCTAGTTATGCAAAAAAATGTTTACGGGCTTTTGTAATTCTACTATCACAATTCTAAATTTTACAGCTAAATGGCGTCATTGTCTAAACTTTTGCATCGCACTGTAAAAATAAATAGCAATGATACTTTAAAAACAAGATTAAGTGAAAAATTTCTTAGTTAATTTAAAGCATTGAAATGCTTTAATCGTATAAAGTTTTGATTATAAATGAGAGTACAGGGGGTAAACCTCTTCATAGACAGGGAATCTGTTCGTATTGATGTAGGCTTGGCGAGTAGTGGCGATGAGAAACCGGTTTCTCGGTTTTTTTTTCACTGTTCAAGCGTGAGACTATATCTGGCATGCATCTCGATCATACAGACTGTAAACCTGTGCGCCGTGCGATATTATAAGAACCAAGGAAAAATTGTTTTCTTCACACCATTTTAGGCCATGACTTGCTATCTTCGCCAAGCAGACCTGATGCAGACAGATTACTATGCAAGGGTTTTTTCCCCTGTACTCTTCAAATATGGAAATTTTAGGAATTGAGTGTAACTTAATTTATTTTCAGAATCTATAGTCTACACCGTAAATCAATCAGCGTTTACACAGATGTTTAGTGATTCAAGTCTTTAACTGGGCAGATCAAGAGGTCTTAAGTGAAAGACTTATTTATCTAGTAAGTATTTCTTCAACACATTTATTTCTAAAAGCATAAACATCCTGATAAAAAAGTACCATTTAAGCTCCAGTGAAAAGTGTTATTATAAAGCTCCTTTCACTGCCTGAGATAATTTGGTGTATCCTTTAAGACAATAGCGACCCATCGTGTGTTCGGCTGATCAATCTCGTGTTTAACGCGATTTCCTCTTTGCTAAGGATTGTCACTACTCTCGATGTCAGTAGTCAATATTTAGTGACTTTAGTTAGCTGTATGTTTAGTCTCTCCGAATTACTCGGGCTTTTTGGTACAAAACCAAATTTTAATTGCACAATTTGTACAGTGGTAGTATATTTTTCCCATTCTTTTGTTGTTTAACAATTTCTACCGAAACTAATAGCTTTTGTACCAACGTATTTTAACTAGAAGGCTCATTTAAAAGCATTTTTAAGGGTCTATTTCTCAAGCGGCGATCATGAAAAACTTACTCTGTGGGGAAAAAAATCCTCTATCGATTCAAGTAGAAAATGTCTCTTGAGTGTGAGGGTCGTCCTCTTTTTTCCCGGGGGTCCATGTCAGTGCTTTTGCTGGAATTTGCTTTGTTGGCATTCGTAGCACATGACCAATCCATTTCCGCCATTTTTTTAATATTAATTGCCAGCAGTTCTTGTTTGGTCTTATTGCAAAGCTGGATGTTTGATATTGTTTGGGGCCAGAAAATTCCAATGATTTTCCGTAAACATCTGTTTTGCTAGCTATTAATTCTTTTACTTTGTGTTTTAGTAATTTTCCATGTTTCTATTCTATACAAAAGTTTTCTTTTCAAAATTAAACTATTTGATCTCCAAATTTTATTTAATGTTTTTAAAACAATTTTGTGCTTTTGCGATTCTAATTTTTATCTCTACATCAGTTCCAAGGTCTTTACCTATCGATTGTTGCACCAGGGTATGTGAATCTATTTACATCTTCAACTTGGCCACTTTCCAGCTGTATATCACGTTTATTTTCATTTATTCTCATTGTTTTAGTTTTTATTCTGTTTATATTTAAGCCAACATTCTTTGAATTTTTTTCAAAAATAACTTTTTTGTTGTAGATCTTCCCATTTACTTGCAAACAGTACAATATCGTCTGCCAAATCCAGATCTTCCAAAACTGTGGTAAAATTTCATCATATTCCTCTCTTTTTATCTCTAATTGTATTTGTCATAATCCAGTCAATCACAATAATAAATAATAGTCCTGACATGACATATAGTTCTTGAATAATGTTTATATATTTTTTTAGGAATACCATAAATTCCTAACATTTTCCATAAAACATCTGTTAATAGAGTGAAATGCCTTCTGAAAGTCAATAAAATTCATGTATAGAGGGATATTAAACTCTTTGCTTTGTTCTATTATGTTCTTTAATGTAAATATTTGCTGGATTGTACCTGCCCCGCTTCTGAATCCAGCCTGTTCCTCACGTAACATTCCTTCAACTTCATGTTGTAGCCTGTTAATAATTATTCTTCCGAACACTTTGCATGGAATTGACATGAGGCTAATTCCTTTGTAATTCTCACAGATAGGTCACCTTTTTGGGGGATTTTCATAATAATGGATTCCCTCCATCTGTCAGGAATCTTCTCATTTTCCCAAATCAAATTGAATAATTGATGTAGGTATTTAGCTGTTGCATCGATATCCGCTTTCAACATTTCTGCAGTGATTTGATCGCTTCTACATACTTTTGCATGTTTTAATGCCTTCAAGGCTTCCTGAATTTCGATCAACGAAATCTCACCTGTGGGAACAGTAAGAATGTGTGGAGCATTGGTTTCTTCCATATGTCCTGACATTGGTTGTCAACATCCAAAGTCTCTTTAAAATGTTATCGCTAACGGTTTTCGATCTCTTTTCCACTGCTCGTTGATTTTCCTTGTTTCAAATTGGTTTCCACTATTTTGCTATATAACTTTATATATTCTCAATTTTCTGTTATCGGCAGCTCTCTGAGCCTCCATACATTGCAAGGGACTCTTAGTACTCCCTTTTATCCTTCCTTGCATTCCTTTTCACATTTTTGTTTGTTTATCTATACTTTTCCTTATATTGTCAGAGTTTCCTTTCTGACTTGGTACAGTTCATCAAGTTCTTTATATTCTTCCTCTTCAATTAGTTTCCATGTTTCACCACGAATCCATTCCTTACTTTTTCTCTTCCCCTTTTTTCCGATAACATTCTTGGCAGTTTCTGTAAATGCTTTCTCTATAAACTGCCATTCTTGCTCTACCTCATTTATATCTTGGATACCACCATCCTTTCCATATTCAAGGGTTGAAAATCTATTTTTTAGTTCAATTATTAATTTATCTTTAATATTTTTATCTTTTAGTTTTGTAACATCAAAACCACAAGGTTTCCTGTTTTTACTTGTACAACAGTTCTTAAGTCTCGGTTTCAAATGCATCACTACTAGGTAGTGATCGCTACCAACATCAGCTCCTCTTTACTCTCACATCTCTCATAGACCTTGCAAATCTTCCATTTATAGCAATATGGTCTATTTGGTTTTTAGTTTTACCATCTGGTGATTTTCATGTAATTTTATGGATTTCTTTGTTTAAATTTTGTTCCACCGATAACAAGATTGTTTACTTCGCAGAAAGAAACGACAATTTCTCATTTTCATTTCTTCGTCCTATGGCCTTGTTTCCTAATGATCTCCCATCTTCACAAAATCTGTGGCCAACTTTAGCATTTAGGTCCCCCATAACAATTATACGGTCATGTTTTTCTACCTTGTCTACAGTTTTCTGTAATTGATCATAGAAGTGATCTTTCTCGCTCTCTTCTGAATTGGATAATTTTCATTTCTATAAATTTTGAAAAGAATCTTGCCTTAATAATCCTATTGCTTATGGGTTCCCACCCCATCAAACTCTTAGTAGCTTCTTTACCGAGTATAAGAGCAACTCCTTCATGTATCCAGATTGTAGTTATCCATCTCATTTGTAATTTGTCTGGTCTTTCCAATCTATATATATATTCTTCTTACATGGTCAAATTTAAAGGGAAATTTCTATGGTCGGAATGGCAACGGCATTACGGATTTGGCAGCACGGCAGCCAAGTCAGGCTTCACCAAAATTATCAGCGACCAAATTAAGAATTTAAACGGTTACTCACTTATATTTTTGCATATAACATCTGTTTTTATTCAATAAAACTGATTTCCTAACATATTTCTATGAGAAATATAGCTAGAAAAGCAGAATTATGATTTCCAGAACATTTAGAAAGTGGGTAACTAAACTAGGAAAGTGGAATACAACATCAATTATTAACAAACTAAAGGTACTAAAAGAACCGTTTTTATATTTTATGAACTTTTGTGTCTTACATTTTCGAAATAAAAAATAGTTTTCTAAAGACATTTTAACCCAAGTATTGCAGATTGTTCAGATTCAATTACGTTTGGCAATGCTATATTTTCATTTGATTTGTTTGGATTTGAGATTCAAATCATGAAAAATTTACATCTTTGCGTTGACACTTGGTATCAATTTTACTTTATTATTTATATTCACCAGCGAGCTGGCCACTAGGAATTGCGCAGCAATTCCCGGGGGTTGGCGAGCGATAGTGAGCTGGGGGCGAAGCCTCCTAGTTTGATATATTGTCCTGACATTCCAAGTTCCAATTTTCAACATTTCTTTCGTCCTGGACATTGACTTCATCCCCGGCTTTCCCCCTGGGGCATATGCATAGTATCCTCGTTAGACCAGGCAAAATAACAGTCTTCTGGGATCTCCCAAATCTCTGCACCTTCCGCCTTGAGTATTTTGTAATCTAAGCTTAAGATTTCTGTAATCAGGTTTTTTTTACGAGGATGGGTGATTAGCCTTTCGCTCAACCTTCCCCATTTATTCGGGCTTAGGACCGGCAAAGAAAGAGCAAGCTCTATCCATGGCTGGGTTAATTTAGACAGGTTTGACTGGGTTAGACATTTTCTATTAGGTTAGCGGGTTCCCAGCTATACTGCTAGTAAGAAATAATAATTGGATGGGTTTGGTTGAATTAAAGTAAAGTGGCACTATAGCTACATTATGACTATGATGAGTATTGTATTGTGCGAATGTAATTTTTTTTATGCTGATTGTCTTAGACCGAGACATTTATATATATTTTTCTAAAAATGAAATCTCTAATGCAAAATGTAAATACATATTAAAAACTTTCTGTAGAGTTAGTCATGCTTTGGAAAGACAAAGATCATATTTTTCAATCCTTAATTAACGCTTTAAGCAAAAAAGTAATGTTTTATTTAAACAGCCCAGTATTTAATTTTTAATGGCAATACTACAATTAGATTTTTTTTGTAAAATAATGACGTATGCCTCAACAGTTTAAAATCGTTCTGTACTTTTGTCAAATGGCATTGTTTCCTGCATTAAATTTTTTTTTGCCAATGTATTGAGTTTCTAGCTAAAACATAAAAATTCTCATTGGTGCTTTGATAGTAATATCTAGGAGTAATTTTATTATTGTACAAAGCATGCAAAGAATTTTTCTTTTTTCTAAAATTTCTAACAGCCCTAATTTCTAAAATGAAATTTTAAATTCCCTAATACTTAGAAAAATTCTTTAAATGTGGCTAAATATAAGTTGATGAGAGATACCTTTTATGACCTATTTGAGTTATTTAACCACTTAATTAAAATTTAGATACATTGACAGCAATCATGATGCAATTATTTTTTTCTCAGAAATTTAAATGAGTTATTGCATTAGGCCGCATTTATGATTTGGTTGTAAATAAAGCCTCCGTGAAAGTTTATTTATAGGATCATTGTGCATATTTTAATAAAATAAAAAATTTTGCTGAAATTTTTTTCAAAAAACCATGTGTAGATTTTTTTCCCCCAGCATTTTTATGAAGTAAAATTGTGTCCTTTTAATAAAAATGAATTGTTTTTTATAAATTGCGCCAATATACAAAGTCAAAGTCGTGACTTACGGCTTTTGAACAAATTTGAACAGAATTAAAGATCGTATAAATTTTGTATCTATTTCTTATTTCTTTTCAAAATATATTGTTTACCCTTCAAACTTGAACCAGCTAAAGCATAATAAATAGTAATGATACTTTAAAAATTATATTTAGTAAAAAAATTTTTAGTTGATTTAAAGCAGTGGTTCTCAACGGGGGCGCTACCGCCCCCCTGGGGGCGGTTGGAGGCTGGTAGGGGGCGGTGGGTATGTTTTGGTTGGTAGGGGGGCGGTGGGTGTGTTTTGGGCTGTAGGGGGGCGATTAGCATATTTTGGGAATTCAAACTTAATTTTAAAATTCCGCTCTCTCTGTAACTCACTTGTTGTCCGTGCCATCTTCAGTGCTTCATGTCCTGTAATGCTTCTTGTTTATTTAATTCGTGTATTCTTGATCGTGTTATTAAAATGTTCGTTTGTGCCTGTAATGCTTCTTGTTTGCTCACCTCGTGTATTCTTGTTCGTGTTATTAAAAATTAAAATCTGCGTTTGTTTTTCCGGTGTAATAAGTATTTCTATTTGGCCTGTCGCGGGCAAGTGTATTCTTAATTCTTTTTCGTGATAATGAACTATTTATTATGAGAAATAGTTCTTTTGCTATTTTGGTACCACCAACGATGTCGGTTAGTAAAAAGACGTTTCGTCAATATAGTTTCACGTATTTAAAGTTCGGATTTGTTCCTTCGCCATCGAACTCGCAACTTCCCATGTGTTTACTATGCAAGAAAGTGTTATCTAATGAGGCAATAAAACCGTCTCGTTCGCAAGAACACCTACAAAAAATTCATCCTGACAAACAAAATAAAGATTTGCCGTTTCTAACTATAATCAGGGACAAGGTTCTGAATGCACCGTCAGTATCAGGTTAACTATAGCAACCACATTAAAAAATATGACGATGGCTTAATAGCATCTTATAATATTTCAAAGCTAATTGCTAAATCATGGAAAGGACATACCATCGGGGAGCAGTTGATACTACTACTGCTATACTACTACTATCAAAGAAGTGTTAGAAACAGTTTTGCACCACCCAGCTCCAGTGTTATAAAACAAGTGCCGTTAAGTGATGATACAGTGCGACGGCGAATTGATGAGATGGCGGAAGATGTTGAAGCTTCTTTATGCAACCTTTTGATGTACACCGAATTTTCTCTTCAGGTTGATGAAACAACCTTGCCAAGTACTAACGAGGCTTTATTGTTAACGTATGTTCGGTTTGTGAAAGAAGGAAAATTATTCAAGAGATGCTTTTTGCCAGAAGCTTGATTGCCGATACTAAAGGGCAGTCTGTTTTTAATACTGTCAAAGAACATTTTTAAGAAAAAAATATTCCTCTCGGGAACATTATATCTGTTTCCATCGATGGAGCCAATGCGATGGTTGGTCGTCATCGTGGATTTATTTCTTATTTGAAGAAAGAGGTTCCAGGCATATTAGCTGTTGACTGCATAATTCATAGACAACATTTGGTTGCAAAAAAAAAACTAGAGACCATTTGCATCAGTCATTACAATATGTCATCTCGGCTGTAAACAAATTCGTAGCAATGCTCTCAACGACTGGTTATTCTGGCTGCTATGTAAGAACAATGATGAAGAATTTAATCGCTTGCTTAATTTTTCTTAAATTATCTAATCAAGTCTACATACTTTTAAAACATAAAATCACATTTAAAGCATTTTTTTTGCATGTCACTTTAATTTTAAAAAGTAATGTTATTATCTTCAAACAAATTTGGTGTGAAAATATTACTCAAAAGTTTGGCCTTTTTATAATTCAGTAATCTTCTTTCATATACCTTAGAAAATTACAAGATTTTCACAAGGGGGGGGGGGGTAGGCTGTGAAATTTTTTCAATTCTTAGGGGGGCGGTAGCTTTTAAAAGGTTGAGAACCACTGATTTAAAGCATGGACATGCTTTTATGTAATAAATTAAATTTTGATGATAAATGAAGAGTACAGGGGAAAACACCCTTCATCGACAGAGAATGTGTCGGTAGTGACGTAGGCTTGGCGAGTAGTGGCGATCGAAAACCGGTTTGTTTGGGATTTTTTTTCGCGGTTCAAGCTTCGGACTATTTTTGGCATGCATCTCGATCATAGAGATTGTAAACCTGTGTGCTGTGCGATTAGAACCACGGAAAAAAATGTTCCAGTTCGACAGAGTCGAATGCTAAAGTCATTACTTATCATAGTTTTAATAAAATATAGCATAATTTATTTTACGTTGAATTCAATTTCAATTTTTCTGATTCTTTCAATCGGCTGTCATACTTGCATTTGATGTTTACGTGCAACAACTGTAAAGTCAAATGCTAAGGCCATCGTTTCTTTTCCGAATTTCACGATTGACGGTGGTAATTTGCGTTCGATGTTTCTGTGCAACATCGTCAAAGTCGATTGCTTAGGACCTCGTTTCTCATTAGTTTAAAATTAAATTTAGTAGGGTTTATGTAATATAAAACATATTTTATGCAATTTTCCGAATTTTTTTGTTAAGACTTTGATGGGATTTTTTTCTTCGCTATAGGAAGTGGTTTTTTTAATATTCATATTCAATATTCAGTTCTAAGACAAGATCAATTGACGCAAAACGTAAAGTATGAATCTTTAAAAACTCTCGATTAAAATTCAAAAATGGCTTTTTACGCAATTGTGTTCTATAGCACAAGACTGGTCAACAGAGTTGATGTGAATGACACTGACAATCAGAGATCAATCTGTAGTCGCATATATATCTATAAATGTCAATCTGTAGCGTGCCCAATCCACGTGCCACCCTCTCACCCCCCTCCATCAAAACATCACACTAATATCGTGCATATAGAATTAAGGGCCGGCTCGGGTGTAGTCTAGGTCATTAAGACTGCATGTGATTTAAATGAGAATGAAAGTATCTGATGAAGTTTTGCTTCTATATTAGAAAAATGCATTACTGTTTGCATGGTGTTCCGCACAAACAGGATTGGCGCCAAACAAAAGTCGCCAAGGGGCACCCTGGGGTATAGTTTTACTTGTTAGTTATACGCCTGTAACAACCTGACCATTTTTTCCCTGCACTGTCTTATGCCGCGAAAGGAAGTTACAGAAATTGGAAGTCGGCAATCAGCCAACCAAAACTTCTAAAGTTCTCAACTTTAAAGTTCTTGGTGATTTTTTAATCACCTAATTTGATTGCAGAATGTGTAGGGAAGCGTTGACAGCTAATTAAATTACTAATAGTTATTATATCTATACATTCTTACGAAGTCCAAGATAAGTGTTTTTTTATTAGTTTTTAAATAATTAAATATTCAATTTACTGTGAATGAATCTTCCCACAGTATGCATGTGGTGAGTAAAACATGTTTTCTAGTTTAAAGCGTAATGGCTTAAATTCTGCAGCTACTACTGAAGCTGGGCTTAAGTATTCCGCGAAATTATTTAACCCCTCTGTAACAAAATATGTGGATGGAATGATGATTTTGTTAACCATATTTATCATCTTAACATTTTGATTTGTACTGTTTATGTATGCCAATAGCTTCAAATGTGTATGTTTAAACAGATTTTTTTTATGATTGAAACGGGATACATCCCAATGACCGAACGTCTTTGATTTGACCCTATTTTTGGGATAGTGGCTTATCATTGTCGTTTGGTTTTTAGGAATCCCATTCATGTGGTGAATAAATAACATAACAAGCATATATTATTAATGATGGAAAAATAAATATCAAATACCTATGTATAAATTTGAGAAGAATGTTCGAGTAAATTGTTTTTTATGTGTTACACTGAGTTTTCTTTAAAGAGATGTTTATTTGCAAAGATATTTATAATTGTAATTTTTAATAGGAGGCCTTTTTTTGTTCAAGACTTATTTTGCACCTTATTTTGTTTGTATGGAAGCAATGGAGAAAAATTTGAAAAAATTAAATCGTCTAATTTGGAATGTTTCATGGAAATGCTATAGCTCACTTACTATAAATATTAAACTACTTATTAAATTTTTTTTAATTTATGTTAGGTCAATGTGTTCATGTTATGTGCAAAAGAAAATAAATAATTTAAAAAATAAATAAATTGTATTTTTATATTTTGTGTGTGAGAAGTTATTCATCTAAGACTGGGCATTACAGAATTAAAAATTATGTAAACGAAAAAAATTTATACACAATTTGGCATAAATAAATAAAAGTTTGAACCATTTTTTTCAAGCACTTTTGATTAGTACTTTTTCTTTAAAAATATATATTAAGGGGGTATCACACGAGCGTTTTCCTCCAACCCAACTCCCAACGCAACTTTCTCCCCCAATTTCGGCCCCCACAAAGTTGTTAAATGGTTGCCAGAGTATGAGAAGATTTCTCTTTTCCGACTGTCATAACTAAAACGATATCTCTACAGTAGGCGACAATTTATTAAAAATCGGACCTTTGGATTGATTTGAGTTTTATTTTATCGCATGCTTAGGATTTCTCTTATAATTATTAATTTTTCTTTCACCTTATTTTGTAATAAAACAAATAAACACTGAGAGATATAAGTTAAAAAGTTTTATTTTCCCAACTATAGATTGTTAAATTGCGTTGAGAGATATTTTGAAGGCTATAAAATTGTTGGATTTTTGCTTAAAATTTCAAATATTTTTTTTCAAATTTTAAATTAAAGCTGATATACAGTATAGCTTTCACATTTATAACAAAAGGGGCAATTTTACCCATCTACTTTACATATTATAGCAAATGATATATAAAATTATTGAATTAACGTAAGAAAGTCCTTAAAAGTAGCTTTTTTCTTACAATTAAAGTTGAACTAAAAGCTGTGCTAAGGATTTTTTTCTAAGATATATAAATAAATCTTGTGTGGAATTGGCCCTAAGTAACAATTTCCGTTTAAAAAAAACCCTCAACTTTTCAACATTTTTTATCGAAAAAATAAGAAGATATGTCAAATCAAAGAGTTTTATTTCCTCTTTGTGTCAAATAGCTTATTATACTTCAGATTGAAAATCAAAATATTGTGCATGTAAAATAAATAAACAACAGCTTGGCAATTTGGCGCAATATGACCTGAAGATTTGGCTTCAACCAAAACAGAGCCGTGACGTCAGTGTAGCGACAGTCACCGATTCACCTGATTGGTTGTTGGGACCAAGTTGATCAACTCCGTCGCGATGAAACGACAGAGTTGGAGAAAATTTCTCCAACGCCTACGTCATTACACGTGACAATTTCCGCCAATCATGGTCGGAACAGAGGTTGCGTTGAGAGTTGGGTTGGGGAAAAGTTGCTCGTGTGATATACCCTTTACGGCCGTATTCACAAGTTCGAGTCACCCGCAGGTTTCCTCCGTCTGGGGGACAGATCGGTGGGTTTCGTCAAATTCCTTATTCACAAGTGCGAGATATGACAAAAGGGAGAAAAAAGGAGCCGAATCTGCTCTGCGGGTTATCCCACCAATATCGGTGGGATTTCAGAGGGATATCTCTGAGAAATGTTCAAAATCAAAACAAACAGAGCTAATCGGGTTTTACTTTCAAACTAGTGATTTTAAATATTTAGTTCTAATCCATTTTAATTTATCTTTAAGATTTTTTTTTATTGTAGAAGTACATTGCGATCAGGTGAAGGTTAGTTTTTAATAAACCAGTATTTTGCTTTGTCAAAGTATAGTTGAAGGAAATTGATATATGCTTACTACACTACTATTGTTTTTGTGTTTTCAGTACAGATTTCGTTTGCAAAAATAAGCTATCAGCCTATTCGCATACGATTAATTTTATATGAATACATCCATTATGTAATCATGGTGCATGTTAGAAAGTTAAATACTTTTTCAACATAATTTGTATTGATACTAAATTTAGACGTAGTCCGTAGAGACGTATATACTTAAGATATGCGATGATAATTTTTATTGTACAATCCATTTAAAAACGTAACTTTTAAATTGACTTAAAAGTTGTTTTAAAAGTTGTGTGCTGCGGTAGTTATGCACAAAAATGCTTACAAACTCAATATAAAAATATAAATAATAGGGGTACATTATAACCATACTAGTATTTGTCACTGTAAAATATAATTGGCAGGTTAATATTGTTGGTTATAGATTTATACACATACATATTGATAATATCCTTAACATTCCATTTTATAACTTTGTCCAGGTTATTTAGTTATATTTGCTTTGATTAAACTGAATTCTCAACTGTGCAATTTACAAAAGGTTTATGCTTAATTTTTTTCTATTATATATTGTAGCAATGGATAGGTATGAAAGATTTGAGCTTGAGGATTTAGATTATTTGGAGCGGATTGAAAGAAGATCACGTTATGTTCCTGAAGAACGAAATTTTGATCTGGATGAACTAGATGATATAGATTTTAAAGCCAGATATAGATTTGAAAAAGACACTGTTGAAGAAATTGTTAAGGTTTTTAGTTAACATTTTGTCATTAAAAATTTAACAATTCTAGAATTTGTGATAAAAAAATTTTAAGGCTTAAAAATAAGAATTTTTGCACTTAATTATTTATAAATTTAATTTTATAATAAACATTTTGCAGTGAAACCTTGTTAACAAAATCTTGCTTAATTCCTCTTAAGGCTAACTGAAAGTATTTTACCATCCTATAAACCTTGAACTTATGCTAAAAATTTCACTTAACATTTAAACTTAAATTATGTTTATTTTTAACTTTTTTATTTTGACTTTTTAGAAGTCTGTATTCTAGAAATTATAAAAACATATAACATATTTGGTATTTAATTATTGAAGTTTTCTTTCCCCCTCCGATGATTTTGTCATTCTACAGATGTTTCGATGATAGTTAATTTTTTCATTAAACTATATTTTCTATTTCTAAAATCTTAGGTATTAAAGCCTCAACTGGATTCTCCAACTTCTCAAAACAAAGCTTTGTTGGCCGAAGAAAAAGTTTTGTTAGCACTTCGTTTCTTTGCTTTTGGTGATTACCAAATCAGCCTTGGTGATATGCAAAAGGTTAGCCAGTCTGCTTGTTGTAAGGCTATAAATGAGGTGGCAACCATGCTAGCAGAGTTGGCCGCTACATATATATATTTACCTCAGACAGATCAAGAAAGGAAAAAGGTTAGTATTTAAATATTTTTAATTCCATATTAATATATTTTGTTTGTATAAATTTAGTTAAGTGGTTACCAATATTTCTAGGCTCATAGATCTTTTGGTAAACAAAAAATGTGTTGATCCAAAGTTCAGAAGCTACTTAATTGTTATCCACAAGTGTGTAGAACTCTTTTAAATTTGCTGGTGAAAAACTTTGATGTGTCTTTATCTTTTTTACGCAATGGGGCTGGGGAGCCCAGTCGGTAAGGTGCCTGCCTTGCATGCGAAAAGACCCAAGTTCAGGCCAAAAATATCTGTCGACCTATAAATGGTCTGTGCAATCAAACAGTCTGACAAATAATACCCCGTGTGAGGGAGAGCATGTTAAATATGCTCCTAAGTCCCGACGCTGTATACAATGTCGCCCTTCTGTTGGGTGCCTACTCATGTGTCGGCTCGTCACTTGGCAGTGGATCTAAATTACGACGCCTGTTGCCAATAGCCCTTGTGTAGCTCTAGTGTGACGATAATTCTACTCAACTAAACTTTTTTTTTTTTACATAATTGTTTACATATATTTCAGGTTTGTGATGACTTTGAAAATCGTTGTGGAATACCGAACGTCTTGGGTGCTCTTGACTGCACTCTCATAAAGATTGCAAGCCCTGGAGGGGACACTGCTGAAAGATTTCGAAGTCGAAAAAGCACCTTTGCTTTAAATGTACAAACCCTCAGC
This sequence comes from Oedothorax gibbosus, assembly GCA_019343175.1. Taxonomy (NCBI): domain Eukaryota; kingdom Metazoa; phylum Arthropoda; class Arachnida; order Araneae; family Linyphiidae; genus Oedothorax; species Oedothorax gibbosus. The sequence goes on from CM033281.1 coordinate 4,243,253, forward strand.
GACGTGGAACTCTCCATTCGAAATCTTGTTGTGCGGTGGCCTGGGAGCACCCATGACAGTACGATTCTAGATCATTCTTATCTGAGGGCCCATTTGGAGGTAGATCTTCAAGAAAAGTATGTTGTTCTAGGGGACAGTGGATATCCACTGAGGTCGTATTTAATGACGCCTTTTCTGAACCCAGCAAATATTCACCAAAGAAGGTAATAAATTATTAATTCAAATACTAGTTGCACACAGAATAGCATTACTTAAGGTAATTTACTTAATAGAAGGTCTTAAATATTGCATTAACCTAATCATCAGCCTTCATAAACAGAAATTTGTAAATAAAATATGAATTTATTCGCTTAAATATTTGTTAACTTATATATAAGCATAAAAAGTTAAGCAATCATGTTAAATAATAAATGCAAACATAATTATTCTGCTGACAACTATTTATGGAAAAAATAAAAAATGTTTGTAATCCTATAATTTGTGATTTAGAGCAGCTAAATTTGAGGCAGCTATTTTTCTACTTTTTCATAACTCCAGAAGACTATTTCGATTAAATTCTAGCCAACTCAAGCAATTTTTTGTTTCATAAAATTGGTTGGTAATCGTGATATTACTTATCTTGTATTATGTCTATCTTAGGCTATGTCCTCACTACGACAACAAACGCCACAAAGGCAACAAAAGCAACAAAATTTGGCGACTGCCAAGCGCGCCAAGCAATGCAATAGCATGGTGGTTGACTCTGCCAAGTCGCCAATTTTTGTTGCCTTTGTGGCATTTGTTGCCTTTGTGGCGTAGTCAGGACATAGCCTTATAGTTCCCTTTATGTTGTAGATTCAACACTGCTCAAATTTTGGGCAGAAATGTTGTGGAGAGGCAATATGGGGTCTGGAAGAGAAGATTCCGGTGTATTGACAGCAAACTTCGATGCAGATTGGACAACGCCTAAAAGATTATAATTGCTACAGCAGTGCTGCACAATATTGCTATAGGAAAGGGCGACGATTATGCTGCTGATGATGATTATGAGGATGACGATGTTGATTCCATCAATTACGATCAAACAAATGGCGGAGTTGCCCGTAGAAATGCAATTGTGGCTGCTCGTTTCACTTTTTAAGAATTAATAATTTTTAATATTAGAAAATGAAATATAATAAATTTTTTGAATAAAACCATAAAAACTTGGAATGAATTTTTTTCATTATTCACAAATGTAGAACTTGCAACATAAAGGTGCATTTACACCAAAGTTTTCCCACAAGTTTTTTCCTGTGACATAATTTGAGGAAAAAGTAAATTAATTAAAAAAAAACTAGTCGTACAATAGGAGAAATTAACAGGCAATTATAGTGCAGGTCAAGAAAATTAATAGTATTCTAACAAGTAAATATCAACTAACTTGCATATCAGCTATTTCCATGTACATATATTAACTTGTTGCTTTGTAGTTTTCCGCAATATATATTCTTTTATATAAATTTATGATTGTACATGAAATTGTGAACCATTTATCTTTATATATTATTTTTAATTCTTGGTCCCCGACTCAAACTTTACAAATAAGTATTGCAAAATAATTTTAGTTATGACATCCTGACGATTTAAATGAAATTTAATTATTTCTAACAAATCATGTATACACATGTAAGATGACTATATAAAAAAAAGCCTTATTAATTCAAGTTTTTTTATTTTCCATCTACAATTGTTTACATATTTAATTTTACAAGTTTGGCCTCATAGTAATTTTTTTTGGCCTCGTGGCTTAATCTTTCAGCATTAATTGCTGCCATTCGAGCCTCATGCTCCTGCTGTGCGTGTTCCATCTGTAGCTGTTGCAACTTCAGCTGCCCGCTGGTTTCTTTTTGAAAAGCCTCCTGCCGAGCTTTTGCAGCTGCAGCCATGGAATCTGCAGCCCTGACCGAGGCATTAGCATTGCGCTTGCATTTCTTAAGGATGCGCCGGGCTGCAATAATACTTGGCTGTGAAGCTGAGCTAGAAGATGGTGTAGGAGTTGAGGTGTCCCGGAAAGATTCATCGGGCATATTCGCATCATCTGGCATATTTGCAGATTGCTCCGAGGAAGCAGGAAATGAGACATCCTTAAAAAAAAACATTTATTAAATTAATTCATTTCTAAAACCACTTCTTCTAGTGAAATTATTGAGTCTATAGGAAGAACTTACACTATATTGAAAGTTCAATTAAAAGTAGGGCACAATGCATATTTAAATTATAAAATTTAATCTTTTAATATGCGACCATGAAATATATATAGAGGGCATCAATTTTGTTGTTAAGAATAATTTATACTAAACAAATCATAGTTGCCATCAATGCTCTATCCGTCAATAAAATGTCTCATGTTGTGTCAGGAAATATGGAATACATATCATCTGAAATTGCCTTCATGCCATCAACAAAAGAACTGGTAAACAAAGTTGCTGAATGTAAACAAAACTATTTGATCGTAAATTTTTAAATATTGTTTTTAATTAAAATTAACCATGTTCTGTGAAGTATAATTAAATTTTGAATAATTGTAAACAGCTATTCCATATTACCCGACTATCTCATATTGCCCTTCACTTGTAACTTTTTTCATAAAACAACAACAAAAAACTTGTTTAGCCATTGTCACTTTATTACCATTAGTTAAAGTATGTACTGAAAAAGATTACATGGATTTTTATTTAAAACCTAAAGAGTTATTCTGAAAAATATAAATGGTATTCCATAATACCCTCCTCTCCTCTAAAATTAGATCTATGAAACCTCACGACATGAAAATGCACTTCATTCACTATTTTTTGAAAAAAAAAATACTTTCTAGCATTCTGTGGTAAACTTATAAGTTGATATAGATGTATTGAATGTTTAATTCAATTAGCTTACCATTGTTCGAAATTACTCTGGTGAATGGCTGCCCTAATGAGGAACTTGCATCCTACCCAAAATGACGTACTTATACCATTTTCTGGAACATTAGAAGCTACAGATTCTGAATATCAGCTTAAAAATCATCAAAAATTATTAGTTTTACTCGAAATATGCCTTTTAAATTCTATGAAACTCACGTGACCGAAAACGGCGTCTGACGTAACAACACACCATTTGGCGATTTTTTCTAAAAAAGGCGCTACGGTTAGCATGTCCATAATTAAAATAAACATACAACGTTTTTCAAAACGTTCTATTTAAAAGAACAGACTGCTCACTTAAACCAGCTTTTGATAATAAATTAGAACAGGTTGTTTCTTGCTTGGTTGTTGAATTTAAAATCGTACAAGAGCGCGCTGTGACACTTCAGACCTAGTCAATTGTTGGATCAATCGAAATCTTCGTGGAGATCTACCAAGTCTGATGAGAATAACTGGAACTTAGAAAAACCACTTATTCTAAATAATCCTATTCCTATATGGGATCATTCAAAACACATTTTGTATTTTCTACAGCTGTATCGCACAGAAGTTGATTAGAAATTGCACGCCAATGGACAAAAAAGCCAAGCATGACGTCATTACGCACTGCAAAAGGATTGTGAGTGTTTTTACCGGAACTGACGTATCCCTTACTTAAAACTCAATTACTGACTAATATAATAACTTTTTTACTAGTGTGAAAAGTAGCATTCGACGTGGTTTTTAAAGGGCTATTCTAAAGGGTCTGCCAAGGAATTTGAAATTCATGCAACTTCCTCATTATGTTACATGAACTGAAACAATTCTTTATGGGCTACAGATCGTTGCAAGATGCTTAAATTAATTTTAAAAAATTAAAACTATAGTGAAGTTTTTAGTATGGTAATAATTACAAGTAGGCCAGTTCCACAGACTAGCCGGGGTTTACTTGATGGAAGTCGAGTCATGTCGCATGTCTAAATAGTCTTCTAAATGTTCTGGAATTCTAAATATATATAAACTGTTGTGGGAAAAATAAAAAAAACGGATTGAGTTAACTTTGACTAACTGACTAATATTAACTTTGTTTACCCTTAGAATATGTTTAAATTTTGCCTGATTAATTATACCCTTCTATATTTATCAAAATGGAATAACAGCAATTAAAATCTTTTCGCAAGCATTTCATTTGAATCAAAAACAGAAAAATAATTACATAACAGCAGGTTATGTCCATAACAGCAGTCCCATCTCTGTTCTCGCTTAGAGGTGGAATGGAGCAATCAGGATTTGCAGAGGTTCCTTTAAAAAAAAGTTATACACTTTAAGACAGAGTTCCTCTACGAAACTTGTTACAGTTACATTACTTGACTTCATGTATAAACTTTACACACATACAATAAGAAAAAGAGTACGACCATATATTTGTATGACCAGGTTTGGGTACAATCCTACTTTAGAGTATACCTTGGGTACACAATAGTGATATAAAATGCATTTATTTATGACGTGTAATTAGGACAAGTGGCATAAAATCAATCAATTTAAAGCCAATTAGTGTGCTAAACTAGAGTACTAGGATTTACCCAGATTTGTTAGTGATTGAATTTTCGACATATGCAATCATAAAATTTTTATTAATCATATTTTAAGTAGTAGGTACTTTCGTTTGGAAAAATTATAGGTAATAAATAAAATGGATATCTATAGCAATTTTTATTGCCTAGCTACTTGAATTACAAACGTACTGCGAAATGCAGAACGTCTGATCACCCTATGACTGGCATTAATAAATTGTAAAGAAAGTTTTGAACGTAAATAAAAGAATGAGGATAAGAACTCACCTGACATGTAGCGATGATCGCTGTCATATTCACAGACCAAGGGGGTTGTTAGTACCCCCATGGCCTGCACGCGAACATCGATCTCAGTGGAAGCGATTTCTCCATCGCCGCCACCCGTTCCTTTGTATGATAATACTTTATCAGCGGCTGAATTTTTCTGGGCATTTTTTTTAAAGTTTTATATCTGTTAATTAATTGGTCTTTTGTCCTTTTCACAGCTACTTGTCTGTTACACCGGTCGGCAACTATGCCCCAGTATTTTTGTTTTCTGACATTAAATACTGCATTAGTTTTTTTGTTCTCCAAGATCTCTTTGTACTCTTGGACTAACGTGATTAATACTTCTGTATCATCCGGCGTAAAGTTAATTTTAGTAGAATGAGCCATTTTTTTTTAAATAGGAAATCGCGTCTCGTCTCACGCTGCAAAATTCGAACACGTGAGAAATATCTCGTGTAGTAAACAACGTCACGTGACTCATCTTGACCAATGATATGTCTTGTTACAAAATGTGAGGGAAACCTGGAGAAGAAACGAGAGAGATGAAACCTAGAAATATCTCGCGGTTGTGAATACGAATTTGAAATAATAACCCTCAGGTTGTCCCTTCCTCGCAGTATTCATGTTCTGGGGATATCTCGCAACTTGACCCGAACTTGTGAATACGGCGGTTAATCATCTAATCCCAAAGCTGGTCAATGATGTCACGATGACGTCAAAGGGAGACGCCCACCTAAACTCCGCCTACCGGCCGTGCCTGGCTGTGAACTAGCCTCCCCCGACAAGGTGATGTTAAGAAATCACAACCCATGCCAGATTTCTAGCGACAACCATTCGGCTTTCCCAACTTGGGCTCCTTAGACGTTTCATTGACGCACATTTAGAAATTTCTAACAATTATTTAGTGATAGGTCATTTTGCGACACGTTTAGAACTAATTTTTTTGCTACTGCGTACGCGCTCCGCTACTGCGATAAACATATATATAAGTTTTTGAGAATCCGAAAGCACTTGTATTAGGCGTCGCAATTTAAAAACTCTATCAAGTGAAAAGGAAGCTCGCACTATATGAACATGAGGGATATAGCCATGGGCCTCGCGAGGAAAAAAAGCATTCGATATAGCCCTCGTGTAGCTCTAGTGCGACGATAGGTTAAATCGACTCAAAACCGCATTCAAGTGAAGAGGCTACCGCTTACTAGAGCTACATAAGGGATATAGTCAAAGGCTTTGCGATTTAAAACCGCATTTTATGTAGCCTCCTTGTAGTTGTAGTGCTACGAGCTTCTTTTCAACTCAATTCGAAACAGCAATCAAGTGAATGCAATTCGCACAAGAGATACATGCAGGATATATCCCAGTGCCTCACGATTTAAAGCCGCGCTTTGAGGAATATATCCATTGTCCATCGCGATGTACAACCTTATTCAATAAAGCCGCCGTGCAGCTCTTGTGCGAAGATAATTCAACTCAACTCAAAACCGCGATCAAGTGACGAGGTACCTTGAGATAGAGCTACATGAGGCATAAAGACAAGGATTTCGCTATTTAAAACCGCATTCAATAAAGACCTCGTGTAGCTCTAGAGCGACGATGATTCAACACAACCGCATTCTAGTGAAGAGAAACCTCTTACTAGAGCTACATGAGGGATATAGCCATGGGCATCGTGATTTAAAACCGCATACAATATAGCCCTCTTGTACCTCTAGTGCGACGATAACTCTACGCAACCCAACTCAAAGCCGCAATCACGTTTAGATGCATCTCGCACCAGTAGAACATGAGGGATGTAGCCATGGGCCTCCCGATGTAAAACCGCTTTCAATATAGCTCTAAGGCGACGATAATTCAACTCAAAACCGCATTCAATCATAGAGGTAGGAAAGAGAATAGAGAGGTTCATGTTATATGCGCAGTAGCGCACAAATGAAGCAGGCTAGAGCGGTGCATCTTGGGATACCTCGGTGTCAGTTTCGGTCACTATGTTATGCGCAGTAGCTCAAAAAACCGCTAGAGCGGTGCATCTTGGGATACCTCAGTGCCAGTATGTTATGCGCAGTAGCTCGAAAAACCTGACAGCCCTGCTTCAAACCATTTGAACTCATAGACCCCTCTACCTCTCCTTCCTAACTCTATGCATTCAAGTGAAGATACACCTACATGAGGCATATAACCATGGGCTCTCAGGTGTCGACCTCGTCACTTGACCAGGGTTCTAAATTACGAGGCGTTATTGGCTGCGTTAAAGCTCCTGAAGGAGGCTAGAAATAGGCAGTCGGAAACGATTACGTTACCTTACCTTACCTTACCATGGGTTTCGCGATTTAAAACCGCATTTTATGTAGCCCCCTGACCAAGCACACAAACCTGAATATATATGTCTACCAACCAACCAACCAACCATGTAGCCCCCTTGTAGCTGTAGAGCGATCAGTTTCAACTCAAGTCGGAACAGCAATCAAGTGAATGGTCCGCGCACAAGAGGGTGGGGTATAGTGATTGGTATAGCCCAGTGTACACGTGGGATATAGCCCAGTGCTTCACGATTTAAAACCGCGCTTTGAGGATATATTCATTGGGCATCGCGATGTACAACCGCATTCACCTCGTGTAGCTCTAGAGCGACGATGATTCAACTCAACCCACAACCGTATTCTAGTGCAGAGGAACCTCGTACTAGAGCTACATGAGGGATATAGCCATGGGCACCGTGATTTACAACCGCATACAATATAGCCCTTTCGTAGCTCTAGTGCGATACAACCCAACTGAAAGTCGTAATTAAGAGAAGAGACACCTCGCGGGGCTCGGATGGCCTAGTGGTTTGGATCGCAGACCATTACGCTAGCAGACTGCGCGCTGTAACGGGTGCGGGTTCGATGTCCGCTTTCGCCCTGGGTGTACTTCCTTTCTCTGTGTCAGTAAAACTTCAGTCTTACTTGACGAAGGCTTATAAGCGGATCTCTGATCAAGCACACAAGCCGGAATATACCGGGTAGTTATAAAATAACGCTCGCTATTCGGAGAAGTCTGTAGCTTGAATGAATAATCCGAATGCAACAAACTTCGAGACAGTTACTAATCAAGAAGGGGGAAAAATAATGGAATCATAAAAAAAAACACCCTCGTCTCTTGACCAGGGTTCTAAATTACGAGGCGTAATTGGCTGTGTTAAAGCTCCTAAAGGAGGCTAGAAATAGGCAGCCGGAATCGATTACATTACATTAATGCAAGAAAGGACCGTTTCTTGGTTAGGTATTCAACTCAACTAAAAACGCATTCTAGTGAAGAGGCACCTCATATCCGAGCTACACGAGGAATCTATTCAATAACCTCGCGATTTAAAACCACATTTAATATCGAAACATATAGTTCTAGTGCGACGATTTTCGACTTGACTCAAAATCACGATCAAGAGGTCCCTTGTACTAGATGTACTTGAAGCATATATGACAGTATTCTTCGTGAGGAGGATTAGTTGTACCGTTTTTCCGAAACAGGTCTGATGGTTTCCATCAGAGCACAGGGGGTTTCAGTACCCAGGACCCTTACATTGAGCGAGACCCCACATTTTAATAGGAAAATTTCAATAAGTAGCGTAAAAATTTTAGTAAGATATGTAAAGATTGAATTATCGTCGCACTAGAGCTACACGAGGGCTATTAGCGACAGGCGTCGTCCTTTAGAACCACAGTCAGCGACTACGTTGAAAAGATTATTTTTGATGAAGTTAACATTTTTCTTTTATTAGTTTAAACCATAGCGGAGATTTTGAAGAATCCAAAACTGTATACCGACTCTACATGAAATAATCTATTTTTCTTCATAAATAAATCTCCTTTCTACAGTATATTTTTTAAAATTGATTTTCTGCAAAATTAAATTTTTGAAAATTTTCCTTCTCGACAAAACCATATTTCTCAAAAAGTACTCAGCCGAATGTTTTGAATTTTTTGTGTGCAGATATTTTATACTGTTATCTAGGGAATAGACTACAGACTAGTAATTTAAAACATTATTACAGAAATTATAACACTATCATAAATAGTAGAAAAAGTACAAAAAAAAATCTAACTTAGCTTCGACAACTCATAACTTTTTATTGGTGCGATAAATATCTTAGATTGTAGTCTATTCTCTAGGTATCAAAAAAGAATTTATTAATTTATAGTTCTTATAAATAAATCTTAAATATTTTTTTTAGTTTAAAAATCTATCGTAAAAACATCAAAATTTACCTAAAAAAATTTTAATTACAAAAAATATATTTAAAATAAAAATTGTCCCTTATAATTATTATTAGTTTTGTTGGTGAAAGCAAAAATACATAATATATGCATTAAAATTTATTTAAAAAAAATGAGTGTCCAACTTAGTCGGATAGCTTAAGGGCGACATCGTACGCAGCGCTGGGATTTGGAGCATATTTAACGTGCACGCCTATATACGGGGTATTATTCGTCCTACATTTTTTGGCTGCATGGGACTTTTATAGGGTTGCAGTTATTTTGGCGATGTCCCGGACCCGAACATGGGACCTTCCGCAAGCAAGGCAAACGCCTTAACCAACTGATGTGCTCCCCAGCCCCTAAAGATTTTAGTAGAAGGGTATCAACCATAATTTAATGCGAAAGAAACTAACCAAAATCTGTTAGTTTTTAAAACTCAAAACATGCAAATTCTTTTTGTTTTATCGCCAATATTTGTCAATTTAGCACAATTCATTAAAAAAGTTTGATGCTTTAAATAATCAAAGATCCGAAAAATTAATTTTATTGAATCAAAGAGTTGCTTATTAGAATTATAATGGGACGCGAATAAGTTTAACAAAGTAGGCGTCAATAATATCAATCGTAAGTTAGTTTTTAAAGGAAAGTAGCAAACAAAAGCGAAATTTAATAAATTAAAAGCTTCTTCATTATAAAAAGTTTAAAATAATTTGTTCTTATTTTAAAAAACAATTTAAATGTTTTCTTGGTAGATTGTTCTTTCACGAACCTCATCGAAGGACAACTATATATATATATATATATATATATATATATATATATATATATATATATATATATATATATATATATATATATATATATATATATATATATATATATATATATATATATATATATATATATATATATATATATATATATATATATATATATATATATATATATATATACATACATATCATACATACATACATACATACATACAATACATACATACATACAATACATACATCATACATACATACATACACAACATCATACATACATACATACATACATACATACATATATATATATATAGCTTTCAAATTATGGTTTGAGAAAGCAGGGCGATAAAGGAAATGTATTCACATTTCCCGTAAAAAGGAGATCGATGCCTTGTGGACAAAATGATTTGTTTTCTCAGCAAATTCAGCCGTATTTCAACTAGTTGGAAATCGACCTCGATAAGTGTTTGAAAAACCTTTCACATGTGAAGATATGTGTATATAATGTAATATTTAATATTTTAAGAATATTCTAGATAATAAAAAAATTAAATTTATTACTTTACACACTTTTAATTTAATATAAAATTTATGAAACTTTTAGTCATTCCGTAACGTCAAATGACAGTTAATAACTTAAACCATGTTACAGGTAGATTGCTCTAAATTATAATTTACTTAGCTTATATATCATATTTAGGATATGCATTAGTTTAAAAACTCAATGTATTCTTAATTCACAGAAATTTCCATTTTTAAGTAGCAGGATGCAGTCGTGGTTTAAAAAATTTCATTCCGTAACACAAAAAGAAGTAAGTCAAAAATATAATAATAAAATAGTTTTAAAAAAATGTCAACTTTTTTTTATAATCTTATACAAATACAAATACAAAAATAAAGGACCAATAACAGGCACGAAGCCCAACAAGATTGGTCCGGGTTTACAGTCCCCCGACTATATCCCAGTGTCTGTCCAGCTTCTTTTTTAAAAATATCAACACTGTCAGAACTCACAACATCCTCTGGCAGACCATTCCACTTATCCACAACTCTAACATAAAAGTAATGTTCCCTCAAATCCCTATTAAAACGTGCTTTTCTCAGTTTTAAACTATGACCTCTAGTCCGGTTATCAGAATAAAAAAACAAGCAGGTCAGCATCCAATGACCTAATAAATTTAAAAAGCTGAATCAAATCCCCTCTAACCCTTCTCTCCTCCAACGTGTACATATTTAACTTCTTCAATCGATCTTCATAACTCAAATTCCAAAAAACCATCAACCATTTTTAGTGGCCCTATGCTGCACCCTTTCAATCACATCTATGTCTTTCCGCAGATATGGAGACCAAAACTGTACGGCATATTCCAAGTGAGGCCTTACCAGCGCTTTGTACAGTGGCAGGATAACGTTACTAGACCTTGAAGAAATACTATTTTTATATAACCCAATAATTTATTTGCCTTTTTACTAGCAACTGAACACTGGTACCCCATTTTAAAATCATCACAAACCAAAATCCCCAAATCCTTAACTGAATTACTAACCTGAATTTCAGCACCTTTTAAAAAATAATCAAAAATCCTATTATTCTTTCCCATGTGTAAAGCATGACATTTCCCAATATTAAAGACATCCCCCAATTATCAGCCCAATCTGATAATTTATCCAAATCCCTCTGTAGCTCATCCCTTTGTTCCTCAGAATTCACATTACCCATAATTTTTAAATCATCTGCAAAGATACTAATATGGTTATTTATTCTCCAGCTAATGTCATCAATAAAAACAATGAACAAAATTGGCCCTAGCACAGAGCCCTGAGGGACACCGCTTCCCACGTCAGCCCATTCAGAATATCTACCCTTAATTTGAACTCGTTGCCTCCTATTTGTCAACCATTTCTTATCCAAATCAAAATTTTCCCACCAATTCCAATCCTCTCCAATTTAATCATGAGTGCCTCATGAGGGACCTTATCGAATGCCTTTTGAAAGTCTATATAAATCAAATCCACACTATCTTTCTATCCAAACACTCGGTAACCCTGTTGTAAAATTTTAAAAGATTTGTGTTACAAGATTTTCCTTTTCGAAAACCAAATTGTAGATCTGAAAGATGTTTCCCCCCCCTCAAGGAATGCCATGAGATGATGTTTAATAAAAGTTTCAAAAATTTTACATAAGACAGAAGTTAAGCTAACAGGTCTGTAGTTGCTAGGATCCCCCTTGATCCAGCTTTAAAAAGAGGGGTAATATTTGCTAGCTTCCAATCAAAAGGTACACATCCCGAATCATATGATGAAATGAAAATTGTCAAAACAACGTCAGCCAACTCTTCCGCACATTCCACAAGTATCCTTGGATAGATATTATCAGGCCCTGGAGCTTTATGAGGTTTAATTCCTCTAAGATATTTAATAACATTTTCCCTATTGAAGGTGCATTCGTGAAAATTACTTATTTGTTTAACCAGCTGAATACCTTCACAATTAAAATCCTTGTTAAAAACATCACAGAAAAAAATCATTAAGAATATTTGCCATACCCACCTCATCAGAGATAAATTACCAAACTTGTCCTCAAATGGACCCAAATTAACATTTGAAATGTTTTTTCCCCTAGCATATGCAAAGAAGTCTTTAGGATTATCATTAATTCCCCTTGCCAATCTCTCCTCCAAACTCAATTTTTGTTGCCTTTTCATATATTTAAACTTTTTTCTGGCTATAACATAAGTCTCTCTATCAGTATCACTGCCTGAACTTTTAAACAACCTATAGGATTTCTGCTTCAATTTTAAGGCCTTCTTAATATCTTTAGTAAACCACAAAGGTGAAAATTTAATTGTATCGCGTTTTCGTCTGAAAGAGATATGTCTATTAATAAACAATATTTAGTTTTTCCTTAAATTCATCCCATTGCTGTTCTGTATTATTCGATGTTAAACCTTTTCCAAAAATGTTAGCCAAATCTACCCGAATCTTATGAAAATTGGCATTCCTAAAATTTGGTACAATCCTAAAATTGTCTATCTCTGCTGAATGAAAAGCAAAATTAAATCTAATGATATTATGATCGCTGTCACCCAGATGCTCCCCTACTGTCAAACTATCCACCAAAATTGTCATTACTACAAAAAATCAAATCCAACAAGGCATTATTTCTAGTGTTATCCTGTACAATTTGATGTAAAAAACAATCCTGTGTGCACCCAAAAAAATTTGACCCTTTAACGTCACAAGCCAAATTATTCTTCCAATCAATACCAGGAAAATTAAAATCCCCATCAACACAATGTCACTCTTCCCCTGACAAGCCTCATGAATAGCGCTAAACATAGTATTATTATGATCTTCTGTGCAGTTTGGAGGTCTATAGATATTACCAATAGTAAGACTGAAATTTTTGCTATTCGTTAGCTTAACCCATAGTGCTTCAATACCCTGCAAATTATTCCCCAAAAACTAATTCTGAACAAGTAATATTTTCCCTAATATAAATCAAAACTCCTCCTCCTTTCTTACCAATTCTGTCTTTTCGAAATAAAATAAAACCATTTATGTCCAAGAAAGTCGAAAGATCATCATCACCGGTCCAACTTTCTGTAATCCCAATGACGTGAATTTCCTCACTTGTTACTATACCCTTTAATTTATCTAATTTATTCTGACGCTTCTAGCGTTGCAGTACAAAAATTTTAAGTGTTCAATTGTCTTTCTCTCATCATCTGCAGACCTTTTTATAATTTTGTTGTTGAACTTCACTACATGATTTCCCAACGTAGAAAATTTTCTCTGTTCCTGGTAGACCCCGAAATTAATTTTTTGCAATCAAAAATCAAATCCAACAAGGCATTATTTCTAGTGTTATCCTGCTACAATTTGATGTAAAAAACACAATACTTTGTGCACTCCAAAAAAAAATTTGACCTTTAACGTCACAAGTTTCCAAATTATTCTTCCCAATCAATACCAGGAAAATTAAAATCCGCACATCAACACAAATGCACTTTCACCTGACAAAGCCAATGAATAGCGCTAAAACATAGTATATTTATGATCTTTCTGTGCAGTTGGAGGTCTATAGATATTACCATTCAGGTTAAGACTGAACTTTTTGTTATTCGTAGCTTAAAACCCATAGGCCAATACCCGAAATTATTCCCCAAAAAAACAACCACCTTAAAATCTGAACAAGTAATATTCCCCTAATATA